>JAWWMP010000081.1:94191783-94232759 GCA_035047865.1 Dendrocincla tyrannina
AGAAGAGAAGAGAAGAGAAGAGAAGAGAAGAGAAGAGAAGAGAAGAGAAGAGAAGAGAAGAGAAGAGAAGAGAAGAAGGGAATTAAAACCTCTACAGGACATGTTGGTTTTTTCTTTTTTATTTTTTTCTTTTTTTTTCTTTTTTTTTTTTGAACTTGAGCCATGCAAAATAAAAAAAAAAAAAGATGTATTATCCGCTGTGTTTGGGTGACAGCACCTTTGCAAGAAGTGAGGTGGAGGAAAAGGAAACTTTTCTTTGAAGTGAGTAAAGGAGGCAAATAGCATTCTTTGCTAAGTTTAAGAACAGAGGCAGCATCTGACAGAAAGTATTTCCTCCATTCCTCAAAGTAGACTGTGATTTTTGATTTACTGAGTATCACCTTTTGACTGGAATTTAAATCTACTGTGATCCCTTCTGTGATTTTTCAAAAAATTCTTTTCAGTTTTTTTTAATGCCCTATTTTTGCCTAACAAGAACCTTAATATGCACATATCTTTAACTGATCAACTAGAAGCTATGAAACTAGTGAAAATAATTTCAAATTACAGGCAATACCAAACCACTAAGGGAATCTGTCTCTTGCTCAGTCCTGTGAGGTGGTGGAAACAGGGCTGGGAGGATTTCCTCTTTCTAATCTTTCTGCCTAGAATGCTGTAGAGGGGATAAAAACAGTCTTTTCATTATTCTGTAGTAACAGCAATCACCTGCTTTACTCCTTGATGCTCAAAGGTAAGGCACATGGATGGAGTACAGTCCTTTTTAGTGAGAAAAAAGAGCACCTCTTCAAACAGAGCCTTTTTTCATTTTCCTTCTATTTAGAATAGTCCTACAATGGGTCTAGCTCCTGCCCAACTAGAAATGACTACAAAGCAGAGATATTGCAGTAGGACTTGTTTCTAAATTAAATGATAGCAAATGTGCCCTTCCAAAGATAAGTGGAACTAGTGATGATTTTTTCAAATCCTGATGGCTGATATAAAGTACTTATTTGAAGTTTGTTTCCTGTGTCTCTCTAAATTCTGCTGTCAAACTTATTTCTCTCACTATATATGTTTAATATTAGTTATTAATATAGGAAGGATGGTATTGTTTCTAGAAAAAAACAAACCAAGAAATAAACAACAAAACAACCAAACTGTCCAAAAATGTTATTCAAAGATTGGAGTATTTGTACAAATAATTGAAATTTAATAAATGATAAAAAAGAGATATAGTTAACTTTTTAAAATTTGGAGAAATGTGAATTTTAATATTAAACTAAACCATTATTTTTAATTCCTCCCCCCCAAAAAAATTCCAAATAATTTATTGTCAAGCAATAGATGTTGGAAAACTGCTTTAGATCAGATGATCAGAGACAGCTTTTCTAAGGATTCATAAAACCCCAATTACCATATTTCCATATCTTATTTTTTAACTTCATCAGCAATATCATTCATACACATTTTCATTAAGCATTGACAGTGATCTGCAGAAAATACATAATCTAATATCAAGAATCTTAAAAATATGGTAGTAGATTTTGAATAGTTTTAAAGTTTACTATTTTCACTATTTTTTTTCATAGGATTTATTTTATTGTTGAATTTATTTCATATACCTAGACAGTGTCTCGGGTAAAAAACACTCTTTCTCTATTATGTGTTCCTCAAGAGCCCATACATTTAAAAGGGGACTTGATAAAAAATAATGATTTATAGAGCATATACTAAATATTATTGAGGGAAATGAATAGAAATATATAGAAGTATAGTAAGCTGTGACACATTGTTAACCATTTTATCACCTGTAATATGTCTTGCTGGACTCCTTTGGCTGTTTACCTGTCTTAGAAACTCTAAATGAATCCATTTTTTAAAACTGGTGCTTTATCAGCTGGAATACTGTTGCTGCTTAAAAGATTTTAGTATCTCAGCTCCCTTTATCAGAGCTGCTGTCACATCACAGCACTTAGCAGAACATCCCACTGTCATATGAAGAGTTAGCACACCTGCTGAAATCTGTGAATATTAATTAACTGTATCACAATGTAAATTTTTTTTTCATTCATCAGAAAAGTGTATAGTTTGGATATAAAGCACCTGGGTGAGAATGACATGGTCTCACCTAAAATGTGGAAATTTTTTTCCTCCAAAAGATTTAATTTCCTGATAACACAATAGCCTATTATATTTCATATTCAGTTGTACTTTTTGGCAGATTGAGTTTTGCTGAGAACTAATTTGTCAAAATCCCTGTCCTTGTTTAAGCCTTCTTGATGAGCTGAATTATTTTTTTCTACCATCAACAACACAACACTGAAGCAGAGCACAGTTTTTTGTGCACTCAGGCATCACTCCAATCTTCATCAATGTTCAGATATCAGCTGCAGCCACATAATTTCACCTCCTTCAGGGGAATTGTTCCTGAATGCCACCAAAGTGACTTAGGGTTTTGAAAGCAAAGGCTGATTTAGGCCCTAATGCCTCTGTCCATCCCCTCACAAGTCTCACAGCCTTATCATGCTGCAGTCACAACTGGTGACCCCATACATGCTGGGGTCTGTTACGTGCAGCGTGACAGCTAAGTGCAGGGCCAACAGTGTAAAAAACCTCCTCATCCTAATTCAGTAATTGTGGCTTCAGCTGCAGCTTCACAAAGCAGCCAGTTTTCGTTACACTGTCCACTGCTCAGATAATTGGTGCGACATCTCATTTCTCCCTTCACTGGGAAAAGATACTTGGGCAGAAAGTTTTCTCTTCCAGCACGTGCCTTTGGCCCCAAGTAAAAGGCCAATTATGCTTCACAGTTCAGGGGCTGAAACCTTTTTCAGGCTGGTCAAGAGCAACATTCCCCTGCTCTATCACCCTGCTGACAATGAGATACGATGGAAAAAGAGGCCAAACGTGCTTCCTGCAAACTCATGCTGTCAGGTACTTATATGCAGACAAAACCTGCCAGTTGCAAGGTATGATGTGTGTGCCATTCTTCCCCACTCAATTTGATGCCTAAGCAGAATTCCTCTATCTTTAAATATCAATGTAAGAGACTACAGAAATTCTGAAAACAGAGCTAAAATATTGACCACAGCATTAGCAATGATATTGTAGTCTTATAAATTAGATTTTAGTCACAAGGATATTTGTTGGTTGTGAAACTGTCCTAGTTCTTTTTTTTGTAGCACTCACTGCCTGCAACAGAAAAACTTTGACAGAACAACAGATTCAACACCAGTAGGAAACATTTTTTTTTTTTGTATTCCAAATCAGTGTTAACATTATATAGATTGCACCACTAGTGCAATCTAAATGCACAAGTTTAGGAATGTTGTTTCAATCCAGTCTTTTTACAGTCAAGATATCATGAGAGCAATGTGATGCAACTAAATAAATAACAGTTAAAGATTATCAGCCTCAAGGGAGCTGCTTCAGTATTGTCTTTGAGCAGGTCAAACACAAATTCCCTCAAATGAAGAAAGAAGAAACTAGGGGAATGGCTTCACCCTGTAAGCTATTATAAAATGTACAAAGACAAAGCTACATTCAGCAAAGGGCAACACAGCATTTTTCCACCATGGAAAAAGTTCTGTTTTATAAATATTCATGTATAGGTAAGCCATCTATAGTCATTCTCCAAAGCTCATACCAACAAACATGGCAGCTAAGCTATTTCCAAGAGAAACAAATTATGCTTCTCAGGATAAAAAGAAAGACCAATAGGAAATGCCTCTGTGGTTTAAAACAGCATAGGAGCATTTGAAGCCTTTATTTTCTTTATTGCTGCAGATATCTGTAAGAACAGATGGTTTCAAAAAGATGTGTTTCCATTTAGGCTCTGCTGTACTGTATTTATGAGAGTGTATAGTCACAAGACATATGCCACCTGGCTTTGAGCTGTGATTCATTCAGCTGCAGAACTGTATTAGGTGAAAATCTTTTGCAACACTGAAGAAGTTGCTGGAATGCTGTAAGAATAAAAGTCCTGCAGTTTGAAGCATTCTACCCTGTTTCAGTAAGAATAACTATACCTGATATTCTGTCCAGAAGAAAAAGTAAGGAAAAAGAAAGGGTAAGTGGTTCTTGTAGATTGAGGAAGTAGCTCGTTACTTGATTGTCATTGATAAAGACCAAGAGAAAAAAATCTCACAAGCCATACAAGTAGTGAGAAGAAATGAGGTCATGAAATCTGGTCCTGACATCTCATTTCTAGCCACAGATCTAATGCACAATCCATAAAAGTTACTTCTTCCCTACTGCAGAAATATATGTGGCTGGGTATATGCCCAGTTGCTTATTTAGATTCTTTATATCTTATATTTATTTTTATGTTCTTTATATATATATAAATCATAAATGAATTTTAAAGACATTCTGTGCTTTCTCCTTTCAGCCATAGTTTTTGAATGATGCTTTGTGGAACCTATTAGTTCTATCAGAGCCTTTCTGGAAAAGAGTGGAAGGTGACAGAGAATTAATCAAAGACTTCTCTTGGCATGAATCCACTCAGGGGCTGATACACATTTTCTAAGGGCCAAAGCGCAGACACTTACATATAATAGCTGCAGGATTTGTTCTGTATGGATATAACCACCATGAAAGAAAGAAGCAAGGAGTGACCTGTTTTGAAGCTCAAAACAAGCTGCCAACAAGGCAGCTCCTCTCTCCTGCTCAATGATCCTCACTGTGAGTCCTGCGATCACAGCCAATCTACGGTTCTAAAAATATGTAATGTTGCAAAAAAAAAAAGGTTTTAAACATCCAGCCCACCAACCTAGTACTGTGGCCTCCAGAGTCAAGGAAAGCAAACTATTGGGGAAAACAAAGCAAGCTGGAAAGCTTAAATGCAATAGAAAATATCCTTTGCTTATCAAAGAGTGAAAAGAGTCAGCCTTCCATATGAAACAGGTAGAAATATAAGGAAACTTTCTTTTATCCCTCGCTTATTTATTCTTGTTGATTTCCTCACTCTTGCAAAAGATTTCAGCCTAATATTACTCTGAAACTTGATGAATCACAGCCGCAAAGAGGGAAGATATACATAAGTTTCTGATCATTGTTAAATGTACTTGAGCAGATTCTGTAGTGGAGAAAGTTTTCACTTTGGAAGTACTTGAAAATTTACTGTTTTAAAAACTTAGCTTGCAGGAAAAGAGATTCAGTAAAGATATTTATAGCTATTAAAAAGAAAAAACAAAGCAACCCACAAAAAAAACCAAACAACAAAAACCCCCAAACTCCAAACTCCAACTTGTTTTTATTTCAGTACCTACCTATGTGGAGTTTCATAGATAAACTATTGACAAGGTAATTTGCTGACTGATCAGCCATATAGGCAAGTCTCAGAAGCCTTGCCGTGGTCATTCAATGCAAGAGGTGCAAATCAGACTCTGAGTTCATCTCACATGCAGTAAACAGAACAGTAATTGCATATATTACATATACAGTGTAACATGCTATTTATATTGTAGCCAGAGCACAAGGTAAGATTCAGGGTCAGAACTTTGGACTCCTTTCTAGATATATCATAAAAGTCATACTCATTCAAGGACTTAAATTACACATTCCAAAGAGAGGTATAGATATTATCAAATGGTTGTGTGCTCATATAGAAATTCTTTAATTTTTTTCCTTAGTTTGCTCCCTAGGAGCTAGGAAAATCTCGAAGATATCGTAAGAAAGAACACAGAATAAATCTGCTATCGGAGGGCATCTATCTTTAAATGCCGGAAGACTTTTGAAAGCAATCTTTCAGTCTCTGAGCTAGCTTTTCAAATTCTTTTCAAAATTTTCATTTATTTGCTCAGACTTCCAGCACATACAAGAACTATTGCAGATATACCTCAGACTGATATATTTTGTGGAAACTTCAAAACTTGAGGAGAACAGCCACCTCTATTTCACACAACACACTGAATGGAAAGGAATACCTTTTATTCACTCAGATACTACATGCTCAAATTACTAATGTAGGTGCAGAAGTTTCTGTTTATAACAACAACATCAGCTGGACTCAACACTAGCTTCCCTCCAGGAATGGACTAGGGAGAATGACACATTTGAGATAATTCTGGGAATTTCATGGGGTAAAAATGAAGAGTATGAAGAAAAAATCATACATGTATGTGCTAAATCTATGCTGTTGCTGTACATTGGTGGAGCTGGTGGCTGCCCAGGGACCCAATTTCATGGAGATTCCCATGGCATAGGTAACAAAAGAGGGAATCTCTTTTTCTCTCCCTGCAATCTCTGCTGCTTCAGGGAAGAGACAGCATACAGACAGTGCGCTACAAGTCAGACAAAAAGAATATTTGCCATTATTCATGTGGAAATTTCCAAGATGCTGGTCACTGCCCTGACAGAGCAGGGCACCACAAAAGACAAAGGGCTTGTGCATCCTTTATTTCTGTGTTTCCCCATTCCAAATTACCACCTTTGGTGTTGTTAATTTATCAAATCTAACTCACACAAACTGAAATTGCATTGGAATATGGTTTCTTCTTGTAGGATTACTTTTAAAGACAGCAGATTCTGTGTCCCAACTTCTGCTTATGTCACGGATACTTTCAGATCCTCCCCTTGTGTCTTGCACTGAACACGGAATCTTAATTCCCTGGCTCTGAAGCCACACCATGTTTAGTGAGGCCCATTTAACAAAAAAGCAAAAAAAAATATTTTCAATTTGAATATATTTCAATTTGAAACGTGTTTGAGTTTCTAGGATGCATTCTCTCACCCAGGCATATGCAGATTCATCCATCATGCATACTCCCATGGTAGAAAAGATGGCAAAAAGTTTGAGAATGTATTTAATAAGAAGGATGTTAAAAGTCCTTATTATACTCCTGTATAATAATAATGGGTGATAATTTGGTCATATGATATCAGATATTGCATAAAAGTACAAACTTACAGTATAACAATATTTATTTTTTACTGCATCATTAAACAAACAAGAAAAAAACAATTTTAATGAGTTGTGTAATGGAAAGTAATTAATGGTAGCATAAATGTTTTCCCCCTACATCCTTTGACTTAGAATAACACTGAACCTTGAACAGCATATGGTTACGCATACAAACAAAATGCTAAACCAGTGACAGTCTGCTAACAGTGTGGGAATAAAACAAAGCCCTCTTTTAACAACTCATGTGAGAATGTCACAACAATAAAAAGAAGGAATATCATGCTGCAAAATGAAAATTATATTTTTTGTGCTCTATTTTTCTTAATTTAAACCAAAACATGCATTTGGATTTAGATTTGCAACTTGTAGAAGAAGGAAAATTTTAAACTTCTAAAAGTTTCACCGGAAAATTAATGTCTCCACCCTGCTGTTATGCTAAAATCATGGAAAAGGAACCCACTGCTGTAGGTTTAATACTGCTAAGGAAATAGCAGTTCTCCCACTGTCAGGACTACATGCAGAACTATGATAAGCCTCCTCTCAGAAATGCTTACTTTCATGTAAAAATGCATAGTAAATAATTTCTTCAGGATAAAGGATTTTGTTCTGCACTTTAGACCATCACAGTGTCAAAGAGAAGAAGAAAAGTATAAAGATGCACATTGGAAAGTTCTTCTGAACTTCTGTAGTAAAAATACACATAGACATGAAACACAGCCCATCTCAGTAGATACTTTTGTTTCAGTTAGCTGAACGGTCTGGATGGAATTTTCTAGACCAGAAACACCAACAACTCTGCTCCTCTGCCACAACATTTTAGTGTGAACAACTTAACTCCTCTTAAACACACTACTCTAAAGCACTCCTTTGATGTTTCCTCTCCTGATTAGGAAGGGGTTCAGCACTTGGGCAGACAGAAAAATGATTTGTATGCAGTCATCAGCACATTTTTTTCAGCCTCCTAAATTGGCCAGTCCAATCAAGTTTATGAATTAGTCTGATTAATAATGATTAATATAGAATCAAAGTAGAAGTTGCAGAAGGGGCTGCACTATAGTATTTCTATGTAATAGATTTAATTAGTGGTTTGTTAATAGTTTTGCTTGTGTACAGTTGCACAAATAAAATCTGCCTCCTCTCCTTCCAAGTTTGGCTAATCCTGTTTTCCTGTAAAGACCTACTGCCTAGTGGCATTAAGATATGTCTAGAGGAGTATTTATGTCACTAAGCTTTTTTCTTTAACTGTGATATGAATGCACTTAAGTGACTATAACTGCTGTCCCTTCTGACCACAAAATGGCACTTGGTCTCCAAGCCAGTTAGTTTAACTAAGTTAGTCTTTAGAAACTGTTTCATACATTGTTTTGATGGCTTAGATAATGGACATTATTTACACATTAGAATCCTCCCTTACTCATGAGCAGTTAATCGACTGGGAGCAAAGGAAACAGCTAACATTAATTTAATGAAGTTGTCTTTAATGAAAAGCTCTAGTAGTGGAGCTCTGAGACCAGCAAAGGAAGTGAGAAGGACAATAAAATCTCTATCAAAAATATAACTCTCTTAAACATGAGAAGGAATTATCTACTCCATTGACAGCAGAAATAATACGATGAATTATAGACTAAGAAGTTATCCTCATCCTGCCTTTTCATATGCTTCTATCATTGCATTTCTACAATCTCTGGTAGAGGTCACTCCTTATTTGCACTAAAAATCACAGAATTTGCCCCCCCCCGTAAGCATATTTCAGGTCTGACTTAATACTGGCCTTTTACCATTTACAGAATATCTGAAGTCTTAGGACAAGAAACACATTGTCTTGTAGTGACATGTACTTTTTTCCCATTCAATAATGACAGTAAATACAGCTCCCAGAGTCCTCTAATTGTAGTCCATAGCTACATACTGTGCATAGGACAGTGAAACTTAGCGCTCATCTTGAAAGTGTTCAGCTAATTTGTTCCTTCTTCTAGAAGCAATGCATGTCTACTGGTCTCATGGTGAGTGGAGAATGCCCTTCTCCTTTGGGTAAAATCTATCTGCCTCTCTTTCAAGCACTTTTTTCAGCCAATTCAGCAATATAATAAAAGTGTGTCATAAAAGCCACTGTTCTCATCATATGTACTCTATATATTTTTGTCTGAAACCACAGAAATGTTGATGACAGGTTGTGATTTTATGACATTTAGGAATATATTATATCATCTCACTGTGAGCTTCTGTTTAGAATGACAGAAATGCAAATAAAGTGAAATAATTAACTGTTTCTTGCATGGATATTCAATGTGAACAACAAAAAAGTATACTTAATATACAGAACAGGCTAAATCCAAAGATAAAATCTGCACGCAAATGAGAATAAGTATTCCCACATTCATTCAATCTTTCATCTGAATCTTCCACTGCAGTACTTTCTATTTCCTCTTAAAAAGAGTTGAACGTTCTCTGACAGTTTTAAGGTTTGCCTTTTTTAATTTTATGCCATTGCCTTTGACTTAATTTTCTTGCACACAGTGATGACCTTTGCTAACACAGTTATTTACATTCTATCATGTATTATATTTATATTACCAGGAAATTACAGTGATCATTACATGATCAGTGGATCATGTCTTGATAGTGAGGAGCTATATTGTAAGCCAGTATGACTTTTTCTCCTTTTTGCTAGAAAATTTCAGGTGAAAAGTAAAATAATGAAAATATTTAAGGCAAAGCTGATTAGTGATCCAGATGTTCATTGAAATCCATGTGTGTGGTCTAATCCTTTAAGAATGATTACAGATAAGGTAATTTGTTCACAGAAACAGTCAGTAGCTCCTGTCTGATAAAAGCGCTTAATCTTCTTGGCATGTTACATGCAATCCTGAAAATAATACCCACAAAACATACTAACAAAAGATTAAATATATCCATCTGTACAGAGGTCCAAAATTCATTTTGATTACTGTTGCTAAAGGAAATGCAAGATACAAGATGTGAATGAAATAAAAAAAATCCATTAAAGTAATCAAAGTGAAAGTATAAAATAAAAAAGTCACTCCTAAGTGTACAGCCTTACTTCAATAAATAAGAAAATGATGCAATATATACATTAGTCTAGTCAAACACAGATGAAGAATTAAGATTAGTTTATGCATGCAATGTGAGAAAATAAGGTTATGAGCACATATATATTACATGAAAGAGTTTTCAAAGTTAAAAAGCAGTTTTGAATAAATGTTCTTGTAAATTATGAAACTAATTTTATTTCTAAAATGAATAAATGAAAATTTGAGTCAACCAATTGAAAGATACTGATAGAACATACTCCTTGCCTAGATTTTTTCTCTAAAATAAAACATTTTAGAAAAGTGTCTCAAGTCCTGATTGTTGATAGTATGTTAAAGTATTGGATTTTAATGATTGTATTTCTCAAAATATTTGAAAATGTGGTATTATCTGTGGTCTCTCACAATATAAAGGCAAAAAAGTAAGGTCTCCCAAACGAATTGGAAGATTTGTATTTAAACTTTTAATTTATTGGAATAAATCCAGTAATAGTTTTTTGATATGAAAAACCTTTTGTCAAAATTGTGGTGTCTTAAAGAAGCCAGATTCTTCTTTGGGCACCATCTATAATATATACACACATAAAAACCTACTTAATAGTTAGATAAAGGGTATTAAATTGACCTCTCTGATGTTCTTCCTTTCCCCAAAAACTGCAGACATAATTCTGAATATGTTTTCTGTTTTCTTCATGACTATTCTTTGTAGAATTGTTAAATTAGATTTCACATATTTCAGTAGACAGATACTGTATTTCTGGAAGCATTACACATACAGATAGATTTGACAGATAAAATGCCTAACCATTGTTCTTGCCAGAAGGCAGAACATACGTTTCTATTCCCTCCATCCTGGAAAAGGCTGTATTATTGTCACTACAGTGCTTTTCTTAACATTCCAGGGCAGAGAACAAAATGCCTTTTTCTTTTTTTTTTTTTTTTGAGTAACTATAAAATAGAACCTCATCTTTTTCTCTCTTTATTTTCCATGTAATTACAAGAGCCTGTGATATTAAACACACTTCTTTCTCTAGGTCAAATAAATTACAGACTCCATAGCCCTGCTACTCTTTGATCAAAAAGTAAAGATGCTCGTTGTTAGTAGCTATAAAATAAATTGTAGGTGCAATGTACTGTTTTTAAGAGATTAGCAACCAGAAGAAGAGAGAGTTTAATGCATTTCCTCTTTCTCCTAAAATGTTTAAGCTCAAAACCAAAGAGAAACTCTCCAGTCATGAAAATACAGAAGCTATTTAAAACAAGCTTAAATCCCAGCACACAGCTTCTTTAGTGGGAGTGGCACAATATAATTGATTATTCACTTTTTGAAAAGTTATCTTTCCAGAAAAAGAATCCCAGAAAACATCCTCCCTCTCATACCCCGCCCCCATCCTAAGGTATCTCAACTATTTTCTGTCCACCAAAACAATTAATATTAAACATTTTGTGAGGAATCATGATAAGAAGTTAAATAATAGCTATTTACTTGATTTAAGAATCAGACATAGTAATATTCACTGACTAACACCCTTTATCTCAGTTATGTACATAAAAATACAATAGTGGTTATGTATTCAGTGAGAAAAACTCCCTAATTTCAGAGATTAACAAGCTATTCCAATGAATTCCTATGGGACATATCTACCACTTTCTTCCATAATGCAAAGAACTGTTGTATTATCTGTGCCAGTTCAGTGATCCTCCTTCATCGCATAAGCCAAGAAAACAGAGGAAAAAAAAGGTTGTCACAGAAATCCTTTATTAAAAAGAAGAATACCATGATTTTTTTAAAATCTTCAGATTTTAATTGACATGGTCTGTAAAAAAGACCCCATAGACACTGGTGTCTGGACTGCTTACATTGTTTTATAAAGCCTTTACTGAGACACACAATCTCGAGAAGGACTGAGAGCTTTTTTTTGATATTTAAAGTATTCCTATCCCAACACCACTCATAGCTGCTGCGAATTCAGGGCACTTATCTGCTTTCCCAGGAGTCACACCTTCAGCTGGCATGAACTGCTATAATCATATCAGTATCAGTGCTGACTTCTATTTAAGGACTTAAACCTTCCAGAGCCCTAAGGAAACATACCCCCTGCAATACTGAGGAAGCAGTAAGCTACATCTGAAAGGTAGACTGACTTAGGGCAATTTAAATGTTAGACTGCTTCAGAGCCAGGACCCAACTATTTTATCCCCAAACCTGTGTGTCAGCTCTTGCATCCCTGCTGGACTGAACACTGATCTGAGCCCCACTACTGCCACAGTGAGGAGAAAAATTCAAAATGGAGATTTGGGTCATGGTGCCTAACACCGAGGCACAGATGCATCATTTGATCACACAGACTGAATCTAGATCAGGCCTCAGAATACGAGCTTGTTTACACTGAGTAAGTGAGAACACACAGCAGAGTGTTCATGTGAGCCATATGCCTTGAACTTGGCATCATGCCAGCAACTGGAGACCAGACAATACCTGAACTGATATAATGTCCAAAGGATACCTCATTTGGCACAAAGTCTGCCTTCACAAGACTATTGTCAAAGTATTTTGAACAAATGTGACCTATTTTAATGAGTATGTATCAGTTCAGCACTCTGAAACACAGAGCTGTGGCATTTCTTATCAAGCAGTAGGCACTTTCAAACTGGACTTACTGTCCTGTCAAATCACAGTCTTATTCCATGCATCAAGATGGTTGTAAGGAAACAAGGCACCGTTTTAATCAAGACACTACTACCATTTATAATATCTCTATGTTGTGAATCAAAATCCAGGCAGAGGTTCTTCTCCTATTACAAATGAGCAAGCAAAAAAAAAAAAACCATACACAAAGATCTTTCATTGAATTAGAAGTTAAAGATACGAAGACTTTCAATTTAACAATGTTCATTAATATCACTGAATGTGGATTACTAGATAGGCTTTCTTCTTACCCTTCACTTTTCAGTGTACTGATGATCATAGTGAATATGAAAGAGCTGAATTGCTTATCACTTTATATAAAACTTGTCAAAGGCATCTACATTTCGGTCTAGTGGTGCAACCTTATGCTAACAGTAATTCTTCCATTGTGACCATCCAGATCAGAAATTGTTCTTTTTGCCTTTGTGCCTGAAGTGCCTGTCCTTAGGAATGAAGCGTCTATTGCACTTTACAAAGACACTAGATACAGCACACAGCAAACACCAGTGATATTGTTTTGCAGGTAGCCAAAATTCAGCCATAGTTTAGGGAAAAAAAACCAAAACATCTGCTAAACAAAGGAAACTTTTGAACTTCTTGAACAAGAACAAGCTTCACATGGGAAATACTTTAGGACTTTAAAATGGTAACTATGAACCACTGCACTTATGATATCAAACTGTACAAGTACAGAATAACAACTGGGGTGAAATAAACACTTCCGATATGTTATGTAGGCTAGAAATAAAAATATGCATTTCTTCAGCAAAAACACTTGGAGGTCTTTTTAGCAAAGCTATGTTGACTTAGAACACATTGGGATCTGGCATTCATTTTGTTCTGCCACATGATCAGGAATACTAGACCTAATTCTCATAAACTATTTGTATATCAGAGACATTTGAATAATAGGGGATAAATCCACGTATGATCTATACGAAATGAAGACAATGTTACACAGAAAAGCACTGAGAAAAGATTTCAACAGAAATATAATGTATATTGGGCAACTCATAAAAGACAAATGTGCCACACAGATGATGTAGGGAGATTTACAATATGTTGTACATGACCACAGACTTTACATAAATAAACATATGTGATCGTAAAATAGGTAGCATGGATTTCTGTTTTACTCCAATGTTGACTGAATATTATTTTTGATCTAATGCACACTTCTGTGAGGAAAAAAAAAAAACCCGACCCAGGATGTAAGCTATTTAGAACTGATTATATAACTGATAAGACATATAATGTATATATTCAGGGTCTATCACATCTTGGTGAGTTTTACCTATTCGGTTTAGTTTAGAAGAGAATTCATATTGAAATAACATCTGTGTTACAGCAGTGCATTCAAAAGTAATGTATAATAATAATAATAATATGAATCTCAAATCTATTATTACATATTTAATTTTGATCTGCATAATATTTAAAAAAATAATTAAGGTTTAAAAAAACAGTTAACATTTTTCCATGACATATTTGGGAAATGACTGATATATACTTGTATCCATGAGTTTCGTATTCAGTTTCTGTTAGTAAAACTGCAGAAAAAAACCCCAAAACAACAAAAAACAAAACAAAATAAACAAACAAAAAGAAACCCCAAAAAAACACCAAGAAACCCTGCCTGCATCTGGAAAAAAAAAAAAATCCCATAAATACATATGTATAAGCAAAATGCATACAAGTATTTCCATTTCAGACAAAATGCTATGAACTAACAATTTTCTCCAAGGAAAAAATCTCTGGAAAAATAACTCTGGGTTAATGGCTTCTGTGGCCACTTTAAGAAACAAAAAATTTCAAACAGCGCATACTAAAGTTGTACGTAAACTCCAGCATCATGGTGGAAGAACAGTGCTTGGTTGTCAGATGAGAGATGTCACAAAAATTGTCAGATTTCAACGACTCCTTCCCATGCAGGTGAAAACTGCAAATGCTGTGGGAACAGTCAGACGGTGAGTCATGCAGCCTCTAAGAGTAAGGTAATTTACTCCTCTGAGGTCAGCAGAAACAGGATTCAAAGCTGATTCTATCTACCACTTAAGGATGAAAAATAATTTGAAGCGGCAACTCACAGAGTTTGGCGTTAGAGCTCCTACTGACTGGGGGCTGTTTTCAGGGAGATAAGGGCATCATCACCCCCCTACTGCTGAAGCTGAATATTGCTTTACTGATAGTGTATTGGTGTGGACCCGATTCTCTAAGTATTAACCTATACTGCAACACTGCATGTGTTGGCACAATTTCATGCTGTGTGATGGTACTGAGAAGGCTTTATTAAGTCATTTAACCATTCCCACAGTTGCAGCAATATCCTCAGTTTTGGAGTTTTGGTTTTCTTTCTTTTATTTGGTCTGACCACAGCAACATAAAAAAACCCAAACCAAACCAAACCAAAACTAAAACCAGATGTCTTTCATACAGATAATTTTTAGGACCAACTCAAACGTGTGGATGTTTTATGACATAAAATGCACTGAGATCCATAACTATCAGAATAAATATTAACTTCAAAGTCAAAAAGGCTCTACATAATTACACGGGCCACTGAAGAAATGCAGGGAAGTAGGGCTTCTCTTTATGGTACAGTGATTCTAGACATGAATTATAGGGAAACGTTTACATCTTGTTAGCTCAGTAGAATTTGGTGGGGTTTTTTTCATGAGCAAGGATGAAAAGGATGACTTGCAACAGCTGAGGACCAATGCCTCAACCACAAATTGACTTCTTTTTTTTGTCTAGATAGGAAGGTTTTCTTTTACATCTTGCATGGGTTTGAATATTTAAACAAAGAAAATGAGTAAGCATCTTATATTCATAGCAGTGATTCTATTTGAGTTTTCTGTACATTCTCCCTTTTTACAATAGTTATGCACTACTAGTCTACTGTCATTCATGTCCCTGGCAATGTTCCTATTTATTGCAACTTCAGCAAAAAAACCAAGTCACACTATGAAGGTAGCAACTGAAATTGTCTCCCTCTTTGGTATACTATTACATAATAAACACCACTGCAAAATATATGGCATATTCCTACAGTTCAATACAAGTAAAGCCAAGATAATAAAAATATGTAAAGAGCCATCTTGAGCCATTCTTTACATTTCTTCACTCCTAAAACAGGTTGGTGCTTGTCCAGTCCATGAGCATGAGATGGAGTAATTCTTTGCTTTGAAAAGGCTGGCCAGAAAATCAATGAAATACATTCAAACAATATAAAATGATGAAGCTCAAGAAAAAACGCCTTTTTTTTATTCTTACAGTAGATGAAAAGAACATCTATGGCCTAAAAGTTACAAAAACTTTTCAGCCACAAGCATTGAGATCTTCTCATCAGCATCCTAGAGAGTCAAAATGCATTACTGGTGCATGAAGACCTATATGTATTAAAAGTGAAAAATCACTCACTGGTACAAATAATGTCCAGTATTTGCTGCCCCTGATCATATTCCTCTCCCCCCTCCCTCATTTATTTGTTAAAAATGGGTTGTCTTAGTTAGTACATACTGACAGGAGAAAAACAAGACTCTTCAGAAACAGATTGACATTTAAACCAAAATGCACATGTTTGATCAGAGGAAAGTGTTTCCATGAGTCGTGAGAGGTATGAAAAACTGCTGAGCTATGTCTCAGAATTAAATACCTGCTCTGATGAATGGGGAATAATGAGACAGTTGACAAGATTGAATGAAATACATTTCCATTTCCTAGCCCAGAACTGGTTATCTTTTCCATCATAAAATGCCTGTGACATCAAATGTTTCATGATGATAAGATTGTCATCTCACAAAAAGAAACCCTGGAAACCTGCTGAGACATCCTGGAACAATATAATAGCAATAATGGACAAAAACAAGTGGTCACAATCTGTCAACAATCAATCATTTAAACTGAGGCTGCATTTATAAGAATCACAATGAGAACAGGATTTTTCAAGTTAAAAGCTTCAACACTTTTATGTCAATAATACAGCTCTGAGCTGTATTTTCATCAACATTACTTGTGAATATTCATAAAACCTGGGATGTCCACATATGAAAAGAGGAGGTAGAAAGCACATTTTGGGTACTTGTATTCCTGGTTTGATGCCATCAGTCCATAACCAAGAATCTAGAAAATCTAACAACTTCCCATTAGTCACCATAACATAACATGCAGAAATCTTACTAAAAAACCAAAACTCAATCCTATTTTAACAAAAATTTAGGCAAGCATATGGAGACACGAGTGCTACTCTGGCATATGCATAGCAAGTATTTAGGAAGAAAACATTTTCTTATCTATTTATACAGGTGTGTGGAAAGGTGGCAAAATGAGGTAAAAAAGAAAAATTCATGCCATTTTCACAAACTTCCATGGAGAAGAACCACACCCAGTAATGACAACTCTACAGAGTTTCAGTACAGAAAAGAATAAAGCCAGTAGCATTTAAATATTTAATTAGTGAAATGCAAAAACAATGAGCAGTGTTGTAAACCAGAAGAGTATTTTTCTTGGAAGCTGAAACCAAACAGCTGATAAAAATCCTATTTTAATTATATTTCATTCAAGACAGATAAAACTTACGGTATAGCTATAATTAACTAGCCATGTGTCCTCTTCAGGTTGAAAACACACCTTTGCACAATTCGCCACTAAGTATTTAAATGATGAAGTAGATACTTTGAGTGTATTATAATAGCGACTGTAAGCGGCACTTACTCAGTTCATATAGAGCAGCTTGCAAACACTTTGCAGTGGCTGTACTGGGCTCAACAAATTTTGGAGAGAAAAAAGGAAACTCATTACCAACAGTGGCAGTCCCCACCAAGGACCACCTATCCCCAGGGACAGAGATGGGTTGGACAAGACTCTGTTTTCTATTCTGAGTGGGGATGAAAGTACAAGGAGGATAAGAGACAACTAGAAGATGCATCCTTAGTTTCTTAATCAACACACCCAAGTCAGAACAGCCTCACTGGTGCAGGCTGCTGGTTTTCCATCATTTTCTTGTGCTGGGCTGAGGAGTGGCATTACTCCTCACTGGAGGGGAAAGGGCACTGCTGGGAATACAACCATCCATGTCACGTTACATCCCACACACTACCAGGTCAGAGAAAATAACCATGGTGCAGTGCCTCTGTATGTAAACTTGACCTAGCGACAACAACATAAATAATTAAGTCATTAAAGACAGTAATGAGAATCTTATCATTTTATCCTTACTCTGCTTTGTATCTAAATTCCAGAGCATGCAACTCTGGTTTCTACCAAGTTCTTTCTCTCTTACCTCTCTCCCAGTTCAGTACTGCATTTCCTTTTCTTCCATATAGCTTTATAACACAATATTTCCTTTGTTCTTAAACTCAGGGCAATGAACTTTTTATTGAGATCATTTCCCAAAAGGCATCTTCAAAGATTTTTGAAGGATAAACAAATATCCAGCAGCTAAAGAGCAAACTTGCTTCTAGTATTCAAACATGGAACAGCAAGGAGTTGGCAGACTTCAGTTTTGGAAAAGATGAAAAAAACTTTTACTTTGGTGAAATCTAGCTAACTCTGCATTGGGAGGACATTTCCTTTTTTATTCAGAGTTTTTATTCCTGTGAAATTTATCCTAGTTTCTTACAATGTATCATTTTGATCAAATAAAAAGTTGGCAGAATATAAAAAAATCACGAAGATGAAAAGACTTTTTTGAACAAATAGAGAATGAAAGACATTCTAAGATTTTTTTGAACATTTTTTTTTCTCTCTACTGAATAATACTATGATTTTTTAATCAGTTCTGCACAGCTGAAATTCACTATGGAGTTATAAAGAACTTATTCTTATGACTCGATTAAAATGAACATCCTGAGTAGGGTATCCATTGTGCTTAAATTGGCCTTATCATGAACATAAATAGGTCTGTACTAGCAACAGACTACGTGTTGTGTACCACAAATATTGTCACTATAGTTTTTTTGTATATTAGTAAAGTGAGATACATGTAAAAGAAAATCTTATAGAAACTTAAGGTTAAGGTATTTGAGATCTTATGATGCTCCTTCTATAAAGAAAATGTTTTAAACATAATAATCAAGTAAGAGTCAGTCAGGACAATGCTATGCCACTCCAGACAAGCCATTAAATATACATTTATATGATCCTACTTTATGTCATAAAGACTACAACATGAAGGGGGGAGGTGGGTCTTTCTTTCACTTAAGGTAGACCACAATCAATTGCACTTAGCATCCTTGGGCTTGGCTTCTTTCCTTGCTCCTACTGGCAAAGCTGGTATTATTAACATTCCACCACTTTTTCTGTTACACAGCCTATTTTCAAACTAACATTTTTTTCTAGTTTATAAAAGATATTATGAACACGTTATATTGAAGTGTCAATTTCAATATTTTTTTTGCTTTCTGTAATAATTGATGACAGCAAAATAAGTATATTAAGTTACTGCAAAGAAATACTAAAGAAAACACATCTTTTTGCCCATGTACTTTTTTCACAAATATGCAGGCTTCCCCTCACCCCAAATTGTCTTAAACGGGTTTAATCATCCATGATTTTGAGTAATAATTCGACTGGTTGTCAGCATAGAAATATTTCAATTTGTTTAAAATTACGAAAATGACCTGACAATCTTCTTGTTTCTAAGTTTGAACACATACTTAACACAGAATCAGACAGTCATAGCTAGAGCAGTCTGGATTTATTGGTGAAATGATTTAATAGAAAAAAGCAGTTTTCACAAAATTGATCTTTGAAAAGTATTTCAATTTTCTCTTTTGATATAACATTGTAACCCTTTCTTCCTCAGACAACCAAATACCAGCTGACAGCATCCATGGAACAGGTTGTGCTTATTCTCCCATTATACATATTCTTTCGATGAACTACAGCTCTCATGGCACACTCTCATGGCAGGTTGTTAAATTTTAGGATACAGTAGAGAGATCAAATGATTGTAGCATAACTGTAGTGTGTCTTAAGTGAACTCAGGGTAAAGATTCCTGGTTTCACTTAAGTTAAGCTAGTGGCAAAGTTTGATTTGCTTCTCTCACTAACAGTATTGTCATCACATATTTCTGAAGTCATTAAGCTAAGACGTTAAAGGAAACTTGCAGCTAAGAATCCATGCAGTTTGCACTGAAGAAATTATATTTGTTGGGTTTTGGAGGGGAGAGGAGGCAATCAGCCAATATTTAATTGCTTTTACATGGTTTGGGCTTTCAGTCCTTAGTTGAGACTATGGTGACTTCTGTGCTTTCTGGTGTAGCACAGACTAACCCCACTGACAACTGATCGCACAGAAGGACCATCTTCTGAGAAAAAGGGCATCAAAATATAGGGCCTAAATGAAGTCAGAACTTCTTCATTTGACGATGAAATATGCTTTATTAATCTTTTTTGGCTTTCCTTCCCACCCTATTTTTCAAAGCTCATAATTGCAACAACCTTTTAATTCAGCAGCAATTTATCTGAATGAATGGGATATATCAAGATACTCTTCAGGAGTTGTCGGTAGTGCTCTTAATCACCTATAACAATCACTGTTGAACGAAATGAAACTCTTCTTTACTAGTTTCTGAGTCAGACGCTTCCTGCTTCCATTTTAAAATCAGTCCAGTGATGCACTACTTTGCACAAAAATTCAAAGCTACTACATTAGACTTGAGAAGCCACATTATACAGTCATTTTAAATAACGTAGCTCTTATGCAGTTTATCCTCAGTAAGTATCTTGTTTCAGGTGTCCTTTTTACATATCTCAAATTTTATAGGCTTCATTTAGTAATGTGAAAGTCCTGATGAGATTCAGCAAAGGAAATGGGAATGTGGCAGGCTATAAAGCATTTCAGCTTTAGCTGCTGGTAGACACTTACTGAAACATTACTGAGAGATCAGGTTTATATAACAGATATATTCAAACATTTTATGCTATTCACATTATTCAGGCACCAAGATTAGATGGGGAAATGGATTCTGTACTATCTTGCTGGGCTGATGAACAAACAATGGAAATGCCAAAATGACTAATGTTCTCCCATTCATTTTACATACTTTAATTTGCAGAAAACTGCAGAAGCCTACATGAGAATTTCCTTCAGGATTAACTTAAGGAGGGTTAAATAGGATGATTCAAACCCCTCTAAATATTTAGCAAGTCGAATATTCTCTGATTATTTTTAGTGAGTTTCTACTTTAAAAGGGCTGGAAACCTATCTAGGTAGGAGAAATTATCTGTGTGTGACTTTGTCTCCCTTTTATGTGCAACATCTTTTAGCTGAACGAGTTAACACTGTGTGTTATCCCACTTAAAATATATTTAAAAAGAAACAAAACAGCAAAATTTCTACAGACTTCCTTGAGGCCATTTCTTATTTCTGTCTAGTTTTTGTTCTAACATGTACTTACTTGAGTGATGTTTCCAGCTTAAACCCCTTCTCAATGAATACTACAGTTTTATTTCTCAAAATTCCTATGTTTAAAATTATGACTATATCTCTTAGAAGGCATCTTATTATTTTTCTGAGTAATTATTTACATTGATACAGGTCTCTAATAAAATGTGGTAATCATTTGTGATAGAGCAAATAAGTATTTATTGTAAGCAAATTCTGATAAGCATTAGTGTTCTAAAAATGCGGAAAACCAACACATGTAAGGAAAACATGTAAGATATTACTGATGTAATTCTTTTCATTATACAAATATATGCTCCTTCACATGAGTACTCTCATTGAAATGAATAGGATTGCTTGTATGATGGACACTTTAAGTATGGATAGCAAAACCAAAGTTCCAAAAAATGAGTACAAACTGGATCAAACACAACAGGAGTGACTGAAAGCATTTCTTAATTTTGAATTTCTTGGAGAAAGACCAGGCTGTAATTAGATTTTCTGAACATAATTTCCTCAGGGATTTCAATAAATGTAATACAAAAAGCTATTGCATGTTTCAATACCAAAATTTTATTTGGTCTTATTTGTATAATAACATACAAACTAACTGTGTTTAACACTTGTACCATCCAAACTCTACAGGACAAGAACTAGAGTTCTTCAGATAGCTGAAAATTCAGTCTGCTGAATTTTCCTTTTTTGTTCCTAAGCACCCCACAAAAATCCCCCTCCAAAAAACCCCACATGTGCTTTGTTTGTCAGTTTTGAATATCTTGTTTAACAGTGCAAAATTTTATGCCAGGTATTAGCAATAAACAGTGAGTTATAAGGAAACATTCAGGTTATTTTTTTCACATGCTTATATGACATGACCCACTGAGGGGTCTTTGTTGAGTCCCCCCTAACAAGGGTGGCCAAGGTATCCTCTGACTTTGTGAATCTGTGGGTGAAGGGACTCATTACGAGATGCTGCCAGATTGTTGGACACCAGGGTCTTGACTTTCCTGGGAGCACTGACAGGTAAAAATCTAAACTCCAACCTCTCACGTGATACATCCTTAACCATGATTTCAGTTAGTAAGGTTACTCTTGGCTTCTAATTTTCACACTTTTGTAGATCTCGGTGTATAGGAGAACAAAACATAGCAATGAATGTTTATCTTCTGTTTGGCTCAAATTCTTTATAGACCTATTATTTATGAAATGTATAATTCATTTATGAAAATGTATAATTCAGTTATGCCATACACATGTATGTGCAAAAATGGTGTATAGAAATTTTTCTTTTTTTCTCTCTTAGTTAAGCTATTTTTTAATAAAAAATATATAGGAACAAAATTTGATTTCTAAACTGTAATTAAAGGCAATATTTGCATTATAAATTGAGACCTTTTAGAAAGAGGCATTATGATTTGTAAAGCCATGCTATCAGTTGGGATTTCAAGTGAAATCCAACACAGAAGTTTAGATCAGAATTTAACCTGCTGGCTGTAAAAACTTTGTGTTTTTTTCTGGCATGGCAGCAATTCCCCTTTCCATTGTGGAGTGCTGGGGCTTGCCCTGCGCCCAGTGCCAAATCAGACAGAGAGGAGAGGCAACGGGCGGTGCTCAAAGGGCAGCACTGTGTCAGCTAATGAGGCCACAACCTCCACAGTGGATGCAAATTATGGATGGGAACTGTCCGACCTGCAGCACTGCGCTGTAAAATTCGAACACAATGCTCGTAGGGATGTGCTGACACAGGTAAGAGTCAACCACCAAGTTGCTCCTATTGACAAGACTAATTGGACAACTAAATTAATTTTATCCAGCAGTGCAATCAAGAACTAAAAGAGTGCAAGGAAGATGCAAGTGTAAGAAAAGCTGTACAAAGATAGAAACCATCCCACCTCATTTTAAGATATTTTATGCAACCTGTGTTCCTTTAGTACTATTATTCTTGTGTTAATGTCTACAGGTCTTTATAGGTATTTTCATGGGCTAATGGAGGGTGATAGACCCAATACCCATTTATTGAACTGCCTTTTCTCATCTGAAATGTAGTCTTTAAAAAAACCCCAAACAAATCCATAAAACCCTCCACCTTCTTACTCCACAGCATATTCATTATCAGATCAACTCACACTACTAATTAAGTTAAATTTGAGTGCTAAATAACTCCCAAAGAGCCAATTTATCTAAGGTAGTATGAGCCCGTATTCATTTCTCCTTATACATCACCAGCTGTTATTAATTAAATTCTAGTCACTTCAGTCTGCAAGTTTGAAATAATTGCAACCATAGAAACACTTGTACTTAACAGTGAGCTTGGCTGTTACTTTACTGATATTGATAATAGTCTGAATATAGGTAGCCACCACTCCAGTTATTTAATTTTAGAGTTTGTGAGATATTTAGAAATATGTGGGGAATTTCCAAATTTGTTTCTTGAATGTACAAAGCTTGGTCATAGACACCCATGAAGTGCAGAACGAAGTTTGATGGATTATTCTCCAAAGAAAAACTCTCCTCTTTGAAGATGTAATATACCTTTTGAAGCTCAGAGGAGATCACAGCAGTAGAAAGTGTTTTTTCCCTCTGCAACAGCTCCTCTCAGCTGCCTGCTGTACTAAGGTGAGGCTTGAAGAAATGCTCACAAATCTGCTTCCTTGCCACCCACCTTCCACCCACATATATGAAACTTCTGTGGGCTGATGCTTTGACAACCCTGCAGCGCAAAGACTATTAGTATGACAAGGTATTAGGAGGAAAAGGTGTACTTTTCACTCCCTTCAGTTGCATTTAATTAGTCATTGCAGCAGAAGGTTCAAAGAGATCTTCATTACAGTAATGAAGAATATTCTTGCATGGAAAAGTTTTGCAACCAGAGGAAGACAAAGTTGCCTGTGGATGCATTTCTTAGCCCAACAGTAAGACTGAATTAGTCTCTTCTGAAACCAACTACACTTTCTCAAGTTTCAGTCATCATAGTACAGATAAGAAAAATGAAAATCTTGAGTTTTGAAATATTTATTAGTCCCACATTTCAGTAGAAGTGTGAATAAAATCTGCATATTGCCAGAAAGTAAAATTCTTGCATTTTTAATAACACACTTCCCATATGTTGAATCCTGCACTGATAGTTGATATAGACATGAAACTATTACTTCATATATAAAGTTTTGCTTTCCTTTATTTTGAAGGCCATTTATAAGAAATAATAGACTGTAGAGAATGAACATAACACATTTACAATCTTGTTGATAAGACTCATCACGAACTCAAGAGGAACTCTAAAATCTCTGCATCCTCTTTGTCATTCTTAATGTGTCCATGAAAAAATATCATTGATATGATGAATATTTTTAAGGTTATGTACAATTTTTTTTTTACAAACAAATTCTATAAGATTGTTTTCTTTTTTTTTCCATTACTGGTATTTAAATGTGAGACTATTAACCACGATTAGAAACTAATCAAACTTTTGCCATTGCTGTATGGGAGATGATGGGAAACAAATGCTGTACCCTTTAATGAATCACCCACTGAATTCACAGCTCACCTGCTGGTTTTAATTGATGTGATAATTTACAAAACAAAAACATTTCATGTCTTTCACCTATATTTTCACTTATTCACTTATTTTCATGGAAACATACCATTTTCTTGCATTGAGTACTCTTGTTTGTGAGTGGTTTCTAAACTCTTATTTAAATGTAAATTGTTCAGACAAACAGATTATTAAGAAAGAAGTGAAACAAAATCCTTAATGTAATACAAAGGAATATGTTTGTGAAGGCTATTTTTAAAAGGTCTACATTTTAAATGTAACAATAATTTCAGTTTCCTAAAAGATACAAATCAATTTCAGTTGAAGAGCTGTGAATCATCATCATCAAGTTTTGTTAATTATAGCATTTAAAGGCTTAAGCAAATCTAAACACATGAAAGAAAACTGGAGACAGAAAAAGATGATATGCTTATACAGAAGGCCTATAAGTTGGTCGAGGCAAGAGTTTATATATACAACTTGCCAAGCAAATTTACCAACAATAGCTCTTATTCCTAGAATTACTTTGTTTTAATCTTGCAACTCATATAGCCATTTTATGTAGATTTAATTAGGCACCCTGAGGTTGTCCAAATACTTGCCCCATCATATAGGAAGCAAATACTAAAACAACCTGGCATTCATTAGCTACTGAGAAGCTACATTGAACCAAATTGTCTATCCAGCTTTATGTGGTGATTCTGGGAATAATTTTCACCATTAGTTTACAAAATGACTAAAAGAAACCTGTTTTATGTAAATTTGGGAGTCCTGCTGAGGTTCCTGACAACTGATAAAATGAAATGGAGAGAAAATAACCAATGCAAATAAAAAGCAATTTTCATGAATTCTGGTGAAATGGAAAGAAGCTAATGGATATGGCATTATAAGCAACTTGCCTTGTAAACTGTAGATTTCTCCAACGCTGTTCTGACGGGTGATGTGATGCCAATATGCACTACGAGGAAGTGAGATCGACTTGGATAAAGTCATTGGTTCAGACAGACTGGTCTGGAGCTAAAAGCCAAAGCAAAGATAAATGGAAGGTCATACATAAACATAAGTGAGAGGTAATCTCAAAATTGTAAATTGAACCTATGCTGTCATGAACATACCATTGCCTGAATTACCATAGGTTTTATACTATCATTTAAACCATGTTATAAATATCAGCACTGTGAATGCTCAGGAAAAATCTTCAAAAGTGTATCTAGGTATATAGGTTCATTAGCACAGGTTAATATTAGGACAAATGAATATGTTCCTATTTATCTGCAGCTATTCTTGTTGCTGTCAGAAGTTTGCTATTTTCTTCTTTATGATAATGGCAGATTAGCACACGTCTGAAGTCTTAAACCCCTCCACAATGACATTTCTTTTTGGTCATTTAGCCCGCATATTGGATTGAATACCCTAAAAGATACTAAGACAGAATCTGAGACAACCAGCTGAGAATAGCAATGAAGAGTCATTAATCTCCTAATCCTCCTTTGAAGGAGAGGCATCTCATCACCAGTAGCAGGCTCCAGCCTCAAGAGCAAATTTTCCTAGAAAAAAGACAAAAAGTCTGGGGGACTTCCTGTTCCTGAAATTGTGAATTGCATGGTAAGAGTACAAGAGCTACAGCAAAGAAACCTGACAGGAGGAATGTAAGCCTTATTCAAGATATCTCTTCCTCCAACAAACTACTGATGTGAGTGAAAGAGAAGATTAAACTATAGGAAAAAAAAACCAAAGAAAGATGAAAGATTAATGTATTTTGGCAACCTCGCTGGTTATTCCCATATAAGTTATGCTTTCTGTGTCTAGAATAAATTAGAATGCATCTTCAACTTTTTAAAACTCTGTCTTTACACAATATAAAATGTGATCAATAACTTTTGGGATCCAAAAAATCATGATAATATTGTGGGCATAATTTTTTTAGAGGATGTCTGGAAGGATTAAAACTGAAGGATCAATTACATCTGAAGATTTAGAAGGAAAAACCTCTCAGTTTCAGAAATGGCCTCAGGATGATGAGGGTGGTACTCTGAAAGGGTGTGCCCAGAAGCTCACAGTTACAGCGAGTTCAGCTACAGAGCAGAAAGTATCCAAGGTCTAGATCATTTACTGCAGACTAGTGATTAACTCCTAGGGATTCCTCATTCAGAATCATAATGCCAAATTAAAAAACAAGCAAACAAATAAACAACCAAACCTTTTTATCGGTATTTGTTATTCTGTAATTTAAAAAAAAAAATCACAAAAAAATCACAAAAAAAAAATCACAAAAGAAAATCACAAAAACTTTTAGAGACAGTATCCACAAAAAGATCTAAAATTATTTAAATTTTGAGTACTAACACACACTGATGCATGGCATATATTTTGCTACAAATCAATCTGCTCTAATTACTTCTGTTGTTGTTTTCTTGAGAACTGTCATCAAAATTACTCCCTGTCTACAGCTAATGTCCTTCCTGCTGATTTATAGCCAAGTATTACATTTCATTTGTCAGGGGTACAGATCATCACTGGAAGCTATTTGATATCAATTAAAAAGCTTGCAAAAACATTTCCTCCATTAAAAAATAAATTTAAAATCCTTATCACAAGAATTCTACTTTTAGGAAAACTTGAGGATTTAAAGTTTATTGATACGAAGAACTTCTTTTATTGTAGAGATCAGGACAATAACAAACTTAAGTTATTTTACTTATTAGTATAGCAAGGGTAACAAGGGCAATTTTGTTAAGAAAATTACATAAAATCATCTAAATTCAGTTTACAGGTGATTTATTCACAATTTAATCACCCAAAAGGTAAACTAATGTCTTGAGACAATAGGCAAAACTTTTTCCTTGTATGCATTCTGAAAAAAATAATTCCAGTAATGAGAACCATTTTGACTATAGATTATTATATCAAAGCTAAATCCATGGACTGAATGGAAGTGGTTTAATTTATATCATTATTCCTGATCTGAGGTAATTAGTTCCTGCCTGATCTGACCAATACTGATGCAGAAGAACTTTATTTGCACACATTAAAGCTTTGGAAGAGTAATTAAAAAAAAATCTGTTGCCATTATAAAATAAGGTAAGAACTGCTCTAGTGCAGAAGATTGCAATGCAAGCATTCACAGTGCTTTGTTTCCTCAGATTCTCTAATTAAAGAACAAACTTCTGATATCACCTTTTGGGTAAGAAGCATCACCATATGCTAACTGCAATAGGACCAGATGAACCATACTTCTTTGGGGACTCAATAGAGAGAAAATGCAATTTCTAGTTTATTAGAATATCACCCTCAGAAAAAAAATCCCAACTTTAAAATACAATGTCAATTTTGGTTTTAATATGAGACTTTAAAATACAAGGATAAATGTATGGATTTGAAGACCTTATCACCTTGTATATCATATAAAGGATGATAATATAGTAGCACATTAATTTGTCTATGAAGTTATTCTAACTGAATGGTAGATTGCTATTTGCTATAACTCTATAATATTCTTTTTTAACCATATAAAAATCACATTATTGATCAAATGTAATTGACAATGACAGAATGTTTACTTCCACAAATTGCTGTTTGTAAAAATATTTCTGTGTTCAAAGAAAATTGAGTAATCTACAGACAGAAACCTATTTTCTCTAGAGAACATATTATACATTAGACTGTGGGTGTTTCAGATAAAAAAACTTGAAACCAAGGTGAAGAAAACAGACTTATAACCATCCATATAATCAATTGTTCATATACTACTATTAAATAGCACTTTGCTATATAAGTAATTGCAACATAAACTAGAATTTAATGTACAGAGATCTGCTGTTTCATAATCCCCTTCCCCCAGCTATAAATGAAATTCTGGTAGTTAACAATGTTAAAATAGAAAAAAAGAAGGCAAACAACTTGTAAATCAGGCAAGATTTACAGAACTGTTTAACTGTTAAAAAATTAGGCACTCAGATTCAAGACCTCTGGTGAAAGAGATGATGCTCATAAGTTCAGAGACTTTGTCCTAGGAACTCTTCCCTTTCATCTTTTTACCATACCTTAATGAGAAAAAACCGACTGGCTTCTCCTTTACACTCTTTTGAACCAGTTTATTCAGAGAGTTTTGCACTATGGAAAATCAAGTGAATGACCTTTACATTTTTCTATTTTCTCAAAAAATGTAGACCATCAGTTTCCCTGCACAGATTTATTTCTGTGCTTAACACAAATATAACAGTTCAAAATATATTTTGAAAATATTTCACCTATCTCATAAAGCCTATTTACCATGTAGAAAATTAATTTAATATCTCTGAGTATGGATCTCTTCTTACATAACAGGCCAATGTTCTTCCATTGCTTCCAACACTGATGCATTTTCCTCAGGAACTTGCAAAAGAGGCTTAGATGCATTAGCATCAACTGTACAGAAGGGGCCCATAATGGCAGAGGTAGCACAGACACATAGAAGAGATAAACATTTTGATCTGGGAATGCATTTGAGATGATTCTGCCCCTTTCCTCTGCTCTGCACCTAGAGTACTGTGTCCAGCTCTGGAGTCCTCAGTATAAGAAGACAGGGATTTCCTGGAGCACATCATAAAAATGATCAGAGGGCTGGAACATTTCTCCTACAAAGATAGACTTAAACAACTGGGGTTGTTCAGCCTTGAGAAGAGAAAGTTTCAGGGAGATCTTATGGCGGCCTTTCAATACTTTCAGGGGGCTTATAAGGAAGATGGGGCAGACTTTTTGACAGGGCCTGTTGTAAGAGGACAAGGGATAAAAGAGGGTCAACTTAAATTGGACATGACAAAGGAATTTTTTGTGGTGGGGTTGGTAAGCTTGCCCAGAGAGGTGGTAGATGTCCCATCCCTGGACACATTCAAGACAGGTTGGACAGGGCTCTAAGCCACCTGGTCTAGTTGAAGATGTCCCTGCTTATTGCAGGGACATTGGACTAGATGATCTTTAAAGCTTCCTTCCAATCCAAAGCATTGTGTGATTTCACTGAGGGTTGGATTTCTGTGTTGAATCTATGTACTGACCTTAATTTTTGATATCTAGGTATAGAAACATGGAGGAAATATATGTCTACCAAAATAGACATACATAATATATTAACATAGCACTAAATAAAACGTGCATCTAGAATGAAGGTGCATCTAGAATTTATGAGCAGGAGAAAGTGACGATGGAATCAGAATGTAGGTGAAAAGAAAAAAAACACAAATTCAGGGATTTTTTTGGCAGGAATATTAAAATAATCCACTACTATGGTAATTTTGTTATCGCACATTAAATGCCTAGGAGTCAGGTTTCCTCCATTTCCTCCAGAATCTCTTTGATAAAATACCTTTCACACAGCGAACATTACATTTCTTTCCCATATCCAAATGTAATATCCAAACTGAAAATATCCAAAATATTACATCATATGAAGCCTTTGCTTTGCCAGTGACAACTTTATAATTCTTAAAGATCTGATTGATTAATATAGAAAAAAATATTAAGTCTGTCAATGTAAGTAGTTCCCCATACTTTTCATTATTCTTTCATGAGACAAGGCTTAAGGACCAAATTTTCTTTTAATTCCCATAGGCCATCTCCATTGACTTAAATGGATTTTTTACTCAGATATCAATACTGAACACAATTCCAAGAATGGAGCCTTTTAACTGTGTTAGGGTTCTGAGCTTTGATCTTTTTAGCATATTTTTTCTTTTTTTTTTAATTAAAAAAGTCAAAACACTAAAGGTAACAGAAAATACATTTGGTTTGGGGAGACCAACTGAGCAATATATAGTTCATTCCGATTTTTTTTTTTAGCCTACAGTGAAGACAGTTTGCTTTTTACAGATATGCTCTGAAAAATAGGTTAGTTTATTACAGATAAAAAACTCTCTCTCATTTCACATTCTCATTAGTGTCTTTAAACAAATAGCAAAAGAACTAGGTCACAGAAGACTAACAAGAGCTTAGTCTAGAAATACAAATCAAACACCCTATTTAGATTTTTTTCTTTAGAACTCTAAAGAAGGTTGCTTTGTGTGTTATGCCTTCAAGAGGAAGAGGGCTTTTAAGAAATATTCATGTCTCAAGTGTCAATTAGCTGACAGTGGAGTAGCACACTCTCATTTTACTGGTACCCAGAATAAAAAATTACTGGAGTTTAAGAGTTGTAGGTAGCATCAGCTGCGGTACCAGCTCGGATATCAGCTGAGTTAGAGAACAAGCAGGAGGGAAGAAGTTTTTGGTATTTTTGAAGTGAGTTTTCTCATAACGACTAAAAAAAAGGATGTCATGATTGGTTGTTTTTTTTGTTTGTTTTGTTTTGTTTTGCTTTTTGGCAAAAGCAACTACTGTTGTCTCATGTTCAATTTGTATACTGTGACACATAGCTCTGTTTTACTCAAAGCAGTTCTCATCCAGTACTGTAAAGCAGATTGTTCCTTTGTGAGCACAGTTTTGCCTATGTTTCTGTTGAATTCAATTCTGTTGCTCCAAACAATTTTCCGATTTTTTTTTTAATTCTGTCTCTTCATTCATCCACTTCCTATTGTCTTATAAATGTAAGATTCAGAAGACTAATAATTAGATTGTGCCTCAACCCAGAACTCTGTGAAAATACTTAAAACTGGATGCAGGATATATTCCTGTGAAAGTCGAATGAGAATATTCTTTCCTTTGGTGATGTTACTAGTGTTCTGTCTATAATTTCCCTATAACCCTTTGTTCATGATCACTTCACTTGCTTAGAAAACAGTTATAGATTAATTGGACTCTGTTCATTACATAAAGGGGCCTACTATTAATAGAAATATTTATACATTATCAGCTTACTATTTATTTGCTTAGGCTCTGCTGTATATTTATTTTTACATTTTTATCCAGCTTACTCTTCCTGACAGAATACACAATATTAGAAACCCCCCACCAATATATGACCTCACAAGTCTTCTTGTGGAAAAGATAGCTGTGAAAGTAATTTCAGTGATTTCAGCCTTTGTAATATATTTCCAGCATTTCGGTTTTCAGTAGCTATTCCAACCTTGCTATTACCTTTTAAAGAGTCACTTAATCAATTATGGAGAAGAAAACTATCAAAATAGTAAAAGTGCTTTGCAGTGCCAAGGTGGATGATGATTACTCTTTGGTGGTGGAATAACATTATGTATTAATAATAAAACAATGGTGAAAGAAAAACATTCAGAAGGGAGATTCAGTGGGACTGGGTTTTTTTTGTTGTTGTTTCTTATCTCCTTGGTCACACTATAAAGAGACAATTGGGACACTTTTGCTCCTTTTCTGGCATAAGTGTATAGGGTTCTTTTATTTTAATTTTTCTTTTGTCTAAAAGAAGCTCAAAAGTAGCTTGTTGTCTGACAGAATGGATTAATGTTGGAGGAAAATTAGATTGATTTTACAGCACATTCGAATTATATTTCTTGAATGTCTGTAAGATGTATGTCTTCACCCATATTCTATCAGAAAATTGTGGGTTTCTTCCTTTCATGAAAGACATTTCCTGCCTCTGGAAACTGTACTAATTACTGTGAGGGTATAAAGTCAGGTTCTTATATATTTCAATGGTTTGTATCTTTTTATTATACATAAGCAAATATTTTATCTATTTTTCATTGCATATAACTGTTTACTAATAAAATGGGGGATGATGCCAATATGAACAGAGTTGAGACTTTTTCAAGCCTGATATTCATCAGGTCTTAGTGGAAGCAAACACAAGAGCTAATTTCTTCAATAAGTATATGTGTGTGTACATATATTTATATATTTATGATGGAGAATCCAATATTGCACAAACAATACTTGCAGATAGTGATTGTCCTCTGTCTTGCCATGAAACAGGAGCTTTTATGAGAGAGGTGCTGGACAACTCAAAGGAAGAGATTTTTCAGATAGACATTTGCTGACCTGAAAATATACAGCATTTGGGGATAAGACTGTGTAGAACTATAAAACAATTTCTCTGAATAGCTTCATCTAGGGCAAACTCCAGCTTTTAATAAAAGTAAAAATCTAGGATTTTTGAATGTCATCAGTACTGATACACTTTTTTTTTAAAGACATGGCTCTTTTTAGATGGCAATTGGGAAGGATCAAAGAAAAAAATTGTTTTCACCTCGTGCCTGGGAAGATCATTTGAAAGATGGACTATTTGGTAGATAAGGAATTGGCCAGATGGATACAGCCAGAGAGCTGTGATCAGTGGTTCTCTGTCCAAGTGGAGTCTGGTGACCAGTGGTGTCTCTCAGGGCTCTGTCTTGGGACCAGTGCTCTTCAATATCTTCATCGATGACATGGCCAGTGGGGTCAAGTGCATCCTCTGTAAGTCTGCAGATGGCACCAAGCTGAGTTTTGCAGCTGACACAACAGAAGGATGGGATGTCATCCAGAGGGAACAGAACAAGCTTGAAAATTGGGCCCACAAGGACCTAAGAAGTTCAACAAGTCTAAGTGCAAGGCGCTGCACCTGGGTGGGGAAATCCCAGATGTACATACAGACTGCGAGAACTCACTGAGAGCAGCCCTGCAGAGAAGGACTTGGGAGCTCTTGTGAATGAAAAGCTGGACATGAGCCAGCTAAGTACACTTGCAGCCCAGAAGGCCAACCACATCTTGGCCAGCAGGTCCAGGGAAGTGATTCTCTCTCTCTACTCTGCCCACCTGGAATACTGCATCCAGCCTCAGGTCCCCCAGAAAAAGAAGGATGTGAACCTGTTAGAGCAGGTCCAGAAGGGGTCATGAGGATGAATAGCAGGATGAAGTACCTCTCCTATGAAGACAGGCTAAGAGAGCTTGGGTTGTTCAGCCTCATGAAAAGAAGGTTTCATCTTATCAATGTTTGTAAATACCTGAAGGGAGGGTGCAAAGAATCCAGAACCAGGCTCTTTACAGTGGTGCCCAGTGACAGCACATGCACAAACTGAAACACAGGAGATTCCCTCTGAACAACAGGAAACACTTTTACTGTGAGGTGGCACAGATTTTCCAGGGAAGTTGTGAAGTCTCCCATCTTGCAGATATTCAAAAAGCCACCTGGACATGGTCCTGAGCAAGCAGCTTTTATTGTGGCCTTGCTTGAGCCAGGGTTGTTGGACAAGATGATTTCCAGAGGTCCCTTGCATCCCCAACCATTATCTCCAAAATTATTGAGTTTTACTGAGTACAGAGAGTGCCAGATCTGTCTTCTGAACAGGGTAAGGATAAGTAAGTTGGGGTAGGAAAGACTGCACTGAAATGCATCAGTTGGAGAGATCAAAGAAAGAGACTACCAGCAAAGGCTGGTATTCTTCAAACAGCAAGTATTTTCTGGGGAATTCAACCTGAGAGTCATGGTATTCCACAAAGTGCTCTTTCATGAGGTTTGTCAAGCCAAAGTTAAAAATAGCGAGGATTGTCACGCAAAGTCTTGTCCTCCTTCCTCTGTTTGTTTTTCACTCTCCTTGCTCTGTGGAGTATTCCACTCTTTTACAATGCTGACCCCAACCTGAAAGGCTCTGGTGAAGTCTTCAAAGTATGCATTTTGGTTTTTTTTCATGGAATTACTTGCCAAAAGATATGACATATCTTAAACAGGTATTTGGAACACTTGAAATATCATTGTATTACTTGAGAGCACTGCAAGAACAGCCTTTCTGACTTCCTGTAAGTTTCTTTGGCCAGTTTCAGAACTGCTGTAGTGGAAATCATGGTATGAAAAAAATGTCCCTCAGTGGAGAATAAACCTCAAAAACTCTGTTTAGCATGCATCAACAAAGGTGAAATATGGATGTCCACCATCCCCAGTGGGGAGAATACTACTTGAAGAAGTTTGGGGCTGAAAAATTTGAACTCTAAAAAATGACAATCTCTATTCACTGTTCACTGCACAGTTATTTGACTTTCATTGTTTCTGATGAAGCAAATGACTTGGACCTCATGAGGTTTCTTATGAAGTTTTCCTTCTATTGTGTAAAACAGATCAGTAGTTTCCAATTACATATTTGTGGAAATCACATTTCTTTTAGCTTCTTCATTTCAGTATACAGAAATTGCTGAACAACGAACTTTAACAAAATGACAGGAAGACAATTTTCTGAATACTTGCTGAAAAAATAATCATCAATAACTTTTCATGAATATTCCTTATTAAGCTTATCAGTGCACAACTCCAGTATTCAGTAACCCACATAGTCTTGCTGACCTCTACTTTCTGACATTTTCAGAAATTAGTTTTATATGTCATATAAAGACATTTCAATTAAAAAGAAAAAATAGCAATCCTGGAATACATAAAATTACTATTGTACAGTAAAGTCTTCTTGGATGACTCTTCAATATCTTCCAAAAGAACCCATTTCCTTCCTTTTAACTAGCCACTTTTAAACATTCAAAATGCATCTTAAATAACACATACTGGGGCTAGTTATATACGTGCAAGGCACATGAATGTAAAATATTAAGTTCTAGCTTTGAAATATAAAGTATTTTTGTCAGGGGGAGTAGCGCTAAAAATATGCCTACACATATGAGCACACAAATAAATACATTAATTTAAGGCAATTTACTCATAATTAAATATTTACTTCAGTAGCTCCAGTGCCTTTAGTGAGCTTTTACAGATTTAAAATCAACTGAGAAGCTGGTATATAAGATAAAGGGCTATTCTTTCCTACTGTGTGTGCTCAGACATGGGGATCACATCATGATCATGTATACAGATCGATACAATCAGACCATTCTTGACATTGCTGTTTTAGAATTGCAATAAGCAATCATTAAAAAGCAATGTATACACTTCTAAATAAATATACATAATGTCTCTTTGGAAACATATGTGTTTTTTTATGGGTCAGAAACAAATTACAGTAAGAGACAAGATGATCTGTATTAAAATCCAAATTTCTTCTTATAAAAGCAGCTAGTGAAATTTTTGCTTCTTTACTGATGTTAATTTACTAATATAGAAAAAGTAGCTGCAAATCAGAAATTCAGTTTGGAAAGGCAGGAGACAGAATAGTGTTTGTAGATTGCTGAGTCTTTCTACTTACTTGCATCAGCCTAATAAATCTTACTATTAGCAACCTTTACTCATCTAATATAATTTTCAGACAAAAATATCAGGTGGCAAAAGTTGGTTGGCACAGTAGAAGTTGTACGTGCATGACTACATGCCATATAAGCCAAGCCTTTTGAAAGCCATAGTTGCCATTTAAAGAAACATTTTTTTTTTTTGCCTCTATTTTAGCTTCATGAAACAAAGGAAACAGAATTACACCTGTTGCCATAGAAATCTGTAACTCCATTGCTTTTTTTCTTCATGTAATACAAAATGTATGAAAAGGTCATCACCCCACAATATGTGGAAAACATTACAGAAGCACCAACCTCTCTGGTAGGAGCTATTGCAGCTTTTACAACTATGTGCTACAAGCAAATGATTTAAGAATAATGAAGAGACTACAAGTTCTTTCATTTTACAAAGAAAAACCCGTGCTTATTTGTCAATGGATTTTGAATCACAAAGACTGTAGAGATGTGCATTCAACAGGCACTCATACGAAACAATATGAATCTTGCCTGACAGCTGCCTTAATGGAAATGGATTCTGACAGACTGAATATGCTATGAGACTAGCAGGTTTTACCCCAAGACAGTCATAAGAAATAGAGCAATGTATTCTTCTGACATAGCATGGAAAATATTCATTAATTCCTTGCTGCCGAATGCTGCAGAACTGAAACATTTTTGAAAAACCTTTTCCTGCATTTAAGATGGAACAGTACTCCATTAGATTTAACATAATCACCAACATGGGCAGTGGGACAGAATTCAAGTTAGCAAATCTGGGGATGACATCAAACCGGGGGGAACAGTCAAACATTAGACAGGAGGGCTTCTATTCAGAGGAACCTCAGAAAAGAAGAGGAAAGGGAATGTCGTGAAGTTCAGCAATGACAGATATTAATGCTGCAAGTGGGTCAGGTCTACTCTGTGCACAAGTACAGCCTGGGGACTGACTTGCTTGGTTAAAACTTTGCCAAAAGGATGTAGTCATCCTGGTGATAATATGAATTACAAGTATAAATATGCAATCATGGAGGTTAATGACATACTGGTTCACATTAGCAAGAACAGAGCCAGCAAAACAGTAGAAGTCACATTTCCCCACTACCTGGCATTTGTAAAACCCCATCTGGAAGTCTAGTTAAGTTCACAAAGTCTTAGGTTTTGGCCCAGGCACAAGAGAACTGTCAAACTGGAGAAAATCTGTCAGAGAACCTCTGAGAAGCAGAGCATGATCAGTGACACTGGATTAAGTGTCCAACATTTATTCACCATGAGAAAATGAAGGCTAAAAGAAATCTAACTCCAGGTTTTCTGTCTTGTTTTAGAGGTATGTTGTAAAGAAGACTGTTACCAGAGACACATGGTGAAAGGACAAGAGTCAACAGATCACAAACTGTGGCAAGGCAAACTTGAGACTTAAGGAAAAATTCTACACGAGGTGAACAGCCAAGCACTGGAATGAATATCCATAATCTGCATCAGTGGGGGTATCCAAAATTTGACTGGATAAGACCTTGGATAATTTTATCCAGTTTTGATCCTATACCCGCTTTGAACAGGCAAATAGATGAGCTGACCACCAGCACTCCCTTCCAATGCCAATATTTCTGATCCTATATTCAATAGGTTTGAAAACCTGAGAACTAATGAGATACGCTGTCCATTGTGTCAAACTGATGTTATTTTGCTGACCATAGCAGCTCCACATCTTTATATAATATAGCTACTGTCAAACTAACAGTACAGGGTCTGTAGTCTGGCTTACATTTCTCCTGAACCAGATTCCTGCTCAGCTGATAAATAAAAATCATATGGCCAGCATCATATGGGCTATCAGTAACATAAGAACAACCCACAGCTGAGAGAAAAAAGGAACGCAACCCCTATCTGGAGAGGCTTTGATAAATACGTATCCAACACGTACTTGTAAAAGTTCCTGTGCTTCAGATATGGCTTTTTTAGATACTCAGTATCTGTTGCCTTCAGTTTAAACATAAGCAGAGAGATTATCATAAGTAATTTTCACATTAAAAACCCTGTCATCTTTATAAAAAAGAACAGAAGCAGAGAAAAAAAAGCTAAATGAAGACATAGGGTGAATTTCACCTAATTTTTGTCCTACCAACAGGTACCTGATGAGCCAAAGCACAAAAAGCACAGGAGGGAATTATAGATTAACTTTAGGGCTGTTATGAGAATTTTTGATGCCCTCTCAGATTATTACTTTTTATAATTCTCCTGTTCTCTGAAAAGCACTGTGCCCCTCTGTAAATCATTGATAAAGAAGTTTCTTTTTAATCAGAGACAAAGCCTTAACTATTCCTTGGGGTGATATAAAGAACTCCTAAACAGAGTTGCTGAAACAGAGGAAGGCCTTGCTTGACAAGAGACAGAAAATGATACTATAATTCAAAAGACCGATGAAAACCATGTGAAAAATACCTTTTTCAGAAGTTGATTCTTCTGTGAATAAGCAATTGACTGTGATTCAGGATTTGTTTTGTTATTGTTTTGTTGTGCTCTTCCTAACATACAGTTGATTATTCTATGACCTTGGGCAATTCATACACAGCTGAAATTGGCCTTAATCTTTTTCTGCCTCATTTTACTCATTAGTATAAATATTATAATAATACCTGTCTCCTGAGAGCATCGGATAACTTCATCAGTTACTGCTAATAATAGTAGAAGCTCTATAGTTAACTTCAGTTTATTTTATAAAAAAGAGTTTTCTGAAAATAGCAGATAGGAGATTAATAATAAATTAAGCCCACAAGTAAGGTGGTTTGAGGATTATTTTTTAGTAATACTTAAGTGAACATAACCCACTTCTCTGTTGAGAGCACTGATGACATAAACCTACCAGCGCAGTTATACAAGCAAGCTGGTTTAAAGGTACACAATGCCAAAGAAAACTTCCCTTCCATATTAAATGCTTCTCTGAGGTTAGTTAAGGAGATGGCTGGGAATAGCCAAAGAGGGTTCAGTCACGCATGCAACAACTACCGTATAATTACAACAGCCATTCCTAATTTATCACTCATATCACCTGCAGGTTTTAGCAAATAAGACTGCTAAACAAATCACCAATTTTGTTCAGGGAAAAGTTGTTGGCTCTTCATTTATGCATTTATGGAAACAAATATGAATTTCAGCTTGACAGTGCCTCTCTAGCTACTTTGTTAGCTCTGTAAACATGCAATATTCTGCAAAGCACAAGAAAAGCAAAAAAAAAAATAAAAAAACCCCCACAGATGTGCTTATTTCGCCAACTTTCAAATCCTCTTATATTCAAATGCAACTTTGTAAAGTTGAAGTAAATGATACCTGACTTTTAAGAAATAACTTTAGAAATGTAGATAGGTGCTGGAGGGATTCTTAAGGTTCTTACGTGCTAAATTCTCATGTGGGTTTGCATCTCCAGATACTTTACTGCGCAAACATCTTTGCTCTGTTGCATTGAACAGGCTAACCAGACTGTAGCAGCTCAAATTGAAATGTTCACAGCACAGCCCAGCTGCATGCACACATACAACTGAGGTGAAGCAAACAGGGAAAACTGTGTTCATAGGATTCATGCGTGCAGCTATAGGATAGATTCATGGGATAGAGCAGGCTGCTTGCAGATAAAACATCTCAGTTATGAGACACCTTTGCAAAGCTTTCAATATGAATTTTTGTTCAGCTCACACTTTATATGAGAAGGAAGGCAGATTTCAATCTGAGTCTTAGGTAGCATGATAGAAACCCAGAAGAACACTGTAACAGTAAAAAAATATTCCAGAAATTTTTAAGAAGGAAAGAATGAGAGTAATTTCTAGGCAAGGATGCGTGTCCATGTGGTAAGGTACTTGGGTTTTAGAGCTTAAGAGAGATTTAGAGTATTATCCTTTTGAGAATTATCTTTTTTCCCTTCAAGATCATCCAGTCCTATGACTACTGATAAGAGATTTCAAAATTGTGTCAGACAAAGGAAGAACTGAATTTTTCCCACTGAATAAAAAACCTCAGGATACTATCACTTCAAAAAGATTGAAAACTTCAGGGCAAGATTTAGCGTTTAAATGGTAAAACAACATTGAAATTAAATTAACAACTACCAAAATATTTGACACACTATTATGTAAGGATTTTCCAGCTCTGCTCTCACACCGACCCACGCCACTTACCTACACACCTCACAAATCTTTATATTGTCTGCAGTGTTTGTGACATGACAAATAGCTCTGTTTCCCCTCTCACATCATCACTTCATAGGAGCAGCTGCACTACCCTTTGTTACCATAGTAAAGACTTTCCCTATTCTGTGGTTTCATTCAAACACAAAGCAAACATTCGGCAACACCAACCACCTACAGTGTTCCTCCGCAAATCTGGGCTTTACACCTCATCTTTACACCTCTCTCTCCCTGGAAAGTGCTGTGTAGAGGCACAATGGGCCCCTGCAGCTCTCAGAGGAAGAGTGGGTAAAAAGGGTGGTGACTCATTAAGAAAGAAATAAATGGGACAATTTAGTGGCTGTGGAAGTTTAAATTTCATAGTGGGATGAGGTATATTCTTTTAGAAAGTGAATGGTACCTGGTACATAGTTTCTGAATGTTGCTGCAGTATTTGGATATGACTAATAGTCTCTGAAAAAATGCCAATGAAACAAATCTACATTCAAGACAATATTTTACTTCAAATTAAAAAAATGAAAGAGGTCCTGTTGGAAGAATCATTAACTATCACCCAAGTCTGAACATCCAAAAACCCCTTACTTTCTTATGAAGTTGTGAATGCTGGAAATAGACTTGAGATTTACGTTTAGGATTTACTTCATCCAAGTACATACAGTTTTCTGAGCATGAAGACTAACAAAGACTCTGGCAAAATTTTAAAACACTCTCATAGAAAAATCAGAATCAAGAAAAAGTCATTATGTGCTTAATGAACCCAGAACCCTATGGAAAATTACTGATACTTGTGGGAACTGGTTTTACAAAACTCAACCCCAAAAGTACACTTATATGAAGAAGAAAAAAAAAAAAAACAAAAAAAGAAAGCAGCATTCTTCGTTTTGTTGTTAATCTTGGCAAAAGTTACTGATAGTCATGGATAGGCTGATCCCTGCAGTGTTCAACTGTGCCAGGGCAGGCTTAGACTGGACATTAGGAAGCATTTCTTTATTGAGAGAGTGGTCAAACATTGGAATAATCTTCCTAGAGATGTGGTCAATGACCCAAGGTACTCAGTTGTGCGAATCTGCTAGGCCTCTAACTCCCTTGGCAAAGCAAAAGGGAGTGAGGCCTTGGCTACATTCTGTGTGCCTGTTAAAAATAAACAACCTTGAATGCAGGTGCTGCTGAAGGCAAGCTGCACAGAATCAGCAGTTT
>JAWWMP010000081.1:94232859-94251720 GCA_035047865.1 Dendrocincla tyrannina
CGCTCTTCCGATCTGTATACTCAGAGAATACTATAATTGTAGAGACACCATTCAATAAATGGAGCTTTGTTGTTAACTCAAATTGAGTTGTCTTCACTGCTTCGCAAGCCCGCCTCCAACATTCAGTGTTTTAAGAGACATTTAGACATTGCTCATAACAACATGCTTTAACTTTTAGTCAACTCTGAGAAGGTCAGGTGGTTGGACTAGATGATTATGCAGATCCTTTCCAGTGGAAATATTCTGTTCTGTTCTATTCAATTCAATTCCATAACAGAAATAAGCTTCACAACACCCATGTGAACCAAGTAAACAATTCACCAATTATGTATTGCAATAAAGCAGCCTGCTTTTTACAGGGTTATAAAATTTCTAAACAAACATTATACAGCAACATCAGTAGTTTCAGATGGGAAGTACAGAACAATGTTGAGCTAAGTATGCATGAATAACTGACCCGGGGCTATACTTTAACTTACATAAAGTACATGAGTTTATGAATGATCATATGTATTCCGAATCTCAGTACTTGAGTTTGTATAAAATTTGGAAAGGAAGAAAATGTACTAAGAGACCAGTGTGCCATGACATGGGATCATCTATGAATGAACTGCAGACTTTTTTTCTCTTGTTTCTCGTTCAGGTATTGAGTCAACTCAGACGCACTTAAGGCAGAATTACAACATCAAAGAGCTTTGTTATATTAAGTAAATTGCAGTGGTGAAATGCAGTTCAAAAGACATATAAAATGTATTTAATTAAATGTTTAATGTATTCACTGGGTCAGCAGCATCCACTAGTATCGCTCTGAATTTCCAATACTTCACAACTTGAAGATAATACGTGATAGGCATAGCATTGTACAAAGACATAAATAAACCAGTCCGAGCTCTGAAGATGCAGTTGCAAAGGAAGGATACTTCAAATGGAAACAGTCATGATAAAATTAAAATTTAGAATGTTTGATGTGCTTGTTGATGATGTGTGAACCTGTAATGTTTGATGAGTATGTATTTAGTTTGCAAACAGGTTCAAAATAAATGAAGATATAGATAGTACAGACTTGCTTACAAACAAAGATAAATTAAAAGGTCCCTATTAAACTAATACTATTTTCTCCAGACTCTGAGCTGTTGTTTTTTTCTGATTCTAAGATAATTTGCATTAATATTTTTAATTCCATTTAGGTTCTTATTAATACTCTGTCTGACAATACTGTAATTTATACAGATTCTCAGATCAGTCTTATGCAATTATTACCCTCCTCATTTTGTTCTAGACAAGAAAGAGAAAGATTAAACTACTCTTAGGCTTATTTTTTAACCACCTTCCTCTTCAATTTCTCCTTAACCCCAATTCCATAGCCTGATATTTGTCTTCTTTGACACATTCATTATTTCCCTCCTAATAATGTTTTTTTTTTAAAGAAATAATATATAAACTCATTGATACTATCTTTTTCTTTTTTAAATGACAGAAATCTATCATGATGACTTTTTAACTTACATTAAGTTGAATTTTAAACACAAGAGTTGTAAATAGAGAGAACAGAAGAAAAATACACAGATGCAATGTTTCATAAAGGCATTTGCCTTCTGGGAAATGTTAAAAAGATCACAATCTAAAATGGCATTTTTATAGCTCTGCTGTCTAAAGTAAAAGAAGTGTCATAGAAAATTTCCAGTGATAGTAACTTATGAAACTTGGGCCATTATCATTTATTCCTGCATTTATGCTTCAGTTTTATCCATTTGATTAACTTCAGCTGGTTAACATCAACTTTAGTGCTATCTTATTTAGACTTCCTTTTTTACACATTATAAATTTTTATGCTTTTGAGATTGAATAATAAGTTTTTACTAGTAGCTCTTGAAAGAAGTAATTTATAGGGCTACAAATGCATGAGTATTTCCTCAGCATGCCTCCTTAATATATGTAGTCATAACAGAAAATCTACAGATCTTAACCCCCCATTTTATACACTTGAACAACAGTGGTGGCAGAAGTTGCATCAGGAGTATTTTCAGTGGCGGTTGAGTGGCAGAAGATCAAAGTTGGCATTAGAGAGGAAAACCAGGTGTTAAAATTCCAATGCCATGTTGTCATGCTGGTGCAGAGGTTAGATAGACAAGTGCTGCTGAGAACAATCGTTCAGATGCTGGTGTGTGAAAACTATCTGAACTGAGATTCTTTGAGAAAAGGTCACCAAACCCCAAATCATCTCCTGATTCCGAGGAGAAGAATACTCAGCATTTATGTAGGTGAAGCATTTATGGAGAATGAATTAATGTTTTTTCCTTTTCTCCTTGGCGTAGGTCAGCTGAGAAGATCTAATGGTTCACTGCTGCCTCTAAACCAATTCAGTTCAGTAAACCTGCAGAATCCTGCTCCTTCTAGCAAGGTGTTTTTGGGGTTTTCTTTGGCCAAATTAGGAAAATGAATTGACTCACCAAGTCAGATAAGCACCTAAGCTAAGAGAAAGAAAGATGGAGTTTGCAGTTCAGCCTGGCGAAAGGGGAGGGCCGATAGAGCTGCCTGTTAAGATACACAAACATGTATCTTTCATGCTCAATATCACACAACAGGTATTGGGAATACATCACATTCTTGAGGCTAACACTTTTTTTTTTTTTCCACAGTAATTTCAAGACTGACAATCCAACCAGCTTTCTAAATGTTGTCTAAAAAAACAAGGCAGCAGAGGGCAGACAGGGAAGGGAGAGGGAAAAGCCAAGAGATTTGTAAAAATTGTTCAGATGATAAAAACAGAGTTGCTGACCCTCTCATACAGATAACACAACAGCACAAAATAAAATCATGTAAATAGAAAACCCACCATTGTTCTTTTTAATTAATTTGTTATGTTGAAACTAAAACCACTAACAGAACGCTGCAATATTGCCCTTTCTCCCACAAAACAACTACAAAACACAAAGTATTACACAGATCCATCAAAAAACCAAAGACTGAAAAAGTGAATATGCAGATAACATTTTCCCTGAAAAGAATTTCAATGTAAGTACTAGCATTGGCCCAAAGTTGTTATTGTCGCAAACGAAGCAAGCATAAAACACTATCACTCTGCCAATGTAACCTTTGAAATTCAATCAAGAAAACCACCCAAGCTAAATTAGATCACTGTCCCCTTTGCTGTAATATTTGAATAAAATCCAGTCTGCTTTGATCTCAGTAAAACCAACAACCAACACAAATCCACACCTATGTCAGTGACTATCGGTCTCATATTTCAGGTCTTTCTTCCAGTGTTATAATATAAAAGGATTATTGAAAGGATTATTTGAAAGAAAATGAGCAGAAGATGAAAGTGTGCACATGACTGCTTCCTTAAACTGACTGGGCTTCTGCTCGAGGTGGACAAAGAGGCAGACTTGGTACTGTATGAGATGACACAGAACAATTTTGCTTCCAGTCCATGCACTTTCAAAGGCAATGGAAAGAATTAGTTTCCTTCTCATGTCTTTTATTAACATAGTTATCCAGCATGTTACTTAGCTTGAGCAAAAGATTTCTTAGCATAAAAATGAATTTATTGTTTAGCACTTTGAAAGACAAATTTTGTGTGCAAGTCTCTGGTGGCAGTAACTAATTTTACCCGCACAAATTTGTTTCTGGGTTTTTGGTGTGGTTTTTTTTTTTTTGTTTTGTTTTGCTTTTGGTTTGTTTGTTTGTTTGTTTTTCCTTATTATCAAGGTGATGCACTTTGCATATATATTATGAAAATTAACCATTATCTATACAGTTCATCAAGGTTGTTCCAGTTAAAAAAAAAATCACTTTAATTTCTTTTATAAGCAGTATTCATTTTGTATAATACTAGATTCTAACCCAATATAATCTGGTAAAAGTTCAGTGTATTCATTACTTAAAATATAATAACATTTAGTATAGAACACACAAATATTCACAAGAGTTCTTTCTAATAAATGGTTTCTAATGATTGGAAGGAAGAAATAACAATAACTGTCACATTCCTTCCCTTTTTCTGATTTGTACAATAACAGATACCTTTGAGCTTTCTTTATTTTCAAAAATGTCTTTCATTTTCACCTACCTATATATATATAAGATTTAATTCAACAGTATTAAAACTGAGGTGTTCATTACAGAAAGGGTCAGGAAAGAACAAAAAACCCCAAGTATAGATCTATAGACAAATTTCAAGCTTTGGAAAGACCTGACAGACATTTATGGTAGCTAAATCCCTGGTCTAAAGTGTCACTTTGCTTGCATGTCAATTTCAGATCTTCTGAAAAAAAAATTATACATAGGTATTGGTCAAACTGTTAGAATTAGTTATTGGAGAAGCAATTATACTTGATAAAAAGTATGAAACACATACTTAGTCTATTTGATGTCTTCAGTTTTTGTTTCTAGTACGAATACAATTCAAATGTTGCAGATGATGCAGACAACCCCTTAAAAACTCAGCACCCCATCAGTCAGGAGCAGCAGAGCTTCCAAATTCAAACTAACATTAGTTTATTAGTTGAAGTGTAAAAATCAACAGGTTTTTCAGCCTCTTTTACACAGCCTGCAGTTTCCACAGAGCCTACAGGAGCCAACATGGGCCTGTGCGGATCTCCCTCTGCAGATTGCAGTGCAGCCTCATCGAGGAGCCCTGTGCATCTTACACTGTGTGGCTGAGCAGTCATTTCTATTTCTCAGTCTGCTCTTGGAGTTTGACATTACATACATGTGACCAAAGCCTTCATAAATGAGGTTTCAAGGAAGTCATCTGATGGCAGAATGGAAATGGCTTTGCTGAGCAGTAAACCTGCTAACTGACAGGTGGAAGAGCTGAAAGTGATGGTTCCTGTGTGATCCTGGTCTAAGCACTTACTATGGCAGCATGAAAATGTACCAATTTCTCTTAGTGGTGTGGACACTTTAAAAGCAAACATATTTATAATGGTGCTTTTTCCTGCTTTTTGACTGTTATCCAATCACTTTTTTTTGCCCAGCAGAATGCAGTTGTTTTTTGCCAGCACTTCTACTACTTCATCTGCACTTACATTATATATTTTGCTAGACTTTATGGCAATTCCTCCTGTATCCCTAACCTTCTTTTATTCTTGATTGTGAACTCTCCTCTTCCTGCATTTTCTGACCAAAGTTTGTGCATTTCAGCTATTATGCAAATACTCCTACTTTGTCTAGTTTTGTAGAGAAAACTCATCTACCTTTCTCCATAACACATCAAAAAAGTGCCTTTTTATGGCTTCTCAACTCAGATTTTCCTTAAAGACTTGCAGAGTCTGAGAGGACGATTTTTCTAGCTGCCTTAAACAACTCCAAACTTTTCACTAGTGGTCACTTAAGCATAACTTGTGCAAATTGGAAATTCTGAACTACAAATATTAAAATAGCTCTTTTTGTACTCCCACTGTATTGCTGTTTATCATAGTGTAGAGAAAGCAATTTCTCTCAGGGGTTAAGAAAAACAGAACACGTCTGCTGTCACCTAGTGTTTATAGTGGGTTTTTTCCCACTGTGAGGCCATGAGGAGCAATTAACTGATGGTCAACTAATTCACTGATGGTCAACACACAAGGTAAAGGCTTAATCTTTGAGTAAAGGAGCCACAATTTCAGACCATGGATCTCACGTCTGATAGTATCCACTCTTCCAAAGAGTCACCAGCAGTAGATAATTGTCTGGCACACACTGAAGATACATGGCCATAAAAATACATAAATCTGAAAGTCTGTTTTGTCTTAGCTACACAGCTAATATCATCACTACAGATGAATCCACAGACTGACGTTACTCCATACTTCTTTGGCTCATTACCAATTTTTATAAGTTTAAAGATTTTTGGTGAAAGGACCTTACCCTTGCCTTCTGCTCCATTTCCATCATTAATCTTTCATGTTGCTCTGCTATTGCTAGTGTTGCAGAATGGACTTTCTGATATATCATTTCTCCTTCTCGTGTTTGAAAGGTGAACAGCCCTTCTCCTGTGTCACACATCCTGTGGGGAGGTTTAAGAAAAATGGAAAGAAAAATGAGTACTGCGAAATTTTTATCTAACTACTATAAAAAGTGCCCATCTTACAGTAGAAAATGTCAACTTTTGTAGTTAAACTCTGAAATTTAAAACATTTGCAGTTATAATTGGAGACGGACATATTCCAAGAGATGGGCAGAACTTCATGAACATAATCGTTAAATTCAGTTTCAGTCATCATCTGGATAGTGAAAAACAAGCTTTAGTATGGAATAGAAACTTGAGTCAGTTATTACCAGCACTTTTCTAAATGTCTGCACAGGTAAGTGGGAGATGAATTTAATTATTTTAACCAATTGATGCCAGAAGTGCATAGAACATCATGACTTTGAAAAGCTAACATTTTAAGAGAACACTGACCAATTAAAAATGTTATTATGGCTAATCATTACAAAGAAGTTGTATGGAAAGACAACAGTAAAAGGGTTAAATTATAACTATCTCTGGCAGCACATTTGTGTGAGGCAACATCCAAAACTATCTTGATAATTACAAAAGCCATTCAGTCTATTTGAGAATAGGAATGGCATTTCTGTTGTATTAAAAGATTCATAATGAACAAAACCATCCAGAAATAAAATTTACTTTCTTCTTTAGAGAGAGCAATTGTTGTTTTCCTTATCTGTGGTAACAGTGTGGCATTATTCTGAAGAAAAGTATGGCACATGCTAAATGCAACAAAGAGGGCTGGGTAATACAGAAAATGAAGTAGAGAATAATGTTAAGACTGCTGTGTGACTATACCTTGAAGGATGCATATGGTATTAAACAGTGCTGCAATTCAATGTATTCATATGAGTAGTTCCATCATATTATCAGTATTTGATCTCTGTATTTTTATAGACTTCTTACAGTTTTAGAAATGGAATTTCAGAAATCCTTTTTTATTTGGTTTGATGCTTTCAGTAAAGATTTTCAGTTATCTGTGACAGAAAATTGTTGACCTGAGTCACCGATGCATAACATACTACAACAATAGAAAGATTTAGATTTGCCTTAAAATACCAGATTCCTTTAATGTTTTGGATATTTACATTATTTTTAAGAATATTGAGTTTTGTTAATATCTCAGCATCTTCAGCATGGTCCCAGGAAGCCTGAAACATACAGAATTACAAAGCATTTTATAAAAATGTGTCCCAAACAGTCTCACATTTGAGCAGATTTTTAAACATCAATATCTTTAAAACTTGCATCCCAAATTCTATATGACTATTCATACAATAAATTTTATAAAATATGTTCCAATCAAACAAACATACAGGTCTATATTTTTTAATTTAAATAATAATTAATATATATATACCTCCTGCTGTATTACATGCACACACACACACACACACACACTCTATTATATTACAGCTTTTAGAAAGTGGAACAAAGTTTTTTGCATGAGACTTGCCTTTTTGTCAACTTAGAATACAGCTTCCTAAACAATTTTATTTCAAAAGTCATCTTAACAGGATTGTTGTGCTATACAAGGGACTGCTGAGGGTTCAGCAGTTGCATTTGATTTCAAGGTTGACCAGTGAAAATAAAACCTTATTAACACTTACAAAGTGTTTCCCTATTCACTGAAGGAGACATGCTGCTGTGAGCCTCCTAAAGAACTTGTGCAGGTCTATGTTTGGGAAGAACAAAACATATTGGAGGCAGAAACGGTAAACAGGGGTGCTTCTGGAAAATACCTGGTGAAAATAGTTAGAAATTATCAATTGGGGTCTTGAGAAGAAAGTCATAGTCTTAAGAATATATCATTAATGATATTCTCCATACTGATATTATCCATACTTCTGGAATAAAATCAGTTTTCTTCATTGTAAAATGTAAATAAAATATAATTCAATTTGTAGACAGGCATTATTTGATCAGTGTTAACATGATTTGCTAATTAATAAATTAAAAATAAAAAAAGGTTTTGCATTAAATTCCAGTGGAGATCCAGATCCCTGCTGTAAACATTTAAGATATTTTATATCCTTAGCCACAGTTCTCCAAAGAGTTTCTGGCAGAAATAAAATGTCTCCAGAGTTTTGTGACATTATGGCAACAGCCTTTCAGATCCCTCAGGGCATCATATAGCTGGTACTCTGCTTTTGTGTAAAAAGATCTTAATAAAATTCAAACAGCATGAAATGGAAAGTCTGGAAAAATGATGCAGTTTCAGAAACTGAAGAAAAATATGATCTTTTTGTTAGTTTCAGAGGATGAAAAATCCTACAGGGATAAAAACAAGGAAGCAGGCAATGGGGCATGATTAACATTCACAACTTAGCTGCTTATTTTCATCATGCAAACACCAACAGCACTGCTGTCGATCAGAATAGGGTCTGTACCGCCTGTGCGAGCCCTAGTGGAGGCAATGGTGAAGCACTGTGGCACTGCCCTGGCACCTCACCCACCACACAGGACAGTGTTGGGGGGCCCTGCTTCCCAGCTTCAACAGGTGGCTGTGGTGAACATGCCACGCCAAGGCTGGAAAGCCACTGATGGCAGCCTCCTCATGTGGGCTTCCCTGGATAATGAAGGATGATATGCACACAGCTGGTCAAAATTGGAGGGGAATTATGTGCATCATTTTTTAAAGTGCTGAATTCCCCTAACTTGTTTAAAATTTAACAGGACTTAAAAGTCCCCCAAAATGAAGCAGTCCTTATCTGGCACATCTGAGCCAGGTAAAGCAGCAAAAATTGTTAGCATAAAAGTTCCTTTCTTCCATCTAAACATTACTATTAATCTGTCTCCCAAGGAGATGAATCCCTTTGCCATAGTGAAGTTGGCTGGTTCAGCTCCTTAGAACAGTATTCCTTTAATCAGATGAAAATCTGAGTTTAGACTAGTCTAAACTCTTAGTTTAGTCTAGTCTCATTTATTCTAGTGCAGTCTAGTTTTGTCTTGTCTAGTCTAGTCTTGTCTATTCTCTGTTCTATTCTATTCAAGTTACAATCCAAGATCAGTAACATCATTAAGGTTAGTCTCAGTCTTTCTAGAACAAGGAAACATATCTGAAGTATGATAGAGATGGGGACAGGGAAAGGGCTAAGTGTGCTTTCCTAAGCTTAAGGATCAGTTGTCAATTTAATAGCATTTTCACATCTTTTACATGTCCCAGAATCACTTTAGAGAAAAGGCAGAACAAAGGTGTGGGCAATGCAGCTCTACCAACTCAATATGACCTTCACTGTCAAAAAAGTGTCACTGCTTTTGTATAGTTTAATTTTTTATGAGAGACTTATAGTCTGCGGGTGCTTGAAAAACGCTGATCTATTTCAGTGTTTTTCAACTTTAAAACAGGGATGTCATTAACCTATGCTTTAGGATATTTAAGGATTCAATGCATTAAAATGCATGAAGTGCTTTGACTGAAATAGGAAAGTGCATTTTTTTTGCCTATATTATTACAGAATTATATAATGGGACAGACAATGACACCAGTAGATAAATAGTGTTGCAAGTAACTGCAAATATTTTAATTCTTAAAATACTGCTATAGCTTTCCACAGCCATCACTGTTAGTAGATCTGGCTCAAGAGAGAGGAAAAAGAATACAGATAAGGTGAGATCAAAGCTGGTGGCCTAGGACAAACTGGATTCAGAGATGAACAGTGAAAGCTCTTGCTATTTTATTCAAGGTAGAATTTCTGCTCAAACCAAAGAGGTTTTCCCACCACTATTGCCAGATTTGTTTCAAGATTTCCCAAATTCATACATTTGTCACTGCCTCTGCTCACTATGTAACTTCAGTCTTTTAGATCAGAATCAATATTACATATTAGCCTTGTAGAATTCCCTTCAAAAAGGAAACTTTGTTGACTTGACTTGATCACCATTTACAGATAATACCTTTTGCTGAAAAGAAGTTAATGTTGTCATGTCATGGTGTCAGGGTTGAAGTATTTTAAAAGTTTCATAGTGCAATATTCAGAAACTGCATGAGAGGACGAATTTGACATCTCAACTTCATTTCACTATTTTTACCAACAACTAATTCAGAATTAAAGAAATAATGATTTCTATACTCAAAAATACATCAAATGACATACAAATAACGAAAAAAGGGTAAACATACTCAAATAGGAGCTGAAAAAACCCCATAAAAATGTTTACTATTAATAATTAATTGCTACTAATAACTATAGCTCTTAATAACTAATACATAATAACTATCTTATGTTAGCATTTCTAGTTCTTAAAATAAAAATGGAGTTTACATTTTTAAATGAGAACAGATCATGAATAGGTATTGTCCAGTAATCAGAGTGCTAAAAGTTACCAGAACCAAGCCGGACATAACTGTTGCATACTCCAAACCTAGCATGTGAAAAATTATCTCCTTAAACCAATGAAGCTGTTTACTCAGACACTTCGAGGCCTGGGAATTAAGTTCACAGAATCAAAGAATCACAGAATAGTTAGGGTTGGAAAGGACCCCTGGAGATCACCTAGTCCAATCCCCCCTGCCAGGGCAGGGTCACCTAGAACACGTTAGTCAGGAATGTGTCCAGTTGGGTTTTGAATGTCTCCAGAGAGTGAGACGCCATGACGTCCCTGGGCAGCCTGGTCTAGTGCTCTGTAATCCTCAACCTAAAGAAGTTCTTCCTCATATTGAGGGAAAACTTCTTGTGTTTCAGTTTATGGCACTTACACCTCGTCCTGTTGCAGGGCACCATTGAGAAGAGTCTGGCACCATCCTCTTGGCAACCACCTTTGAGATACTTATATTAATTAATGAGATCCCCTCTCAGTCTTCTATTCTCTTGACTAAATAGGCCCAGCTTTAGCAGTATCTCCTCATAAGAGAGACAATCCACATGTCTTATCATCTTGGTGACCCTCCACTGGACCCTTTCCAGTAGCTCCTTGTCTTTCTTATACTGAGGAGTCCAGGACCGGACATATGATGTGGACGCGCCATGGCTGAGTAGAATGGGACAATCACCCTCTTCAACCTGCTGGTCATACTTTTCCTGATGTACCCCAGGATACTGTTGTCCCTTCTGGCTGCAAGGGCAGCAGGTCATCTTATATCCAGTTCTGGGGATCAAATATCCCCAGGGAATGCCACGGACTACAGGGCTGCAACTGGATCTACTCCTCTATCACAATCCTCTGAGCTCTGTCACTCAAAAGTGCTTAATTAGCTAGTGCTTATTTCCTGTATGCTGAAGAGAGTGGTCAGATGCAACATATGAGACCAGACCTGTTACTCTTAAGATGAGCAGTAAATAAAAGTCAGCCTTTCTTTGAAGCCTTGAAGCCGTGGCCACCAGACATGAAAAAACTAATTGGTATGCAGTATTGAACTCTGAACTGAGACACTTATTTCTTGTCTTGCTACAGCTTTGATTTTCTAAAAAGTGGTGGAAACTATAGCAATTTTTGCCTCCAATTTAATTAGATTATCAGTGGAGACACAAACACTATCTCTCTTGTGGATGTCTAACTTTTGTTCTTTCCTTGTTTGTTGTTATCTTAACTTAAGCTAAGCCATTTTGACAGAAATCCTGTTTGTTCTTTGTGTGCAAGGAAGATACACAGAGCATACACTATAGACAGGCCAGCTAACCAGCAGACCTCACTATAAAATGAATGCAAAGCTTCCCTGAGGGTCCTAATTCTTTGCTCATTCCAGCCTTCAACAAATGCTAGCTTGCTTCCTTGCCAAAGTTGTTTTTCTCTGAGAAAACAACAAAAAAGTAAGGAAAACAAATAAACTCTTTGTGGCAGGAGCATATTTAGATAAAAAACTCTCTTTATACCTAGGAATACTTACCAAGACGACTGAAAAATAAGCCATGTATGTTTTTTATAAAATTGTAAGTCAAATTCTATGTTGAAAAGATAGAAAAACAGAGGAAGAAAGAAGAAAATGGTTATAAGAATCTTAACTTACTACAGCAGGACAAAAAAAGATACATTTGTGGGGGGAATCAATAAGGAAAAAAGGTAACTACATAAATGGAATATGTGTGGGATCTAGGAGAGGTCTATGGGTGAAGCAGAGAAAAGACAATTAATGGAAAATGTGCACGATGTTTAATTTATTCTTGTATACAGCTTTGACAACGGACATGGTTAGAAAGACCTGAAGGTGGGACAGGGTCAGTGAAAGTTAGGAAAAAGTCCAGCGAAAAATACGTGAAAGGGAAATGAAGATCAACAATGTGAAGCACAGCAATGATATGAAGGGCAACATGCAGAACAAATAGACAGAGACTCTGAGTGTGGTCTGTTATGCATTCCCTATGGGAATAATGAGTTAAACTGCCATGCCTTGCTGTCAGCATTTTAGAGTTTTATCTAGAGTATCAAATGGATATCCTGGCAATTTTATGATCTGAGAAGCAAATAATAAAAATGTTCTGACATATGAGGCATCTGCCTGCCCCCCTTAATAACAGTTATTTACTGGCAAGAATATACAACATGAAAAAGCAATTATGCATGATAGCTACTAATTGCCAGCTATAGACATTTCTCCATAACATTTATTGTCATGTTATTGCACTTAAGCTGAGATGGGTAACTTTCCACTGCTCTTGAACATGCTCGTGAGATGTAGATAGTGGAATCTCCTTCAGTTTGGCTTGAGTTAACACAAGGAACTTTGAGTATTACCAAATCTATGATATGGCTCAGTAACTTGATCATGGAGCTTAGCCCTGAAGATTTGTTGAAGGTCAGATCTTGTATTTTTTGAGTCATCCTCAGTGTTTTCAAATAAATGAACTAAAGGATATCTATGCTATCAATAACTTTCCTACTAAGACCATTAATGAAAACATTTTGCAATTTTGGGAAGGAAACTGTTCACAGACAGAGTGGAAATGAGTGATGATGATTTTCTTCCAGGTAGGTGGGACTCCACCACTCAGAGGAATTCAGCAGTCCTCCTCTGATATTTCCTAGAAGATCTTAATGCATTCCAAGTTGCAAATCTTTTTAAGATACTATATGCAGTCCTGGTAGCAAAAATCTTATGTGCTAGTCTGATGAATACACTGCTGTCTTTCTAAGCAGAGCTGTGACACCCTAAAATTTTTCCATCTTATACGGAGAATAAGATGTGTGAATAGTAATTTTGTGTGTCAATAGTAATTTTGCATTATAAGATTATTTCTTTTTCTACCTAAAAAAAAGATCATTTAAGTAGTGTAATATACCAGAGACAAAAATTTTCTCATGAAAACATGTTTTCCTTTGTTTGTCAGACAAGGGAGATTTCTGTACAGTGTTACTGGTAATTATGCCTCTTGGGATACTTACTTTTCTCATTGCCTGTGCTGTCTCTACAGCCACTGCCTCTCTGAAGCCCTCTGTGATATCACATTTAGAGTAATGGGGTATGTCAGGGACACCAACCCATTCCTACATGTCAGATGCTTTCCACTTTTTGCTTAATGGAAGTGCAGAAAGGAGGCTGTGAATTTCTGATTATATCAATGATTGTCCACTAGCATGGTAATTCTCTATTTCATTTCCACAGGATTTATCCCTGTCTATCATAAGGCACAGTGGAAAAAGGAAAAAATTTTTTTTTCTTGAGCTTCAATTTTGATAAGAAGGAGGATTCTATCTGGGACTTATTTCAGTGCACTTCTATTTGGTTGCCATTAAGCTTTGCCAATTCTTATCATTAAGATGTTCTTGTTTATATTAATTACTTTGATAGAATAAAAATAACTGGTGCTGAAGAGCTAAAGATAGTAAATAATTCTCAATGTTAGTTGCAGTATAAAAGCAGAAAAGTGGACTTTTTGAAGTCATGCATAAAAGGTAGAATGTGGAGATCGATGGGCAATTATGAAATACATACATGCCTAATAACAAGCATGCTGTGCAGAGGCTCTGTTTATTATGTCCTAGATCCTAGAAACTAAGCTATAGTGTTACCCAGGGTTATAGTCACCCAGGGTTGACCCTGGGTGGATGTCAGATGCCTACTGAAGCTGCTTTCAATTCTCAGCTGGACAGGGGAGAGAAAATATAAGGAAAGGCTCCAGAGTCGAGATAAGAACAGGGAAAATCACTCACCAGTTACTGTAGTGCAAAAAGCAGACTTGACTTGGGGATAGCAGTTGAATATATTGCCAATCAAATCAGAATAGGCTAACGAGAAGTAAAACCAAATCTTCAGAACATTTTCCACCCACTCCTTCTTTCCTGGGCTTAATTTTACTCCTTATTCCCTTTCTACTCCCCTCCAGCAGCTCAGAGGGACAGGAATGTGGTCTGTGATCAGTTCATCACATTACTTCTGCCACAATGTTCATCACATTCATCACATATTGTCTCTGCTGCTTCTTCCTCCTCAGGAGCATGACTCTTTTCACACTCCAGCATGAGGTCCCTCCTACAAGAGATGACCTACATCAGTCCTTCTGATAGGCTGCAGCCATTCACCATCTACTCTGGCATAGGTCCCTTCCACAGGGTGCAGTCCTGACAGCAGTCAGTGTGCAGACGAGACTGCTCCAGCATGGGTCCCAAGTCCTGCCAGCAAACCTGCTCCTGTGTGGGCTTCCCACTGGGTCACAGCCTTCATTGGGTATCTACCTGTTCCAGCATGGAGTCCTCCACATGCTGCAGGTAGATACCTGCTCCACTGTGGACCTCTATGGACAGCAGGGAGCCAGGCTACCCCACCATAGTCTTCACCAGGAGCTGCAGGGGAACCTTTGCTCCAGTGCCTGGAGGACCCTTCCTCCTCCTCTGTCTTCAATGACCTTGGTGTATGCAGGGCTGTTTGTCACATATTTTGACTCCTCTCTCTGGCTGCAGTTGCTTTTGTGCAGGTCTTTTTCTTTCCCCCTTCTTAACTATCCCAGAGGTGCTACCATGGCCACTGATGGGCTTGGCCTTGGCCAGCAGCAGGTCTGTCTTTCATTGGCTCTGTTGGATATGGAAGCTTCTGCAGTTTCTCAGAGAAGACACCTCCATAGTCTCTCTGCTACCAAAGCCTTGACACACAAACCCAAACGACCCAATAGCCAAGACACTGTTTCTCACTACTAGAAGCAATTTTCAGGAGTGTAAGAAATTGACTCAAAATACTTTACCATAACTACATTTTTTTTGTTTGTTTCTTCCTGCTTCTAGACTAGTTTCATAAAATGTGATCTAGGTATTTTGACTGGGACAATTGAATTGTGCTGTTTGTGCTTCATCACCTCTAAGAAAGAAATATTCTAGGTTGCATATGCAAATTACCCTCTTGTGTCAGTATTCAGTCCATATTACTTAAGAAATTATTTGAGGTAGTTAATGCATTTGCATATGCAAAACTTTATGGAGACTTGATAATGTAACATTTTCCTTAAAGAAAAAGTCATTTTTTTAAAACCAAAGAGTGGATACTAAAACCAATTGTTGACATGTTTTTAAATACACAAGATATTTGCATTTTTGATGATTTAAGTAATAATAGAACAAACATGAAAATACTGTAGATAATTATTTTGGTTAGTTTGTTAAGTTCAAGTCTTGTTGATAATGATTAATCACTTTATTGCTACTAATTACTATATTGTCTTGGATGAGTATCTATTCTTGCCAGCTTTGTGAAAGATAAACCAAGACCTCATATATGACTATTATCATTTTAGTACAGAAGAAGTTATGGTTGGCTGCACAACACACTAATGAAAAACTTTGGTCTAATAAAAATAAAGAGAGTGCAAAGACTACCATTAGCTAAAGTTTTTTGACTAAATATATTCAGTCATCAGGATTTGACTATTGTTTTTCATCTCAGTTTCGAATGAGAGAGATACAAGTTCCAAGTCCTGGAATCTGGGATCATATTCAAATACAGATATTTGCTACAGGATTCCTGAAACCTTATTAAGAGCTGTTATTCCCCAATGAAGACAAACGCATCCCCTAAAAATATACTCAGTTTCTTTCAGTGTCTTTAGTAGCAGAACACAGGGGGAAGCAGCATTAATCTACATGAATACCGTTGACTTTGACAAATACAAAAATATTAGATATAAAACCCAAATAAGGCCATTACTGGTTAAAATAAATCATAGTGTAATAATACAGGAGCCCTGTGGCAGCACATCACTACTTGCTATAACAGAAGCAATAAAACTGAGTGACCCAAGACCTTTCTTTTCTTTTTTTTTTTTTTTTTTTGGTCTGGTTTGTTTTGTATTTTTGTTTGTTTGTTTAATTTGGAGCTTTTGTTTAACTTTTTTTACTTTTTGTTTTAATTTTTGGTGTTTGAGATGGAAATCCTGTCAGATGATATGCACTAGAGTCTGCATTAATTTCAAACACAATGGAACATAATTTTGAACTTAACTCAATCCTCTCTCAGGAAGTAACTGTTTTTTTTCAAGAAGACGTTTGCCAGCTAACAGATGTTAGCATAGTAACTGCCAAAGATCAAATTTGCATAGGTATATCTGTTAATTTTACTTCATCTTTGAAGAACTTGGGATGCTTAGAAGCTATGACCCTAGACACTATTGTAGAAGTGTCACCAATATTTGGAGTACCAGATCATGCCCAACCTAAATGTTAAAAAAGATGATCCTTTCTAGCCTTACCTATTCTGTGATCCTGTGGTTCTGATTCTGTAATAAAACTCAGTTTTGCATCTGCACATGCCTATAAATATGATACTAAGAATTTAACATTTGAAATCATCTACAAGTGCATTTGTTCTATAGTGCCTCATTAAGCTCTTATCTGTGGCTTGAATGCTATTGGAAACAAATTGCACCTACCATGATGCAGGCAGATGCTGTGTTTGTGTCATTTTATTTTGACAGCTAGCATAGGAAATAGATATTTCCTGTGTTTTGACTGAAGTATATCCACTTAAGGAGAGAAGGGAGAATTTCTGGAGGACCAAACTAGTGCAATTAATATTTTTGATTGATGAATAAGATGAAGAAAATAGAAATAAAAAGTATTAAGGAACTAAGAGAGCCATATTTAGAGCCATAGAACCAGGAAAAAAAAGCTGAGCTATAACATGCATCCAAAAAAATCAGTTTTCCAGTTTACAAAAAATGAATGCTGCATTCTCTCATTTCAAAGATCAGACACAAAAAGTGTAAAGAAATGATGAAAAGAGCACCCTGAGCACTCTACATTGAGTTTTTTGACTGCTTCAAAATAAGTCATTTCAAGTGCTCCCCTGACCCCTTCCTCTTTTAAATGCACCATCAAGAGTGATTTTGGCCTTTAAAGCATTTACGGTCAGCCATTTTCTGAAACTTTCAGTATACTGTGATTTTATTGTGATAGGGATTTAAGCACTGCTGTCTTCCCTCAGTGCCACTCTCTTTACCTTTCAGGTATGAGAGATACTGTTTTGACCATGTGGTCACAGAGGAATTTTCAGAAAGTTATAGGCAAATATTATGGGCATACAGGGTTGCCCAGAGACACTTGCTATGCTATGTACATACACTAATGAGTAATTAACATATGCTAATGATATCCAAGGACTCATCAACACTAATCTCAAAACCGTGGGTTGTCAACTCTGGTTTGGAAACATCCTGCCACAGCAGCAACCCCAAGGATAGGCACCAGGGATGAGACGGGGCAGGGATTTGTTTAAAAATCCCAAGCTGTGTCTCTCAGCTGCTGACAGTAAGAACTGAAGATCTTAGCTGAAGGCCATATTTCTGGTCTGAGCTTTAGGCAGACATGTATGCAGTCATAAGCAGTCAAACAATGCCTTCAATGGTAAAGTGAATGTGCAATAATAATATCAAAAAGTAATTACAGAAAATGTACAACCCTCACCACAAGCGTAAAAAATTCATTGAACTTGCACTAAGTCTCTACATATGGTATTTAATTTAGAGAGGAAACATAACTTCCCTCCCACTTGCTTTAACTTTTCCTCTTTGACACAAGCCAGGCAGAAGTGAAATAGGCAGTTTTCCCCTGTTCTCTCAAGTGCAAACAGCAGCAATTCTGTTACAGATCAAACAATTCCCATTGCATTCACCAGGCATCCCTGTCTCCAAGTATGATTGTGTATATGATATTTTTCTGCTAGTGCTTTCAGCAGGGGAAAAACTCTCTGTGAGGATTTCTCATTAGCCTGATAGCTAAAATCAACTTTAGTTTTTGTTCAGGGAAGTAGCAGCTTGATAAGGTCTTGAGAACCCTCAAATTAGTTTCTGAAAATTTTGTTACCTAAAAAAGACACTCCAATTACACAAGTGAGTAGGAAAAGCTGTAAGTGGATGAAAGAAGTGCAAAAACAAAGAAACAAAAGAAGAGAGTCCTGCAAAAGAAAATCATCATAAATAATCACATAGCTCATATCATGCTGAAAAAGGACAGGAAAAGAGTAGAAGAGGATGAAAAATAAGCAGAAAATATTAATTACCATTTATATTCACATACTTGGACTCCTTACATAGTTTCCTATAGTATCTCATATCTCATAAAATATTTTCTGTCTAAAATGTAATGGGATGCAAGAGCCAGCCATCCTCTGATGTTTTGATAAATGTGTATTTCCACCTCCAATTAACAGCAGTCAGCTATGCTGGTTAGGTTCTCTTTGTTGAGTATCTACTACAAGTCCTGTATGCAACTGATGCTGTACTGACTAGTGAGACGTCTTATGCTAACCTTAATGAGGATTTTGCTTCAACCAAAAAGGTGAAAGCAAGAATGGTAAGAACTGTGGCCATTCTGTGTAAGTGCCACCATCTCTTCTGGGCAAATATTCCCTCAGAGCAGTTCTCTGCATAGCACTGAGATTAAATTACAAGGTGTCAGAGTTTCAAACCTAAGGTGGAAACTCCTTCCAAGGTGGAATTCCTTCCAAACAGCCCGGAGCCAACGCCCCA
>JAWWMP010000081.1:94251820-94271533 GCA_035047865.1 Dendrocincla tyrannina
TTTTTTTTCTAAATTCAAAGGAGAGGGATTATTCCTTGGTTAGCATAATATCTTAGTTTCTCCTGAACTAAGACACAAGGAATTTAAATTATTAAATGACAAGGAATGCACCTTGACATGTCCATCAGAAAAGGGGAAAAGCAAAGACTGAAAAAAAACCTTCAGGATGGCAGAATCTAAAAATATGAAATCCATCTTCTTTAATGTATAAAATTATTAAGCACAGCATGCCTACTGTCTGCCCAGGGAACTTGGGGCATTGTTTGAAAGCAAAATGAAAAAAAAATTGTCCTTTGATGTGATAAAAACACTAACAAACTTCTTTTCCGCTGGAGTTTACTTGTCTAATTCAATATACCAGCATTTAGGCTTCTAGTCTTATACACTGACTTAGCAATATTTTATAAGAAATTTATAACAGCCATGGAACTGCTCTGTGTCAATCCCTTCCATCCATGATTGAGTATGCCAGGTTTTAAACCCACATGAACTATAGATGCAGCACCTACTGGCTTCATCAAATATTTATATATAGCTATTCAAAGAGAAAGCAGTATTGGTGACAGAAGAGAAAGCGTACAAATCCATTATGTACAGAACGATATGTAATGTATATTCATGGTTCATCTGCAGCAGAGGTGACCATTCCTTCCCTGAGACATAATATCTCAGGCATGTTTGTGGCTATTTAATGTATGCCATTAAAACCATTTTGAGTATCCTTGGTAGCATTTGAAAAGTCTTTTAAAGTATTTTCCCATTTAGTCAATCTAGAGCATTCATTTTATAGCTATTCTTCATATCATAGATAAAATATTAGCCTCAAGATAAATGCTAATATATAGTTCTATTTCTGTGTATTACTATTTCTGCACTAATTTCTCTGATGGTCCTTTTTGCCAGCTATTTGACACTACTTCCACATGCATGGAACACTTTTTTCTTGGCTGCCCTCCATTTAATCTGTGCTTCTGAAGCTGAGAGCTAATCATACTGGTTTTTCTTTTCCTTTTTCTTTTTTTTTCTCTCTAAGAAATTGGTCCCATGGGGCTTAAAGAAGCTCCTGATAAAAAAGGCAAAGTACTTGCAAAGTCAAGTATTTGAGGTCATATTGTCAACATCTGCCAATGACAAACACTTATCTTGGACAACCTTTTTTTACTACTTTTGATCATATTCTCTACACTTTCTGATTAGATGTTCCTAAAGTGATACGGATATTCCAAAAACCAACTGCCTTTTGCTTTTATTCAGAAGTCCCTTGCTGTCTATTTCTGTCTAACCAGCCCATTTATTAAATCAGCACATTCCTATCTCCTTCTATTCCATGTGCTTAGCCTGTTCTGTGTCCCACCCCCACAAATTTTCCCTCCTCCTTTCATTAATCCCTTGAGTTTCTTTTAGTTTCAGCAAGCTGGTCCACTTAATGTCTAGTGTATATGCAAACCAGCATTAGCACACTCCTGCCCTACTCCTCTCCAGACCACTGCTATTTTGCACTGCTGCTGCCACTCTTTATTCTCTGGCAGACGTGGCAGTGCTCTTAGATGAGAAAGTCACCAGAAATATAGATGATCCAGCCTGTTCTATCATTAAGTAAAGGTCTGGCACCCTCAGTCATCAGAAAGAACTTCAGGGTTTTCCACTGAATCATCCCCAAGACCATATAATTTTCTGCCCTTTTCCATTCCTGACTGGAAATGATACATATGATCAGAGTTTCTTTTTTTTTTAATTATTATTATTTTTTAAATACTGCATACTAATAAATGCAGTTTTTGCAGTAAGTGATGATAATTTCTGTTTCCTTTTATAGTCAGCTTGATGAAAATTCAGTCATAACAACACACATTTCACGTAAATAAAATTCCTCCTGTCATTCATCCCAAAATGTTGTTTTCAGAAAGTGTATCAAGAACCACTTAAAGTACCATTTTAAAGGAGGGATATTTTCCAAGCTGGACAGAGAATTATTAAAAAAAATAGTAAAAAAAAAAGAAAAGTGAAAATCTGCTTTGGTGTACTGATTCAAGCAAACCATGCGAATACAATGTTATATTTGACTTTTCAGCCACTGACAGGGTAATCAAGTAGATGAAGGATCTCAGTGAATTATAGCAGTGACTGAGTTTTCTTCCAAAAAGTCAGAAAGATCAAACGATGTTTGGAGCTGCTGAGATTGAGAGATTCCATTAGATGCTGCCTCTCCCTCTGCTCTTTCTAATAAGATGGAAGCTTTTTAGAAAATATGTGACAAATGACTACTCACAGCAGAAATAAATCACACCCTACAGAGTACAGCATTATTAATAGTGCAATAATAGTAATAACTTACTGTGATAGCAAAGAAGTACTGTTAGAAGGGACACAGTAGCTAATAGCATTTTCTCTAACAGGGGCTAAGGGACAAACCTTCCTTTGGTACCTTATAAATAAATGGAAGATTAAAGGAGCCGCTGGGACCAGTCAAGCATACCTCAAAAATAGCCTGACTTTTCCAGAATGCTACAGAGTAGGGACTACCTACTCTGAAGTGCTCTCCTTCTCCCCTGTGTGACAATATTTTAATAGTTCTTTGTTAATTTAGGTGAGAGGACACTTAGTTGCAATAAAAGACTTGCCCAAGCATAATGCACGATAATGCTACTAGGGCTGTGACATGTTTTTCAATTTTCTCTGCAGCAAAGTGCTTTGTGAAAACCCCCCTGAACTTTAGTACATGGATTTGTATCCAAGCAGTATTTATCACCACTATCTAAAAAGTTAAAGGAATTACTCATGAATGGCCAACTGGATAGTTCTTTCAGGTATTCTTATTTACTTATATATGGATTTTGGGAATAAAACATTTGCATTACTTTAAATGTTTTTAAGAGTGTGTGTGTGTGTATTTTTCTTAGTAGTAAAAGTTCACCAAAAGTAACTTGGACTTCATTAAGGGTGCAGCTGTTGAGGAGTGGTGAAGTACATATATCACAGTTTCATAGCGTGTTTTAAACGTTTGAATGAAAATATCCTAGGTATTCATCAGTTCAAGAAAATTCTCTGGTTTGCAAATGAATGTTGTCTCCATTAATTTATTTTCAATATTATTGTCTTGGTTTTATTTACTTTGTTTTGGTTTTTTTTAAAGAAGAGTAGAATTTGTTTTTCTAATTAATGACATAATGAATGAAATTAGCAATTAATTAATAAAGGAAAATATTCATTATATTCATGATTATTGATTGATTTTTGAAAACAAAAATTGTAAAAAAGTACAGCAATAGGGAAGGAAAAGACAGTAGATTCCAGTTATTCACATATTCCAAAACAGTTATGGGTGCAGTGAGATCACATATACAATAAGTATGTTTGGAAATGTGTGTAAATAATATACACACATATAAAGCTCTTTTGGTAATGACATTCAACTTACTAATGAAAAGTCAGAATACAGCTATTGAAATAAAAAATCACCATGGAAATTTCTACCCTAGAGTTTCTGTTCTCACACTGTTACTATGTCCAGAACACTGAAGTATTTCTGGAACTGCTATCCTTCTGTGAACAGTAAAGGCCAAAAACTACTCTACTGATCTTTTTTAGAATCAAAGAACATACTGGGTACCCACATCCTTCAGAAAAACTAAACAGATCTTAGTAAAGTTAAACAAAAAGATGTCAATAGCTATTTTTTAGAATCATAGAATCATATAATATGCTGAGTTGGAAGGGACCCATCAGGATCATCAAATTCAATTGCAAAGGCCACCCCAAGCGTCACACCATGTACCTGAGAGCGATGTCCAAATACTTTCTGAACTCAGGCAGGCTTCCCTGAGGAGCCTGTTCCGGTGCCCAACCACCCTCTGGGTGAAAAAATGTTTTCCTGGTATCCAACCTAAACCTCCCCTGAATCAGCTTCATGTCATTTTCACGGGTCTTGTCACTGATCACGAGTGAAGAGATCAGTACCTACTCCTCCACTTCCCCTCATGCAATGAGGTCTCCCCTCAATCTCCTCTCAACTGAACAAACTAAGTGACCTCAGCCACTCCCCGTAAGTGTGCTTATTATTTGTGAGAACAATCAATTAATACTGCCTGAAAGAACAGGGGGAATTAGACATATATTTGGCAAACTTTTCAAGACCAGCCTGCTAAAGCAACTTTCCCAGCTCAAGAGTAGTGACTGGCAGTCAAGTTATACTCAAGTTGATTCTAGTATAATGAAGATCCAAGCCCAAGAGAAAAATAAAACTTCTATTGCAATTTTTGTGCATGTGACATACAAGAAAAAACTGTTCAGACACTAAAATGACCTTCAGAATAAATCTCTGTGCCAGCTGAAGCAGAGGATTCAGAGTTTTTGAGAACAAATGAAGTCCACAAAAGTATAGAACTGTGCCCCTCTATGCTCTTGCAGTGCTCCATGTGTGTATGTGCAACCACGGGTTTGCACAGTTCCCTACATATTCATGAACAAGGCTCTTTTTCTTTTTTTTTGGGGTGTGGGGGGGTGTGTGTGTGTAAATTTCAGCCTTTGCATTTTGATTACTTCCTTCTATGTTTGTACAGTACACAGCCGCAGCATAGATGATATTTCAAACCTCCTTCTCAGTCGATGATCCTTCATTCCTAAGCTTTGGAGAAAAGGATTTATTTGTGCTTAGCATTATTGCTGGCTAGATGGTTCTCTGTGCAAAATGTGGCCTTCTGGATTGCCTATTGTGAAGTGTTTAACACACTTGTACTGTATGTATAGATAATTAGGTGCCAAGGTGCAGCCTTTTTAATTAGCTCATGCAAATAGGCCTGCTGAGGGAGAGATGCAACAGTATTTAAGTTCTAAAATAGACACTCATTGTAAATGGTATCTATACACTAAATAAAGAACGTTGCAAAATCTATTAGCATTTTTTTATTGAATATATTTTGAGATTAGGTGTTGAATTATTTTTTTATTGTTATTATTTTTTAATGGGGTACCTAAAATGGAATTGTTTTAGTTTTCAAATCTGAGACCTTTCAGTCCTTCTGTATTTTAGGGTAGGAGGTTAAATGTTATTCTGACTCCTGGAGAGAAACTAACCTGCTGCTGGGGCATCTCAAGTTATCCAGAACTGTCATATGAGATTAATTATTGTTGTTATTTACTATGGAATTCAAAGGTTAAAATGTATAGTTAAAAAAATAAGTGAGTCCTAATGCGATTAAGAATGTATAAATTATTTCATCTGCTTCTTCTCCACTCATATATTACACAGCAAAAACCTTGTGAGCCATTTTCAACGTCAGGAATATTAATTCAACAATACATGCCTAGAGAAGAGCATATGCATGAAAAAGAGGCAATTACAAGACAGTAAGTAAATAACAAATTTTTTGGGCTCACAAATGGATGTAAAGCCATCTGAAAGCTAAATGGTGGCTGGTCTCAAAATATTTTGAAACAACCCCTACTTTGACTATGATGTGACTGTGTCATGAAAGGAGAAGACAAATTAGGCACATCAACTGAAAGGCACAGTTCATGTTATCTGAGGATCATTAGAATGAACATAACATGCTGTCTGCTAATACATTAGACAAACATGATACAATTCTCAGTGATTTCATTAAAAAGCTTTGTAACATTTCAATTAAACCAATGATTTTGGATAACTAGTAATATGTTGACAGCTCATGCTGGTCCCTCTGGGATCTGCAAATAAGCGCCACTTCTGTAGTTACCACAGAGATGATAGCTTTCCTTTTGAGCTGCACATCTTTTGTGTCCACTGAACAAAGTCTGGGTAACTGTTTTTCTAAATGCACGTGTTTCATTCAGTACAAATTCATAAGAAAAAATACTGGTTAGGCAATGGTGAATTAAAGAATTAGTGACGTGCTCATTCCTATCAATTTAGTATTTATAAATTTGTTCATTATTATGCTACACAGCTTCATCTATGAAGCCTGCTGCTCTGTTCTAGGAGTCACTGACTTCTCAATCTATTTCTGATAAAGTTAGAAAAAGTAACTTTATTTTTTTGTCCATTGTTTTTCCTCTTAAAAATTATCTTTCACAGTGAAGTGGTATTCTTTGCCACTTAGAGAAAATCTTTTGCAGGTTTGTATATCATGGCTGAATTTTCAAAACAGGGGTAAAAGAAAAAAGCATAACACTTTAGAAGGTACAACAGAAATTCAGAATAAAGTCTAAAATGAAGGCAACCCCTTCTTTTATCTGCTTCCCATATTTAGTTATACTGTGGAGAATTGCTATGTGAGATTTGGTGGAACTCTGACTTATCAATGCTAGAGCAGTCTGAGAGGAGCCTTGGCATAGAGAAAATGCAATGAGCACCTAATAAATCACTGAAAACAAGCTATATTAGTTTCCACTAGTAAAAGAGTTCTTAGATTAGGTACCATGATCAAAAACAGAGTAAGAGTTCTGTAGATGAGTTAAATACAGAACTCCTTTTTAAGTAGGGTTTAAGTGAATCAAATGACTAACACAGAACTTATTCCAGGTCAAGAATTTGGCAGGAGGTAAATTGAGAGTTGGAATGGAAAAAAGTGGGACTGGAACTACAATTACAACATATTACAGTATAACCTTGGCACTGCTAAAAAGCAGAAACTAATGAAACCTTTTCAGTGGTAAGAAATTCCACTTTCCCTAAAATTAGAGGTATGACATTATTGGAAAAAAAAATCCAGGGGAGGATACATAAAAGAGATTAATATTTCTTATGTAAGAAAGCTTTTTATTTTCAGATTTTAGGGATACATGCTGCTTACAGAAAAAATATGAGAAAGAAGAGAAGACTCAGTGGGAAAACATAAAACAAAATCACAGAAAATTTACATCACAGGTAATTAGTTGGATTTTTAAAGGATCACAAAAGTGTAACAGAAGAGTAAGATCCTAACAAACTTAACTATTAAGTGTGGAATACTGAGAGCTCTGAGCTAATGTTTATGTGAAATGACAAATCTATTGCAGCTGCACTAGTGCTCATACTGCTGCTCAACCCAGAGTGACTTACAAATTCTATTACAAGCTTATGATTCACAATAATATTTAAAATGATTTATAATATATGATTTATAATTCAATGAAATCCCCATGATACATAAACTTAATCCACTATTTAGATAATCCACCAGCAAACAGGAATTGCAGGTTTGTCTTCAGGGGGGTATAGACCTGAGCTAGTATCTACAACAGCATATATTGTCCCATGACAGTTGTCTCATGAGGCACATACATAAGGGTCTCTTTGCACATAGGGAAAAAAGAAAATGCTTTTTGTAACTGAACTTTAAGGGTTAATTGACTAATACATTTCACATTAACACCAAAAATCACTACAGAGGACTGACAGACAAATCAAAGATTGCAGTCAGATGTAGTGCCTGAAGCAAACACTGAACTTTCTGCTTCAGATAACCCTAGCATCTGTGTATCTACCACTGAGAAAATAAGTATATCAGTCTTGGGAAAAAAAAAAAATCTGAGAAATTCTCATGTTACCACTCTGTAATGCTTGAGCTTAATATTTTTCTCAACCTAAAAACCAAATTTAAGATCTTAGAAGTAATAGAGAATACCACATTTAATTAAATTTTCTCTGATGAAATAAAAAGCCCAAATCAAAGGCAAATAAAGAGGGAATAGTTTAGTGTAGTTCAATGAGTCCAAATGCACAACTTGTAAGTAAATTGTTTAAATTTCAACATCTCTACAAAATGAAAGAAAATATATTTCAGAAAAAGAAGTGTGTCATGATTTGTGGATCCTTCTGTTTTCAAAATTCTAAGAAAAGCCGTCTGCCTCGAACTCTCTATTCAGCTGGAAACTCACAGCATTTGACAAAATTTGGCTGGAGCTTCCAAAGCTCATCCCCTCATTGTATTTTCTCACCATGTTTAACTTTGGCTTTCTTTTTTTTTTTTTTTTTTTTTAGTAGACTTGACCAGATAGCTTCAGTACATAGAAAATATTGTTTAATGTAAAAGGCAGAATTAGAGTAAAGCAAAAGAAAGGACATTTTAAAAGGAACAAAAAGTGCATATGTGCTTAATTTTCTCAGTGCCTCAATTCTGAATTCTTAGCAGTCTCTTAATTCTTAGGAGTTCCTAAAAAGGTGTCTTGGACAGCTTTCTTTGCTAAAAGGGAAGCTTAGACAACTGCCTTTTGCAGTTTACAGAGAGTAGATTTCAAACATTGTTTCTGGCCTTTATTATGGATTGTTTGGTTTACAGCATCAGCAAAATGAATCCCATAATGTGGGTAGGAGTCCAAAAAGGATGTCTTCACACCTGATCTGGACTATGAGATATTTCAGCTGTATTGGGTTTCCTACTTTTCTGGCATGTTTCTTAGATTGCATGTAATTAATGTAATTCCATGCAAATTAACAGTACCTTCATCTGAACAGTTAGGCAGGCAGTTCCATAAGGACACACCTCCCAATTCAGGGGCTTAAAATCAAAGGCAGTCAAGGAGTAATGCAGCAGTTCCAAAAGTTTCAAGAGAAATAAGTGCACCCACCCAGACAAACGACACAGCATCTCCAACATATCCAATGCCCAAATTAATGAGAGTGAGGTGACTGAACATATTATACACATCCATAAATTAAGGAAATCCTGTGACACGATTAAACAATAAAACTCCTCGTGTGGTTTTAATCCCAGCTGGCATCACACATCCACTTGCTCACTCCTCCTCTGGGATGGGGGAGAGAATCGGAAGGGTAAAATTGAGAAAAGATAAGTGTAATAGGTAAAGCAAAAGCTGTGTGCATGAGAAAAATGTGACAAAGAATTTATTCCCTGCTTCCCATGGGCAGGCAGGTGCTCATCCATTCCCAGGAAAGCTGTGCTCCATCACACATAACAGAAGACAAATGCCTTCACTACAAATGTCCTCCCCACTTCCTTTTTCTTCCCCCTGTTTTATATGCCCAGCATGACACCAATATGGTATAGGATTGTCCCTTTGAGCAGTTGGGGCCAGCTGTCCCACTTGTGTCCCTTCCCAACTCCTTGTGCACCCCCAGCCTGTTTGATGGTGGGGTGGGATGAAAAGAAGACAATCTGTCAGCCATAACTAAAACATCTCTATATTATCAACCCTATGTTCACCATAAATCCCAAACACAGACCCATACTAGCTACTGTAATGGAAATTAACTCTACTTCAGCCCAAACCAGCACAATTCCCCACCCAATCCAAGACTGGTTAGGTGGAAAGCCTAGCTCTTAGAAAAGTAAATGCTAGGCTCTTATCTCAGGTGCTCTGAATTGCCAGGGAATTCATTCAATGTGTTAGATGCACAGTATTAATCCACACAAAGCTATTGTAGTACCTAATGGAGTTGTGAATTACTATTTTCTGATCAATGGATAGATTGCATGGGATTTGCCCTAATGAGGTACTTTAAATAATGAGAATCTCTCCATCGAGCATTGAACAAAGCCACACAAAAGTGTTCTTCCCACAAGTCTCAGCAGGGTTAGGAAAAAGGAAAAAAAAAAAAAAGGAAATCACTAAAAAAGAAATGCTTTCATTGGTGCACTAAATAATGAAAATAAGGACTTGACCAGCTTCATAGATACTGCAAAGATACGTATTTACAAACTCCAACTCAGTGCAACATTTAACAGAAAAATCTGGCAGATTAAAAGAATCTGAGTTCATTCGTCCCATATTTTAGACATTCTCCAAATTGTGTAGTCATTACATTTCATTAGACAAGTGAGCAGTTCAGTTTTATATATGTGAATCCATATTCCATTTAAATATAAAGCAATATATTTATTAAAAGCTAAATTTGTCAAAAAGCTTAATTTTGATCAATTTATCTAACATAGTATCTCTGTGAATATTTTAATGGTAGGGATTTATTTTCTCAAACAAAGTAATTCGAAAACTCAGGATGCATAATAAATGTATAAAACTGAGCTTTTAATGTTCATGCAAGCCTCATACTCATACACCAGATATCTGCTAAAACTCACTAAAACATAAGAACCTATTTAAAAATATTTCCTTAAAAGCAATTGCCTACGTTTAATAATTAAGCCTCAGGGGAAAATGAAAGCAACAACATTTTTACTGCATAACATTCTCATAAAACATGGATGAGTGCTTCACTTTTGATAAAACAATGTGCATCAGGAATTTATTGTATTAAGGTACTAGCAGATCAGGGGACAAAGAAAATCATGTTCAGAATGATGAGAAAGATGATTTGCTGATTAAAAAATAAAAATAAAACTCCAAGCAAATCAAAAGCAGCTTTTAAAATAAGCATTGCCCTATATAGCCTTCAGATGTTATTGAAGATACCAATGTTCCTCTAGCCCTATTTTTTACCTCTATGCCTTTCCAAATCAGATAGATAAAGTACTCTGAAGCAAGCAAAAAGGGAGGAATCAGATCAAAGACAATAAAGCATGACAGATAAAGGCAGAGCTAGCTCGTAATAATAAAACACAGGAAAACAATCCGCTTTTCATCAGGTCACATGGTCCATGGCCTGTAGGAGCAGATGATGTTCAGATACTTGTATGGAATTAAAATACTGTAGGAGGTTTGAAATGGAATTAAAATACTGTAGGAGGTTTGAAATGTTAATTCTTGCTAAAATTGTATATCTGAATAAGCCCCTCAGCTTAATCATTGAAATCAAGTTGAAACACAGGTCAGCTTTGCTAACTTTTACTAAAAAACTGTTAAATAAATAAAAACAAAGTTATGATGTCTTCATGATTTTTAATTGTGAAGTCATCACAGAAAAGTAACAGATCACCAAAGTGGTCAAGTGACAGTAGTCTGGATATACAAATTACTTGCAAAGTGGTAGCTCCCACCTATAAGAAACTGCAGAGGAATTTTAGACTTTACCTTCTCAGGCAGCAGGGGCCATTTGATCCATGTTTTTGTTTCTGATCACAAACTGTACTTTTGTGAACATTTATTAATGGTATTGAATAAGTATACATCAAAATACATATAAAGATTTTTAACAAGACAGTGTGGCTAACCCAAGAGTATAGAAAAACCTGTAATTTCACAGATTGCTTCAGAAAATTCAGGCTCCTCATAAAGGAGTTTGACAAAGCATAAAAAACCCAAACCAAATGATAAAGAACAATAGTCTAGAACCATAAAATACAAGATCATATACCAACAAAGGGAGAGTGAAATGCAGAATTATTTTCAAGCAGAAATGCAGAAAAGGCAGTGAACTTAATGGCAAGATATGAACTGCATTAAAAAGATACAAAAGAGAGGCAAAAAGAGCTCCATGGACATTTAAAACTTATCTGTGGATGGAAATGGAAAGCTACAGGCAGACAAAAGAGCTTGCCCTTTTATGGGTTCACAATGTTCTCAGTACTCCTGCTTGCAATTATACTCTAGGGTGGCAATTGGTCGTCAGGAACATCCAAAAAGAGTAATATCCACTGTAATAGAAGTTATTCCATTCATACTGTGTGATGAGCCTTTTCCATGATCCAGAATTAATTTCTTCTACATCAAAAGAACTCAAATTATACCACAGTAGTGTTTAAGGAGAGTTAGACTTGTAAACCTTAAGAATGACATTTCAATACAGTTAAATAAAAGTCAGAGGAAGCTTAAGCTTATTTTAAATATAAGACATAGTAACACATTTCAAATACTGGTCTGAATATATTGAAAAGTAATGTTCAGCAAACAGAAGTCTATGGAGAGGCCATATATCATGTCTTGCTTTATAATGAGAGGCTAATTTAACCTATTAGACTGCTTTTCAAAAAACACTGGTTATTTATTCTTCTTTTTCTATCTCTTTAGCTCTTACCTTCCAGACTCAAATGTAAACCACGTTGAGTCACGTCCGTATCTTCTCAAAGAACTCAGAGGCCACATGACCAACTTGACCTTGGCATTGTGGATGTCCCAGAGATATATATTTTCATGTGTGATCTGCATTGTACATTCCCCATAGATATCTAAATTTGGTGTAGGCATAAGATATACATTGAATCGTTCTGGAAAAAAACACAAAGCAAGACAACACAAGTTAAAGCAAGATTTTATACTGGGGAAAAAAAAAGAAATAAAAAATCTTTAGTTTTTATGGTTCAGAAATCAAGGCCCAATTCATAGCTTTTAACAGAGCTGAGGATCCACTGATGTTGAAAAAGTCTTGCTAGTGCATGTGAGAGCAGTAAGAGGAGAATCACCTTCATTTCATTTTCATTATAAATGATGTAGCAGACTGAAACATCACTCACAGATGATCTGCATAGTCCTCTTGGACACATGTTCCCAGCAACTGACCTGAAATCCTTTTTTATCCTCACATTAAGGTCCATGAATATTTACAAATCAAAATTCACAACGACATGAACTCTGTCTGGCAGAGATTACCCTGTCAAGGAACAGAACTACAGGTATCTTGGCAAAATATGTATATGCAACCATTGCCTCTTAGAAAAACTATCCTTGGAATTGCAAACCCAAGTTTACTTATTAATGTTTGTTCATAATTACATTCCTGCCATTCAGTTTTTCTTTATTTGCCAAAGTCATTATTATTTGTCAAATTAACAACAATTTTAATCATCTGTTGCTTTCTTGAAAAATCTGATTCAGCATGATATATTATTATGGTCATGACATCAATCACTATCAGCTGCACTTCCCTTGCAAAATGCACTCATTGTAGTAGGAGGTCAAGGGCATTAATAATTTTCTAAAGTGCCTGAGTTGCATGTGATTTAATAAGCAATGCAAAATACAAAAAAACCAGAACACCTTAAAAAAGGAAAAAATCTAGATGATAAAATAACTCCATCAACTCTTATGGAAGGAAGCAAACCACATAATTAGCAATAGAATTTTAAATAAAAATGCAATTTTCTTTGAAAAATAACTAGTGTTTCTATAAGTTGCTTTTACAAACAATGAAAATCCCAGTTAAATTTCTGCTAGCCTATATTTTAACTCTAAATGCACTGCAATATTGGGGCTTAATAGCATAATATGGGAGAGTGCAGCTGATTCACAACTTTTCTTTCACAGTTTTCTTTCATCTTTGAAATGGGTAGAAATGCAAAATGTCAATGCTAATGCCTAAAGGTTGTTTACAAAAAAGGTAAGAGCTATTTAAAGTATGAGAAATGCTCATTCAATAAGCAATAAAGAGAAAATGCTCTTTAAAAGGGCAACTGATAGGAAAATTGTCTCCAATTACTTGATAATGAAATTAGAGATTGGTGTGGAACATTTTTAATTTGCCATTTGAATTGAATTTTCTCACAGTGTCACCATAAAAACTAGGAAGGAATTGAAAATAAAGTGTGAGAAATTTATTGCAATAGTCAGAATTAAATGCAGCTTCCCGTTGTGTTTGATATTCAATATCGCAGACATTATGTCTCCATTTTAAAAACATTTGATATATATACTTGTCTGACAAAACAATTAAAATGTTGCAAGTGAGTGAGTTAATATAAAATATATCAGAAGTGTGTGTGACTGTGTGTGTGTGAATGAAGTAGCAAAAGTTTGGCTGAAGAATTAGTGAAAGCAGTTAGTAAAAACTGTTGCTTTGCATAGCTATAAGTAAACTTGTCAACCCCAATGTTGTTCTGTTTCAGTCAATTTAATTTTGTCCTATTAATGACTCCCCAGTTGATTCATTCAGTCACAACCTCTTCTCCCAGGCCATAGTTTTCGTTAGTCACACTAATGGGTATTAGCCCTAAAAATTTCATTTTATGACTAAGGTCCCAAATGTGAAACTCCAAACATCGTGTAAAAGCCTTCTGACACACAGAACAAATAGATGAGCAGAGGATGCTGAGATCACTGAAATGAATTTTCCCTAATCTTCTGAAGAGTTCATGGGGCAGAGATCTAATGTAATGCTTACTAAGGTAAATGGAAAGACTCACACATGGGAATATGGGTCAATGACAACTTTGGGAAGGGAATGGTAAAGAACAAGGTAACTTATACTTTGCACTGGAATCATATAAATAAATAAATAAATAAGCAAGTAAATAAATTAATAAATAAATATGTATGCTGCCCTTTCAGTATCCCTATTATTGCTACTTCCCTCCTCAATGTAAAAGAAAGATGCAGGTGACTGACATGCTAGCTTTTCTTTCTTACATTGCATGAAATAATACAATGTATCTAAGGCGAATGGGGCTACTATATGACAAAGAAAATCTTTCTCTTTCCCTGTCTTCACTGACAGAACGCCTCAGACAGCAGACAAAATTAAAAGGTACAATTATTTTCTGAAGCAAACATTAAACTGTTGTGTTGAAAGTACAGAATATTTCAACTTGGTTTAGATGTTACCAGGATACTCATGAAATGCTCAACTTCTCTGAAGTGTTTCAGTATACTATTGCATGAAGGGTGTTCAGGATATATGGGATGTCAAACCATCAGGAGACATTTGCTGACTTTGCATGTGAGGTCAGTGTCTAAGATGAGATGACATAAATTAAAGGAAGTATGTCAGATTAAAGGAAGTATGTCTGAGTAAAACGAACATCAGCTACAGGGCAAAATGTAGCACCCTTGGAACTTAATCAAATTGGCAAGAAAAAACAAGGGTACTAGAGAAGATTGATGATGGATATATTTACTTTTGGAACAAAAGCTATACTTTTGAGTAGTGGGCAATTGCAGACATGGAAGGGTGTAGATACTATTAAAAGATTTTATTAATTAACATGCATGGTCCAATTGTTCCATTTCAGAAAGTATTTGAACATATATCTAGGTAATGGTAATTCAATTTTTAGTGGCATGTTTTCCCCTTAAACTTATTCAGGCAAGAATAAACATTCATGGGCCAGACTTGGGAATCCCAGCCTAATTCTGACACGAGATCTTCTGAATTACATTCCTTAGGTCATTTAGCTTTCCTGTGGTTCAGACACCGCCTGCATATGAGCGGGATGAGATAATAAGAGTTCACTGGGCAGTAGGGCTAAGCAAATAGAAGTTAATGAGGGACCTGGAAGGGAAGGAGATGGAAGAAACCAGGCAAGTAGATGAAATGATGTTGGACAAGACAAGACTGAGACTGAACAGGTGCAATTCCTCAGCATTTAGCATCTCTATCCTCCTCACTCCTCTAAAATAAGTGAGAGCAAAGTCCAGGCAGTGGGGGAGCCAGGGTAAGAAAAAAATGCTGATATATTGCAACACTTATTATTCCACTCAATGTAACTTGTTTTTTCCATCTCCTTGAATAAGCAGAGCAATGCTTCATCATACACTTTGTGCATGTAAAGGTGTTTAGCATTTGGTCTTTGGCAAGAATACAACATTTAATAATGTTTTCCAGGGCATAGGAGCATAAGAGTCTTTATTAAAATGAGCATATTGACTGAGACGGAGACTTGGCAGCAACTCTAAAATGCTCTCAGCCTTCCCACTGTACTAGGGAAGTGAACTGTCTGAAGAGCAGTGATCCTGGTTCTGCCATTTTATCACTGGCTTCCTCTACCTAAATCATTCCAGTTGGAAAACCGACCAGATGACATTGCAATCTTGCAATCCAGATGCTTGGTTTCATTTCAGCTTTAATGATGGGTAAAAAACTACTTATGAAAGGAGACAGTCCAGTTGGTGGGGCTTACATAAATAAGAAGTCACTTTAAAACTGAATATTCAGTTTATACATGAAACTCCTCCACCTATGAGAAGTGTGCTGCTGACCACCTGTGGCTAATTTTCAGGTGGAAAGAGAGATTTAAGTCTTGAAGGTGCAACATTTTGTGTTCATTCTTATGCCAGATTTATTAAAATGTTTCTCTTCTGCTGTACATGGTGAGGAGTCAGGACTTCAGAAATAATTTTTTTCCTTTGCTTATAAATATTCTGCTTTGCTTCCATTAAAAATGTATGAAACTGTTTAAAAGCATCTCAATAAAAATATAAAGGCTCCCACAGATAAATATTATGAATTATTTTGCTGTTAAGAAGTAAGGTAGAGAAGAATCTAAAGTATTACTGGATTAACCAGCCATTAAAATTGTAAACACCTTACTTTTCTGAATAAAGCTGTGTTTCATTTATTTAAAAAAATGAACAAACAAACCCACTGTATAAAAATGAATTAAGGATAACAGAAGATGAATAAAAAACATGCAAAATGCTTTTATGTATTAGGTTACAGAGATTCTACACACCCTAGAAAATTCCCTAAAACAAATCTGTGAATGTAATTATGAAGTCTCTATGATTTGATTGTAGTTTGTAATCCCAATATGTAGCACAAAGAAATAACTCATAATCCTCTTCTGAGGATTCAAGGACATTGTTCACAATGAAAAGCTACATTTTTACTAATGAGAATTAATGAATTTCTTGCAATTAAAATCCAGAAAGCAAGACTGCTACTCCTGTGGAATGTTTTTTAATAAATAGGAAGATAAAACCAATGTTACGAAAGAAGAAAAAACTTACTTAGAAAATAATTTTATGAGTTATTAATATAAATATTAGGCAGGGAGGAAAAGCAAAAAATCAATTATCTTTCAAACTTTTTCAGACTTCTAAAATCAATATGAGCTTTATAATGCAGTAAAACAATAATAAAAAAAATCAAAATCCCAAAACACGTAATGGAAAAGCATCATATTGATATAACAGACATGATAGCTAAAAATAAACAAGCTATAGCAACAAAAGATGGAGCTGGCCCTTTCTTCAGTTTGAAAATTTTTGTTTTAACATTTGCCCATTTTCTTCAGGATTTAAATCAGGTTTGCAAGTAAAGTCTAATAGAATATGATTTAGCACAAGTATTCAGCTATGGTAGAGCTATTACTTAGTATTCAAAATAGATAGGAATAAAGTCTTCACCAAACAGGAGCACCTGCTCCTAAAGAGTAAATTTATTATTAGTTTTCACGTAATGCTTTTTTATTTAACCAATATTTTCCCGAATATTCTGGTTTCTTTTTCACAGTAAATATAGTCTGTTATCATATACAGTCCATTTGGATGCCATCTTTCAAATTGCTTCCTTTTATAGAGAAGTAAAATAGTGACACATTGGAAACAGTGAGCGTTGACAAATTCTAGATACTATGTCACCTGTGAAGATGAAAATTTAAAAAAAAAACCAAACTTTTGTTTTTATCATTATGTTTTGGGGTGTACTGAGAATATTGAGATCACTTCCAAATGCACTGAGAGCTGGAAAGGAAGCTTCCAGTTCTCCCAAAGGAGGTCAGCACTCTATAATCACAATTTCATTGCCTAGCAGCAGCTTGAGAAACCTAAGGATTATGAAATGTGTGTTAAGTATCAGAGGATATTGTTTGAAGACTTGTCAAGAGTGTTATAAGACCCAACTAGGTCCAGATTTTCTTTCATGAAATTATAACTGTGTAATATTATTTGTCTTATCATTGTGTATATAGATTCAGTGCCATTATTCTAAACTAAATATCTGAATAGGATTATGAGGTGAGGCCTTTACTGCTTTTGCTATCATACTGTATTTTAATTCTTCAGCAAAATTTTGTTTGGTGTGAGAAGAAATTTAAACAGAAACAAGGTTGCTGCCATAGGAGTGAGGAACACAATCTCTTTGATTTGCAGGAGACGTGGTTGGATAGCAACAGAAATTTCATTTTGCATCTCACTTTCACTGGAATCTGTGTGTCATTCCAAACTAAGCAGCCATTAGTTGTGAACCTTAAATTTAAAACGAAAGCCACCTAAGGGTAATTTTGTGCAGCAGTTTACACAGCAAGACTTGTGGTAACACTTGAAAGTAATAAGGGAGGTAAAATCCAGTGAGAAGCTTTCTGTTACTGAAGTGCTTTGCACAAGGATTGCTTAGATATCATCTCTATCCTTCCTACAAGACACAGTATCTAGAGCTCTCTGCTCTAAGCAGTCCAGCTCTACAGTTTGCCTTTTTTTGCTGGCATCACTACAGAATTGCTTGGTGTTGTAGGGTCCAGCAGCAGTGCAACTACAGTAAAACAGATCTCACTAGCATTTACTGAACAACTCAGAACTATAAAAAAATATGTTTTTTAGCAAACCATATAGTTGCATTCCTGCCACAGACAATCAGGTGTCTTCCCTTCTGAAATCTAAAGCTCATCTCAGGAGAACCACGAGAGCAGGAGTGGGAGGATAAACAGGCTGAGGTGTAATAAAAAGACATATTAAACAAATGATAGAAAACACATATCTTTTCCTTGCCAAATATTTTCTGATGTGATTCCCTGGGTATAAAAAAATACAAGCAGCATATAGAAATTTTAATGATCCCAGGGCATATCTATAGTAACAATTAAGAAAATTTTTTCTGATGGTGCAAACAGAGGGTAGTGGGCCCAGTGGTCACATACAAAAACTAGACCACAAACTTACATAACAGGAAGATTTTTTTTTTTCCCATGCAAAAAATATCCTGAAGTGAATATCCTTACAGCATGCCAATGTCCTTTAAGGACAAGAATGGGCAAGTAGTTGAACTGACAAAGAACACTGCATATTAAAAATATTATTGCTCGGAATATGTAAAGAAACTCATGGAAAAAAAAAAAAACAAACCCCCAAATCAACCCCCCCCCCAAAAAAAACCCAACTTTATCAGGCTAGTTCTTCTACGACCAAAGAAGTATCTTTATCTAATTTTACACATTTCAGAAACTCTTTAGGGCAAAGTAATCATGTGAAAAAATACTCAGTGGAACGAGATGCAATTAGTGGTTACTACACCTGTTCTTTTGGGATCAATTGTATTAACACCTCTCATATCACAGAGATATTAACAGTATAACAGCATTATTCAATTTCTCTTTGCCTTTAAAAGTGTAAGAAATTATTTATCTAAAATTGAAGAACCATTGACACTATAATGTTTATTACAGTCTGTGGTTTTGTTCAGATACTAAGAGACACCTTTTGTTCAGTTACTTGAAAGAAAGCCCTTGTATGGTTCAGGCAACAGAACATGCATGAAACCTGATACTGAGGCTTTGAGGTTCTATTATAGGTTTTACAAACTGTACTCTCACATCTCTGTTTCAAGTAAACATTAATAAATTGACTCACCAAAGAGGAATTCTATGAAGTTAACATACTTGCAATATGTTTTTGAAATAATGACATTCAAAGGTCAGTTTTTATTTCACACAATGATCCAGAGAGTGACACAGCTGCCACTTTCACAATGAGCAAGATTTTAGGCGTTTCATACATGTAGCCACTTTTCATGAATTTCCAATTGTGAAATTAACTTTGGGCTTTCAATTTCAGGTCAACAAAAGCTCAGTAAACTTTTAAAAGGTTTTTAGGTATCTTTTGAACCACGGTGTTTGATAGCATGTGTGTAAAAGCTACAATACGGGTAAAATGTGTAAGAAAATAAACTAAATATTTAAATTTTTTAATAGCTTACCAGATGATTCCACCCTCCAACCAGTCACCCTTTCAATAGCACTGTCATATGGGGAATGACGCCGCCAGGTTTACAGAATAACATAACAAGTATAAACTGAAGTCACGGTTCTACTCAACTGATTTTACTGAAGGAATCTGCTACAGAAATTGAGTGGAACTGCAGGTTCTTACAGCCAGAAAAATGAACAAAATTTCCGATTTCAGATAGTAAGAATCTCTGTACTTTTCCTTCCTTCCTTCCTTCCTTCCTTCCTTCCTTCCTTCCTTCCTTCCTTC
>JAWWMP010000081.1:94271633-94293647 GCA_035047865.1 Dendrocincla tyrannina
TCCTTCCTCCCTTCCTTCTTCCCTTCCTCCCTTCCTCCCTCCCTTCCTCCCTCCCTTCCTCCCTTCCTTCCTTCCCTTCCTTCCCTTCCTTCCTTCCCTTCCTCCCTTCCTTCCTTCCTTCCTAGTTGATTAAAAGCCACCCAAAACAGAATTTGCTTTTCTTCTGAATAAGACAACTTTGAATTTTAAGCATGGTTATTAAAATGCGAAGTTGTGCATGAAGGGGATGAGGGAAGTATGCGGATAGGTGTCAGAATTATTTGTCTGAGACACTGTAACTAACGATTTAGCAGAGCATGCTCATCAAATATTGGATAATATGTATTCAGTCACTTGTTTCAAAAGAATACAGCTAATGATACCCTCCATGCATTATTATTCATGTGATTTGTACAAGAAATACATGCTTTGCCTCTTTGTTTCCTTTCATTTATTTACTTAGAACAATGAGGATGCTAATTATGTTCATATATGCTGGTTGGTAGCACTGCAATTAATTTCTAGACTAGGGCAATTGAATCAAGTTCGTATAGCAGACTTAATTTATGTCGCCTGGAAGTCATGAGTGTGTAACTGGATCATTTTCAAGAACATGATAAAATGCAGCATTTTCCATCTGTGTCAAAAGGTGCTGGCCAGTACAGGACTTCAATGCAGAAAGAGCTTGAGGAATTTCAAGATATTTTCCAGGTCACATCACAGGCTTTTGACAAGATTTATTTCTTATCACATTGTGAAGGAGGTCCACCTGCTCTCTTCAATAGCATGCATTTGAATTTCATACCTATAGCCTATGAACATATAGCAGATGGCATGCTTTGAGTGGTGTCTGATCATTATCACTTTCCTACAACATTAGTAGCTCTCCCTTTGTTAAGTAGTTTGAAATTACAAATTGAATCCTGTGTCTCACAGCAGGAAAACCACTTTACAAACATTTGAACTTCTTTTAAACCACATGTCAACATGTCTGGTTTTTGACCAAAATCCCTTAAAGATTTCTATATATTTTATCCTATATGTTACTAGGTTCAGAGAAATTAATACAATATATTCATTATAATTCCATTCATTCTATAATTTAATTACATAACTTTGTTTATAATGATAGTTGCCTTGATGTTATATAACCATTGAGGCAGTGTATGTTATTACTTTGTTGAAAGCTATTTCTTCTTATAAAAGCATCAAGACAGTAATAATCATTGAGAGCTGTAATTTAGGGAGGAATATATGAGCACATTTTGTGTTGCCCTTGTGTTCATTAATAGGAATTAAATGACAGGATAATCACAGATTTTCTTTTGTTATTGCATATTCCATCCACTAGCACCCTTCATGTGCATGTGTCTAATCCAAATAGCTTTTAGATGAAGACTTAAAACTCAGGCTTAGTGCTGGCTAGCACCTGTCATTGCCCTTTTCACCCATATGTGACATATAGATGATCCTGACTTCAGTATTCAAGACAGGTGTGAATTTAAAGCAAGTATGTGTTTTGTGGTCCAAATTGCTGTTGATATGTTCATCACTGTCTTTAAAAGGCTGCAAAACAACAGCTGCTGTTTTATTCCTCTGCACAGAGGCCATCATTTTCAGAACCAGAAGGGTCATGGTCCTTATTTCCCATGACAGGAAAATGCGAACATAATGAAGACATGAAGTGACTCTATATGTGCTATTTGGCATGGAATTTATTCATCTTTATTTGTACTCATAAACATGATTAAGCTTCAAAAATACATTCAAATGTTTAGTTACTTATGATGTGCTTCTAGCTAATAGCAAAAGTCCTCCCAACAGAAGCAGAGATAGCATGGGACATCACCTAAGAACAGATCTGGGAGCAATTACAAAGTTACTTACCATTCTGTTCTCTCTGGACTCCAGCAGCAAGCAAATCTGGTTCCCCGAGACTTATATCGTTGAGCCTGGCTCCTAGACATTCCATGCAAAGATGTTTGCACCACTCCTCTGCCTCTAGTTCTAGGCAAACAGAAAAAAAGTTGTTCATGTTGACATTTTACAAAAAAAAGCATGATGTTAAATCAATACCTTCTTACTAACAAGCTTTATGACAATATGTTTGTGTTATGCTTTTGTTGAAACGTAAGCATACAGGTTAGCAAAGGCATACAGAGCTTTCAGAAAACTCCATAAAAGTCTGGCACAATAAACACCTGAAGAAAAGTACAAAGATTAGTGTCTACAGAGCCACTGTACTGTCTATCCTCCTATATGGTTATGAATCATGGTTCATCTACCGCCACCACCTGTGACTCTTTGAACACCTCCATCAGTGCTGCCTCTGTACAATTCTAAACATCCACAGGTCTGATTACATGACTAAAGTGTCTGTCCTTGAACAGGCAGAGATCACCAGTATCGAGGCCATGCTGCTGAAAACACAGCTGCTCTGGGCAGGGAACGTCTCCAGGATGGGGGATCACTGCCTCCCTAAGATTGTGCTCTATGGGGAACTCACCACCGGCTGCCGCCAATGTTTCAGGACTCCCTGAAACAATACCTCAGCCTTGGCCATATTGACCACCATCAGTGGTCCACTCTGGCCTCCAATCAGGAGAATTGGAGACACACTGCTGCTTCCTTTGAGATCACATGCAGAATCAGTCTCGAGGAGAAAAGACAATGCAGGTAGAATTGTGACTCATCAATACCACCCTTTCCACTGTGCCTTTTGCAATTGGACTTGCCTATCTCGCATCAGCCTTTTTAGCCATCAGCACGCTTGCAGCAAGTGTAGGTAGAGCCCTTCCCAAATCTTCGTTCGTGAAGCCTAACCATGATGATGATGAGGTCTACTAGCTGAAATATTCCTTACTGCTTTTTAAGCGAGTCTGAACTATTAAAGCACTTTCTGTTTCTAAAGGTGCTATAGTATTTTTCTAGGAGCAAAGAAAAAAACATAATAAAATGATCTTCAAATGCTAAACTTCCATCTCTGCTGTAGTGAACGGCTATGTCTGTCAAGTTAGCCTGAATAATTAATTTCTTCAGTTCCGTTCAACTTCTTTTGGTCTCAGAGCAATTTTGGCATTAGTTGAAACACTTATATTAAGATTCAAAACTTTGCAGTCCTTTATGAGTCCTCCACTGCATTCCATTGATGTACATCTGAGAGCTCCCTATCTGCCAATCTACCAAGACATAAAGTCTTCAAGGCATAACTCCTACACACATAACAGTCCCCCCTTCACCCCCAGCCTCATCTTTCCACTTCCCAGACTTAACATCATGAAATCTCTGGCATTGGCCAAACAAGCAAAATCTCAAATTGTTGTTAACACAATATGAAATCACTACTAAGAAAAATCATGCCACTACTCTGACTGTCGTTTATTACAGGATGGGTTTCACCTCTTGGAAACTTTCTGGAGAGCAGGTTTTGCACCAGGTACATGCTGAGCATCCATCGTCACAGTCAGTCTCTATCTGATCATCTTTAGGAGTGCGTGACTCCAGTAGTCTAGAAATGTCTGTATTAAACCACCACAGTCTTTTATCTCCGATTTTTGGGGACATTTGTAAAATACTTTTGTAACAACCTCTCCAACATAGCACTGAAATTTGGAGATAGAAAAATATTGCATGCAAGCCCCAAAGCATTTAGTGATGATGACTCATTGTAATTAGTGAAAATTAATATAAAAAAACCCCCTGTTCTATGCCTAACTGGTACAGTCCTCAAATTCTTGCCTGGTTAGGCATAGATCTCACATGACAGAAGTATTTGCTGGACAGGAATGGAGGACAGTCATGCAATTCGAGGTCTCCAAGAACCTTTGGGTAGCCTTCTTTGTTCAGGGTCTTGAATAATCCAGGAACACATTGTTCCTGAGTTATTCTTGTTATCAGCTGACTGAGTTCCCAGACAGACAGTTCAAATAATAGAGACTATTTCTGGATTTTTGAGAGCCAAATGTGGTTGCTGTCATAAGAATTTGTGGGGACTGCTTCAGAATGTTGTGAGGAAAGTGGCGTATCTTAACTCCTCCTGCTTTTTTGTAGCCTTTGTCTCAGGACACAGATTCACAAAGTTGTCTTCTCATAACATTCTCAGCTTCTTATGGTAAAAGACAGAACATTCTGCCAGTGGCATCCAGATGACATTTTACTTTGAATGTGAGAAGCAAATATTGAGGTAACAGCATACTGTTTTTTCAACACTTCTATAGATACAACCTCCTTAATGGAAGGATAAAATAGGTATATCTCTGGATAGCAATAAAAATTTATGGTTTTTTAAAAGGAGTAAGATGAATTTATTTAAAAACATTCTGTTCATGCATAAAGAAATTTCACTTCTCTTTTCCCTTCCTCTCCTTCAGCCTTTGCTGGATATTCGTGAGGTTCGTTGAACCAAAGCCATGCCTTATAAATCACACCTTGCCATGGAGAGGTTTTCACACCAGGGAGATGATAGAACTGGACCCCGAGACATGCTGTCATATTCTGGCAACATGCAGAAGAGGTGTGGGGGCAGCACACCAGCACACAGAGAAGTCAAGCTTCCCTTGGGAGAGTTTCCACTGAGTTGCCCCACATCTGCTTCCAACTACAGATAAACACAGGGCAATCAATGCAGAAAGGTGGTTGCACAAAGGTGACAGTGCAAATCTAGGTAAATGCTCCCACATTTCCTTTCCTTCTTTTCTGCCTAAACTGTATCACAGAACAATATATATGCTGACAGAATGCATAGCTCCATATAAAGCTTGTAATTTTTCCTGGAGTGTGGTCAGGACATAACATTTAATGTATTTTACAAAAATCCACATTTTATTACTTTTTTTCACTGTGACTGCACCCAGACTGAAAGGGCATGTACTGAAAATGTAGAATGAGATGATGGTAAACAAACACTAAGCTAACTTTTCAAATATTACAAATATCTATGGAGAAAGGGAAATGTATTGGTATTTCCATAAATCCAGCTTAGCATCAATATATATTCAAAACAGGACTCTTATGTAAAAGCAACAAGTTCTATTTATATGTATTCTCACACCACATTTGCAGTAGATATTTTTGGAAACAAATAAATAAAAGCATTGTTCTAGGAAGCTGTTTCTTGTGTGTGTCTTTGTTTCATCTCCTCAATCTGGTTGCCTCTCTGTTTTACAGGAACATCTAGATCTTGAAAGTTTGGATCCAGAAACTGCCTTTCAGAGTGTTTGACTCTGGCAGTTTAAGCTGCTGCTTCTTTGCTGCCAAACACCAATGATAAGGCCCAGATTAAACCCTTCTCCAACTGCTATACAGAAGAAACTTAGCATAAGCATTATAAGATCATAGCTATATTTTGCAAAGTGTAGGCTATATCATGTGTTGTACTGCTGTATAACTCAAAATTTCTATCTTACAAAAACGATCTGCTTAAAGCCACAGAAAATACAGCTTCAATGCAGAACTGAAATATCTTCCCACAGAACTGTGAGGATTTGTGTCTACTGTCAGAAGAATCAACGTTATCTGCAAATGTGTCTGGAAGGTCAAGGGTATGAAGGTAGCGTGTGAGTTCGTTTTGTCTAACACAGCCTGATAGCTATTGCTTACTTGTAGGGAATTGCCTTCAACCTGGCTCTTCACAGACATGCAAAATCTTCTTTAGAAGCTAATGAATTACTTTTCAAAGCCAAAGCTTGTTTCCCCTTTCATCATATGCATCTATAAAGCAATTCACCCTTCTTTTGTAAAAGATCTATAGAATGCCTTTTGTTTCTGGATAACAAATTAAATATAACTTATGATTTTAAAAATTATTATATAGTACACAAACGCATCCTTCATGGCAGCAATCTTTAAGAATGACATGTACCACATCACAAATCAGAGATATCACAGTTACTTCTTTATTTTGATTATATGCATATATAGAAATAGATGAAATATTACAGTGGAACTAAGTCATAAAAGCTGTCTGCAAAATTGTTTTCCTTAATGCATGTAGATGAGATTTATTGGTAGTAAATGCTGAGTTTTTAGTCATAACTGGTACTTGTCATTGAAAAATTTAGTTTCCTTTTAAGATAACTGAATTCCTGGACTGAATGATAAATTATAATGCACGTTTTCACAGCCATAAATAAAATCAAAATCCTTGCATTTTTATCTTTACTGTTATTAGATTATAAAATGCTGCTATACAAATGTCATGAGGCAAGATAGAATGCAAAGAGATGGGAGACCTTAATTAGGCACTGTTTACTGCATGAGAAATATTACTGGGAACTGTAAACTTGTTGCTCAACTTGTTATTTGTAATATTTTCCTCCAGTTAAACTGAGTTTCTGCGTCATGCCTGAACTTATATGCCATTTCTGCTTCAGTTCTCAGGTGATTAAACTGGTACTGTACCTAGTCTGACTACTGCATTGCAAATAGGTGATATCACAGGATGATAAGTGGGTAGCATTCTTCTAATACTTATGCTTTAAATAGTTCATTATATACAACATACTCTACAGAGGGGGGCAGAGATACAGATATATGGACACATTTAAATTCACTGTCCTTATTGGTCCTTTAGATCTCTTTCCATCTGGCCTCTAAAGCTCACAGGCTAGAGGTGGGATTGTTTTCAGCCTCCTAACTTGGGAAAGATTTTGTGTGTGGACTTAACCAACTATCTTCTGAATCCTGATAACTTCCTGTCCTTTCACATTTACCTCTGATGTTCACATGGCAGGAGCCTTCCATCTCCCACCACAAGCTGCCAGAACAGTCAAATGCCTATAGGCTGAGATAAAGCTGGAAAGTTAATCCCTGTCAAACCCCTGTTCAGTTTATCTTCTCTCACCTTGAGTGATGCCATTTTGAAAGGAATCTCCATTCCAGGAGATCCTTTCCATCATTATAACCAATTTATTGTATTTGTAAAAAACCAGTCTCAATTTATATGCATCTCTTAACGACAGACCTCTTCCCCTTCTCATGCAGCCCACATAAAGTGATGTGATCAAGAACTTAAGTCAGAAATCACATGCTTACAATATTAGAGGGTGATAACATTGTCCTTGTGTGAATAAAAAAAATCTCACTTCTTTGACTTTTCCCTGAAGCCAAACTTTACAAACCTAAAATATTAGTTTCTTCACTTCTGAGACATTTTTATGTATTTGCTGTGCAAATGGTTTGACTCTTCTTCCCTCTAAACTACATCTATAAGAGGTTCAAATCCAACTAAATATTCTTACTCTGGAAGAACCTGGATAATCTTTCCTGTTCAGACTAGTAGACTGAGACCTGATATTCCCTACCAAGAAAGAGAGATGGTGCTGAAAGATGTGCCAGTTTCTCTCTTATAAAAATCACACAGGCTTAATTATAAGCTAACAAGGAAAAATATTATAGATTTCCCACAGGACTGATGTGCTGATGTGCTATTATACTGCATCACATACAATATATGCAGCAACTTAATTTCTCTATCTTTTTTTTTTTTTTTTTTTTTTCTTTTAACTAGTAAATAACACTATTGCCTTCAGGCATGTAATTCCTTATAAAAATCAGTAATACCTTAAAAGCTCCTATCCTTTATCAGGATATATATCATCCTTTGATGATGCAAACAAAATTTTATTTTATAAATAATTAAAATATGTTATCTAACCATGTCTCTGTTACTTTGGGCAATATTATTAGTGCACATCACACACACTCAACCATAAATACAAATCAAAAGCAATGTGACTATTTCTTATCTTTGCTCAGAGGAAGAGAGAGATAGTGCTTATTTTGTGTAATAACTCATTACTCATTAACACTGGTTATGCATGAATTAGGCAATTTTTTTGTTAAATGATAGCTAGGAAGCAGTGAAGGGAAATATGTCCTATTCACTGCAAAACAACAGAAAATCAGCCTGTATATAGACTAAAACTTGCTTTCAGAAAGATAGTAGCAGATAATGGGCTGCAACTCCAAAAGCAACTGAATTTTCAAAATTAATTTTTTTAATGACCACTCATATTTGGAGATATTTTATGACATGTGGGACTCATATATAGAATTTTTGTTTGTGTTTCAAATAATGTTATCTCTAAGGAAACTCTTTGGTGTTTTTCTTGAACTGTGATTTTTGAATACTTTTATCTGTAGTAAAGTTCCCTGTTATTACATAAGTGTAAATCATGGAACCAAAAGGCAAAGGAAAGTCATGAAGAAAAATGGCATATTCTGTTAACTTATATTAATTTCCTATTGAATATCTATTCAAGCAGTGACAAAATATTTTAAAGGAAACCTGAACATATTATTTAAAAAAGCAGTTGGTGAGTCAAGTTCCCAAAAAATTTCATGTTGTTGCCACCTTTTTTTCTTTTGATACTATGAGCCCCTTACTTTTGAACTACTTCCAGCTATTAAAATGTATGCATATTTTTCACTATACCATTAGTTTAATGACAACCCACATTTTTCTATATAATTTGAGCAATATAATTTTTTTGCTTAAGGAAATACTGAGTAATGTTGGAATCAAGTTAAATGAATAATTGCAAAATATGAACACATATTTTGTAACTTTAACTGTTGGCATATTTTCCTAATGCGTGCTCTTTTTTTTAACTGAGGGAAGATAGAGTCTAAGTATTATATGACAAGAAACTTTAATTTCCCCATCATTTGCTATTTTAAACTTGAGTTGGCATACGGACAGCACAGTTAATTACAAAAATTACCAAAAGACATTTATTAGCTTTTCAAATTGATACTTTTGCCACATTTATTTGGAGATGCAAGATGCACCAAGAACAGGGTTCTGATAATTTTAATTTGATTAAGTACCTGTGTTTGCAAATAGCCAGCTGTATATTCCTGTAGGTACTGAGATATATCAAAACTGATATTTTCCTGAAAAGTCTGCAAGTCTGATAAAAAGTTTCAGCTTGAATAACAAGAACTCAGCTACTAGTCTGTCTGTTGTGCTGTTGATATTATAAACATACATAATATCAAGCATATCTTTTTGAAGCTAATAACAGTATTCAAAAAGATTTATTATATTGATGTTACTGTCCATTAATCTATTTCCCTAAAACAGACTTGCATATAATATCTACTCTTACCTGTGTTACTCCTCCTTTCCAGTGTAAAATTGCAGTGAAAGGGCATGCTCCACTCAAATCCTAAAAGAAATGCCCTGCAACATTGACTAGCAGTCCTTAACTGAAGTTAAAGCAGCAAGAAGGAAAGTTTCCAAATGAAATGCTGCTTCAGAATGTAGTTTTCAAACAGAAACACAACTTTGATTACTTCTTTGAAAAATGGTGAATATATAGGAAAATGCAGAAAAATAACTCCATAAGAAAATAATTGCCTTTGCGCAATTTTACTACTAATGTACCTATAGGACATTTGTTTTCCTTTCCCCGCCACCCCTTTAGGTAAATAGCACTTTCCACTATTAAAGAAATGAATATTACTTTAGTCAGTGATTAGTCTTACAGAAATGAATGATGCCAGTCCAGGAAGAAAATGCTATTTAATGGATAAATTAGTCCTTGAGGGTAGATTTATAGGTGTTCTTCAAAATCATGTATTCTATTTCACACTGGGGACTAGTGACTGTCATTATACCACAAGCGATTATCAAATCTTAGTATGTCCAACAGATCAACAGTGATCTGACAGAGCATCATTACTCAAAAATATGCCTAGCAAAATTTCACTCTCAATTCAAACTTTCTTTAAAGTGCAAAGTAAGGATCGTGAAAATCTGCCTAAATGTAGAAGAAATATTTACATTATGTCTGAAACTAATGGGCCAGTTAAAAGAATATGGCATGGGAATTCAACAGTTCCTCGGGACTGTCAATCCATACCTGTTTCAACAGTTATTAATGTTAGATTGCAATTGCATGAGAGTAAAATAACCTCAGGCAGCTTGTCTGTAGTGGGAATGACATAAACACCATCAGTCAAGCGTCCAAAATGGGTCTGTCACCAGGAACATACCACACAGAGGATACTATCACATCAACTTATGCAGTTACTCCATGATTGGCAGTCAGCATTTTTCTGTCTTAAAAATTGGCAGTCTTTCAGATTTAGTCTACTCCCACAACATTTTTATTCCTCTTGGAAATGCTATAGGGCCATTTCTTAAATGCATGGGAAGTTTAATACCTTCTGTGTAAATCTGAAGTATGCCACTCTCCCATTGTCAAATGTTAAAGTTACAGTCTAGTAAGAAAATCCAATACCCAAATAATCTAACACAAATCCCAAGGTTCATTTCACTATTCTTCTTTATTTTTTTAATATGTTAAATATTCGGTCTTTGAGCTATTGACAAATCTTGACACTTGAAGATCAAAAATATTGTTAGATAAGATAAACAATTCTAAAAGCATTATCTTTCTATACAAAAGCAAGGTGAAAAGGGCCTAGTTTCAATTTGTGGAGAAAAAAATACATACCATTGCCACTATATGCTTCATCACTCTTATACCTTTGAACATATGACTTTCACTCCAGCCATCTAAATATTTTCTCTAGTAGGAGTAAACAATGACTACCACACTAGGATGTCTTTGCAATCTCCCTTTCTTCCTTTTTTTGGCCACACATGCCTAATTAAAGCAATACTTCAAGCTGTAAATACTTAGATTTATCAATGCATAGTACTATAAATATTTTCAAAATAACAAATTTCCTGAAAGAACAAATTTTTTCTTTCTGTGTTTCCATTGTCCAAGAAATGCAACATTTCCCCCCAAACTATAAAACTAGTGTTTGAAAGATGTGAGTCCTTGCTACTACAGGAGTTAACAAGAAAGATTTTATGGCATTAGATGTGTAAAGAAATTAATTCAAAGCAATTACAGAGAACTTCTGACTGAAGTCACCTGTAAGATCATAACGTATCATGTGTTCTACTTGATTTTCAGTTGCATAAAACTTTACTTGCAGGCAGAACAAAGTATTAACTAGAAATGACTCTATCTTCTGCATTATTCTTGGTGGATTTCAATGTGGTACTACCACAAAAAAAACCCCAAAAAACCAACCAACTAACCAAAAAATAAACCCACATTCATAGTCTAAAGTTAAGATCTAAGGAAATGTAATTAGAAAAGCCTTTCTCAAGTTTCCCATCTTCCCATTTAAAATCAAAGGGGATTATTTTTTTCATTATCAATTTTCCCCCTTTCTTACACTCATTTTACACTTGTAACTTTTATTCCCATTATAAAGTGTATTCCTACATTTCGTGCATGCGAATACTATTTAAATTATGAAATGTTTTATGAAGATAGATATTCTTTGAATGTCTATGAATATAGATGCTCTCCAATCAGGCAAATCCTCCTGTAAATAACAGTTTCCTAAAATAAAATTGTATCTAAAATATGCAATTTTAGATCCTAGGGTTTAATATACAACACTGATGTTTCTACAACATGATCATCAGGAAGAGACACATATGACTACTTGAGAAGAGACAGCTGCTTGAAGCTGAAACTCAGAATCCATACTTTCATTAACTTAATAGGACTTTTTGTCTTTTTTCTAATTCAGTAGATTTCTAAGATTCAGACCAGTAAAACTATGTTCTTTGCTGAACCAAGAAAACAGCAGAAAGATCCATCTTCAATTAAGTGTCATTTTCCTCCAAGAAAATAAGTCTTGATGAATGGAATCTTACAGAACACACTAAGATTAAATCATTTGAAACTTCAAGAACTCTGCTGAATGATGGCTTAAGGCACGTTAACTGGAAACTCACTGATGAAAGATTGGTTTATTTCAAATCTTTCATCGTTATTTAAGGGTAAACAACTCATCATGAGTTATTTAAATTTAATATTTTAATGATATAAAGCAAGAACTGTGACAAAAGACTAGGATCTAGGTTTGTAAATCAGAGGTGCCAGTTCATGTGAGATGCAGTATCTGAAGATGTAGCTGGTGATCAATTGCCCACTAACAGCTTTCTTGTGAACTGATTTATAAGCACACACAGAACTAGAGGGCAGGGGATGCATAGCCTTTCCTTTATGGAAGAACTGGAGTCATACACTAGTCTTCTGTGTTCCTTACTTAAACTCCAGGTAAAAGATCCTAGTCCCTCATGATTTAGGCTAAATTCAAATCCATGGCTGATATAATGAACTGAGCAATCTAGAAACCAATTCTACAGAAAAATGCGTTTTAAGAGTAAGGATGAGAAAATGGATCACTGTCATTTAAAAAGGAGTTATTTAGCACCATCAGCACTCTCAACTAATGGACAAAAGTACAATATTTGTGCTGCCATATGTTTCTCCTATTTTCTGCATTAATGATATTAAATGAGAAAATGGCTGACTTGGATGCTGTTCTACCTTCTGCTTTGAGTGCTTCTAAGTTCCACTGCCCTAAAAAAATGTAACACTGCTCCCTCTTGATTTTGTGATATGTGAAGGTCACCAGGTGTTTATTTATTAATCATACACAAAAGAATATGACATCATGTTTGCTTGTTTGTTTGTTCCACCCCCCCCCCCCCGGATCACTGGAGCATTACAATGACATCATAGGAACCAAATAAGAAAAAACAAATATATGCATAATTCTCTCCTTTTTTTTGCCTCCCTGAATTGGGTAAGGACAGACAAACTATTATTATTCTTTACATTTTTGCAATAAACTCTCAAATATGCCTTTGCAGACAATCTTGATAACTTATACAATTAATGAATCAGTTTCCATCCCTAAAACTAGTAGTGCCATATAATAGATTGAAGCATGAATGAAAAAAACTTGCTACACAAATGACAGTGAAATTTTGGAGAAGTAGTGCTTTACTGAGCTACAAAGAGAGAAATATTTTCTGTTTATATCAAAAAAATTGACATCTTCATTTACTTCCTAGATTTGATCCCTCATGAAGCCCAAAGTTTCTGTTGCACAATACATGAACAATGATTATAAGTACAAAACCCCCAAATCTGAATGAAGGTTTTTACATATACACTATGTAGAGTTAAAAATTTGTATTTTTTTCTTCAAGCTCTCCATTAAGGAAAATATTTCTTCATAATTCATAATAAACTTCATCAGCATACATAGAATTTTTTGACATGTTGTCAGCTATTTGATTCACAAAGGAGATTAAAATTAGAGCTGTGACAACCTTAAAATACAATTATTTAAAACCTCATAATTCATGGGCTACCACTACTTTCTTAATTTACCATGCACACAGTTACAAACTGCCTATAAATTAGTTTGACAAAATCACATGCAGAAATATACAACTCTCCTTCCAACTTCTCCTACTAATATTTTCTTCTACTGTGATCATAGATTTTAAAAGTAAGCACTTAGACATTAAGCTATTAAGCCTTTTCTCTTAGACTGTTTTCTTACACTATTGATTTTTATTATACTCATGTCTACATGTTAACTAAAATGACACTTGTTGATAGGATATGAATCCAAGGATATCTCCAGATATCAAGAAATGCATAGCAGGACATTGCATTTGAAGGACTAGTTAATGGCAGATAGGATTCTTAGCATTTCTTCTCAGTTAGTTCTTAACCACAGTAAACTGAATTTTCATCTACATCATATTTCTGTAAACAATTTATAAACCCTTCCCAGAGAAAAGGTATAGCTGTCAGTATGAAATGCCACCTGAGAAGAAAACTAGTTATACTCAGCTCACCCTGGAATTATTGTCACACAAACATAAGATAGAGAGAGAAGCTACATACATATCAGAATAATGCTGATTTCTACTTTACTGCTGCTGACTACCAGCAGCAAGGACAGCATTTATTAACAGGTGATTATTGCTGTATTTGGTGACATATGCTGGGAGCTCTGCATCCCAAATCACACAGATGTCATGGACATTGTACTACACTTGCAAAAGATTCACACTGTCACTGAGCAGAAATATTTTGAGATTACATTGGCTTTTTGAGCTTCCTGCATTAATTAATTTCCATCATTAGAGAGAAGAGCTGATGAATAGAGACAATTTAATTCCCTTCTTATTTTTATAACAAGGTGATTTCAAGCTGTAGCAAGTTTTAGGTTAACATCCTTACACATTCAAGTAAACTTACCATGGTAATATTGTTAAAGTTTAGAATATAAAGCAGAAGTTTCACAGTAAGACATTTTGTCATTCTTATGGAATTAATGGTTATAAGAACATACCTAACACGTATCTGTCTTGCCTAGGCAGGTTAGCCTAATTATCTAGAGGCTTATCCATTAGCACATTCAAATTTTCTTTCATTTTTACATTTATTAAATTCATTTTATATGCCCACAGCAATGTTCTCTAATTTGTTTATTTCAATTTCTAGGTCCAGTCAAAATTATCAGTAACAGATATAATATTGACTTAATGTTTTATTTATGGAATATGAACTTCAGATACAGGATTCATTTTTCTTTCCCCTTGAAACTGAAACCAAATGCTAAGCTACTGAGAAGGTTGACCAATGAAGAACTTTCTAATGAGACTAATTCATACGGTCACTGAGCAGTACCATTCTGAAATGGAGTCAACTGTTTTTCAAAAGCAGTTCAAAGAGCTGTCTTAGGGGGACACTTCACAAAATACATCCCATTTATGAAACAGAGAAAACTTACAATAGTGAGCCATCAATCTTATTTGGAAATTAAATAGTCACCTTGCTGATGGATTTGGTCTCATTTTTCACTTCACTAATTCTAAGTTTGTTTAATTCTTCTGTTAGCCAATAGGCTTACAATTTTCTTCTAAATTCAGGATTGTTTTTAAATATGTCTATTTTAGACACAAATGGTTCTTCATAATAGGTCAGTTAACATGATTCAAAAAAAACCAAACCAAACCAAACCAAAACAAAGCGAAGCAAAACAAAACAATACTATATATACATTTTAACTTCAGAACTGCAAACATTTTTAAGGCTTAGTTTTAAAAACAAATAAGGAACTTGAGATTTGTTTTTCAACTTTCTTACATGATTATAAAAATGCAGGCTAATAATTCCCTAATGTTACCCAATAAGGCAATAGTCTCATAAGAATCACTAGTAATTTTACATTGCTGCAGTTTTCAAAAAATTCATTGCAAAACTAAGTCCTGATACACATACAAACATGGTAAAAATAAAAAATGTCCCACATTTTCAAAATGCACAGCTTCCCAGAAAGTAAATGAATCTAGAATTCTATCATTTTAAAGAAGACCAAGACTCCTCATGATTCTAATTAACATGGAGATTTCACTTCAAAGTAAGGCTATACTCTTCATAAGACATCAGAAGACTAGTACGTCATACAGATTTTACTGAATACGACTCTTTAAACCCCTGCCATATGTCAGAACACTATATGAATTCATTAATATACTTTGGAAGTATTTGCATTATTTTTGTGAATGGAATGACTTCTCTATGACATGTACAAGAATTGAAATGAGTGATTGGCCACTTTGAATTAAGGAAAAGAGAATTACATCTAATATGAAGGAAGCCTAAACTTGCTTGAAAGAGTGTAGTGAATTGTCACCCTTGGTCTTCATCAAAACCTATAGAACAGCATTGCAAGTTTGATTCACCAAACACCTGCAAAATTCAACCCTAATATGATGTTTAGTCTGCTTTCTGGAACATTTACAAATTGATAAAAACTGAATCTAAAGCAAAATGCAAAAAAGTTCCCAAATGAGAACCTAAATTTTGTCTATTTTTATGTAAGCTGTTCATACTAATTGTAGCTGTTTCATCAGGAGGGAGAAAAATTAATATATTTGTCATAATTAACACCTTACTTGCCTTATTTTCACATTAATACTAAGTTTGAAAACAAAATTGAGAAATGGAGTTAAATGACTAAAAGCTATAAAACAACTTGCAGTCAACAGCTATTGCCTTTTTCATTGATTAAGTTCAGTTTTAACCCCAGATTAACTTGCAAGGCAGATTTAGTAGCAATTGGAAGCAGTTGAAATTGCTTAAACCAACACTTTAAGAGTAGATGTATTTCAGGAAATAAATTGGAAAAAAAAAAAGCTTTCTTAAACAGGTTAAATTAGCTGTATAGGTTATGAAAACACTGAATGAATGCACTTGAACTGCAATTACAGAAAACATATTCATATTTTCTTCCTTTATTGCAATCTTCATATAGAGAAGACTGAATCGCAATCAATGTCATAGTGATTTGAAGAAAAGCAGCACACTTTGGAACACTTTTTAAACCCAAGCTACTTTAAAACTAAAAGGAGCAATGATTATGATTGATAAAGTTGTTTGTTGTTTGTTTTGGTTTTGTTTGTTTGTGGTTTGTTTGTTTGTTTTTAATTAAGTTTCTTTGGACATCTGAAGCACAATTTGCCTTTTGACCTTAGACTGAATTTCCTTATTTAAAATAAGATCACTTGTGAATTTCATGCCAAATGTTCCAAAGTGCCAGAAGAACTACTCATACAGTAAAGTTAATTCAGGAAATAATTTTTATATATTTACCAGGAAAAAGGCCAAGTCTTTTCTTTGAGAAATTTAATGCTGACTTGCTTGGAACTTGAACACAGGATCATCAATTACTGTAAACAGGGGAATCTCAGTTGTCTGAGAATACACTAGTTAGTAACTGAAACATCTGCTAATTGGTGTATTTGTGATTTGTGTATCCTACCGTATCTGTGGTAGTCTTTTCAAAAACACAGGAAAAGGGAACAATTTGAATTATTGAAATTTAGAATTATTTCTATGTATAAATTTATTTACTAATGTTCTTAAAGATAAATCATAGTTCAATATGTTTTCTCATGAAATATTGGCAGAGAGATTAAAAAACCTGAGTGGGCTGGGACAATGCATTGAGTTACTTTGCTCTGCAGATATAAAAGCTGGGACAACTCTAGAAAGATCTCACAAGAATATGTGGTCAGGAGTCACATAAAACTTTGTCTTTGCCTATCACTGCATAGCTGTAGTAGTCCAACACATGATTCATCCTTTAAGAATTGCTTTAGTTCTAGCACTAGCCAGCAGTGAAATGCAAATGTACAAGCTTTATTGATGACTCTGACTGCAGTGGTCATTCTGATAGTTCAACAGCCCACTGGGCTGTGTTAATGCTGATAGCAATATTCATATTGGCAGTGGACTTGTATCAAATTCTCAAAATATTATGAAGATAGATGGACAATGAATACCAAATGCTTATCTTAAGTTTGCTTTGTCTTGCTTTGTCTTTTTTTGAATATGCACAAATTTGCCCAAAATTTCCATGTCTAGACTCTCCATGAAATAGAATACCCCATGCAGAATACATGCTCAAGTACACATTAGTTTCCTGTGCTCTTTTACACACACTACTCTTCTCAGCTTCTTTTCATTTGGTGACAAAAGTGTTTCAAAAGACTTGAAACAGTTAACCTGATAACATTCCCATATACCTTACACACTATAAGTAGCCAAATGTAATGCAAGCTGAATAGTGACAGAGACTGAAAAATAGATTGGGTGTTTCAGATTTGGAGCAGTAAATTATCATGTTATTTATTGAACCATCCCTAGGCTCAGCCAGCCATACATCATTTGTCAATACTCCAAATTCAATCTATAAATTAATGTCATGATTTTTGTGCTGTCACTAATGTATGCTATTCTCTGGAGAGGTCAAGAACTGCAGAAATTCTGCAATTTTACAGGGTGATACATATTCACAAATCCTGACCTATATTCCATGTAGATGATCAGAAGCCTTTTTATATCAGCTGATACCTGGATTCCACAACAGTGTTACCAGACTTGTGGAGAGCAAATGGTATATTACACCAGTCCCAAAGGAAAAGAAAGTAGAAACACGCCCAAACACAATAGGTATGAGTTAAGTAATTGTATCTTCTATTACTTTTACAGAAAGTTTTAGGAGGGAAAAATTTATGAGAAAAAGGAAACACTCTAGAATTTCACTGCCTATGTACATCTCTTGGCATTTTAGTATCAAGTCAGTAACATCCCATACCTAGTACTTTCCAGAGGAGCAGACTAAAAGGATTAGGAATTCGTATGAGAGAAAATCAAACTAAACAGATATGTTAAAAACCCCCAGAGTGGGAGGGGAAGGAAGGAAGGAGGGAAGGAAGGGGGGGAAGGAAGGGGGGAAGGAAGGAGGGAAGGAACTTCATGAACTTTCAGTACTTCACAAATACTCTCCCTGTTCTTACCATGACTTATGAAGTTTTCATTGTATCTTCTCCCCCTCTCCGGCTGAGTAGGGGAAATGAGAGAGCACCTTAGTGGGCACCTCTCAGCCAGCCAAGGTCAATCCACTACAACTTGAAACTACATGTTCTCTCTGTTCTAGATATGAATGTTGGAACCAGAGGTAGTGTAGATTTCTTTTAAATGTAAAAATACAGTCTGAATATTGCCACTGAAATGTGCCCTGTCTCCTTGTAGGTCTATCATCATGTTTCCTGGTAAGAGCAGGGATCATGTTTCTATACTGACTCTACTGCAAACCAGATGAGAAGCATGGGAAATTTGCAGAGACATGATGCTTCCTTAACATAAAACTGCACTATTTAGAGACTAGACGTGGTTTGCAGCCAAGACTGGTTCTATCTAGGCATGAAGACATAACCAAAATAATAATTCTTTATTGACTGTCCCCTTCATCCAGCAATGAAAATTACAACCCTTTGCAGATGACACACCTTAACATGGTGCTAACTTTTCTGCACAGTTTTAAGGGACAAGTCTCAAGACAGTGATGATTCACTCCAAAATGTGCTATTCCTACAGCTGATTTGGATTTCTCTGACTAAATGCAGACGTATCAAGACCTAAATGCACCACCAGAAATCAACCCATCTCACTCCCTGCCTGCCTGCCTGGAAGGCTGCTGAAGAATCCATGACTTCAGCATCAAGTGCAGTTTTATCATGTCGATGGGGGTCAGAAGCCTAAAAATGGGAAGAATAACTACACTACAATAATCAGTCTCTGGAATCTTGCCTGAATTTTGAAGGAAACATCTTGCTTGAATTTCCTTCCCACAAGAACATTTCAAAAATCTCTTTTAAAATTGCAAACTTTAGAACACAAAAAGTAAAATATTTGAAACCATATAAATAGACACTAATACATTTTGTAGTGCTGGGTGCTAGAAAGTATCAGCCTAGGAAAGAAATTGAATCCATTTATCCTCGGTTTACAGAAAACCTACTTAAAGCACTAAGTCTCATTCACTTCTCTTCCAAAGTACCTACCACAGCAGAGGTCGTTATAGCAAAATACTCAGCTAAAGACAAGCACGTGCATAATGCTTGGGACAGACTAACCAAGACAGAAAAGACAGACTTTTGTTCTAGTTTCAACTATATACTGGTAAGCCATTCTCTTTTCAGCCTTAGTACTCCTGATATATTTTTGTGTCTTTTAATTATGTTCAAAAAGACACAAATACACAATCTACTAGGAAATGATCTCAAGTTGTGCCAGGAAAGGTTTAGATTAGATACTAGGAAAAATTTCTTCATTGGTGAAGAAATGTTCACCACTGTAATGGTGGTCAGGCACTGAAATAAGCTGCCAAAGGAAGTGCTGGAATCACCATCCCGGGAAGTCTTCAAAAGAAATGTGGATGCAGCATTTCGGAATATATTTAGTGGTGAATAGCGTGCTGCTCGGTTAATGACTGAACTCAATGATCTTAGAGGTCTTTTCCAGCTTTACTAATTCCATGATTCTAGAAATGGTATACATATATACAGTAATATACATATTCACCTATAATACTTCCTTAGGACAGAGAGGTTTCCCAAGATTACTTCCAGCCTTCTTTTCTATCATAAATATAACCAGATAATGATTATTCATGTTTTTTCTCGTCATTCTGAGACTTACTCAACATTGTTCTGTACTTTTTGATAATGAAATTTGATTGGTTACAGTTGTCTAAATGCCAATCAGAACAATTTCAAATGTGGTAATTAAGGATTCACTTCTATGATCATCATAATAAAATCAAGCTAAGATGTCAAAGAACCTGCGGAAAAAGCAACCTTAAGTACAATGACAATGGCACAAAGTCTTTTATATTGTCGAAAGAAGAAAAGAAATTATTTTGCTTAGTGTACAATGACAAATACTTATCCTGATCTATTCTACAAATACCAGATTGTTTAGTAACATGGATATTTAAAAGGTAATTCTAAAATGAAAACACTAAGTTTGCTTGTAAACATCACCCTTTTCAAGTACAACGTGCTGTTTCATAGCATGACTCTTGCATGTAAGAATGCATTAAAAAACAAGCCTGGAGATGGTTTAGTTTCTACATCATACAAAATACGCAGCAATTTGAATGAACAGAGTTTTTTCTGGGAGGAAGAAGGCATGGATGTACTCCTGCTTCAGAAAATAGTTCATCTGTTCTCAAGTAGTATGGAAAGAAAACTGTGCAATTTCTGTGGCGACTGTCAAGGTATGGCTAAAGAATACAAGAAACTAGCATGATCAGAAATAAGTGGATGAAGAGGAAAGAGGAGAAACTTTTCCCTATTTTGCATATACTTTTGGTTTTTTTTAATATTTCACACTTTTTACCAGTAATAGCAATTACAAATCCATATTACTACCAAACACATGGAAATTTTAGTGAGATATCTATAGTGGATATTTAATATGGAGAAAAGTCCTTCATCTGAGACTTTTTTTTTCAGATTTTGACACATTCATCTTTCATCTGGTTAATGAAGTGGCATTTCCAGTTCCTCTTCTGCAAACTACTAATAACAACTCATGAGGAAATTTTATGCATAAAACTCATCAAGATTCTCCAATGGCTTTCAGTAATACCTTTATTATTGCACATGAATGTTTTTTGGCAGTGTAGAGCAGGCCAATACTTTTAAAAGCAAGGTGTAGAGAGCATGAAGGCCTGTTAAAACAGGTAGTGCCTTATTGCCTTACCTTCCAATAAAATATGTTTACATGATAAGAAGTAGATTTGGACTTTCACACTTATCATATAATTAAAAATTATTCTAACTTAATTTAATCAATTTATGGTGTGAACTATATAAAGGATAACACAATATCTCCATATTTTTGTTTCACAGAACCAGGAGCTAATTATAGCACAGTATTTTTATCACAATCTCAAAATGAGATCAGAAAGAAATCTTGCTGTATAGAGATGCACAAAGTATTAGCAATTTCAGATTTCAGTTTAAGGTAAACAGACAGAGAGTCAGAAAAAAACTTTTTTGTTTTTGTTCCACATTAGACCATGTTGTTAGTCTGCTTGTGCCATCACACACTTTGTTCTAGTATAAAACATAGAGCTTACAGATAGTATAAGGTTCATCAGATTTTTAATAGAAAAAAACACACAACAAAAACCAAGAAACAAAACAAACCAAAACAACAAACCAAAACAAAAAAACAAAACCCAAACTGATTGAGCAATTAAGAAACTTTTTGCTGAAATCCAACAAACAATTCTATAACTGCATATGCCTGAAAACCAAGACTTCACTATCACTAACCTGCCTCCATTCCATGCTTACTAGGAAAGGGAACTGTATGCTGAACTTCTCAGGCAGAGGCTTTAAGATTCATATTCTCCTAGTCTCTCTAAAATCAAAATTCAAGATGGTGCTGACCTTGCACCATCTACCAGATGCAGCTGAAATCTCCTTGCTCTCTTCTCTTTGTCTTCTGAAGTTGCTCTGTTTCTGTAGGCAGGAAATTTTTTTTCAATTCTTTTACTCTGGACGAGTTCTACATAGACTCTAAAATGGATGATTCACTGTTATCTTAGCTATCTGGTTTGACTTTTGTTCCTATGGGAACAGTTTATATTTCATATAAATTTCAATTTCTTAAAGTAAAACTGTGTTAAGGAAAGCACTTACAGTGTCTACACTTCAATACAGTTGTCCAGAAAGAAAGACCAATTCTGAACTTCTCTGGTTGGAATCACAGCATGGCTTGGGTTGGAAGGGAACTTAAAGATCATCTGGGCTGATGGGTCAGT
>JAWWMP010000081.1:94293747-94359399 GCA_035047865.1 Dendrocincla tyrannina
GTTGGAATCACAGCATGGCGTGGGTTGGAAGGGAACTGAAAGATCATCGGGGCTGATGGGTCAGTAGTTCCCAGGGTCCTCTTTTCTTTAAAAAAAAAAATCCATCCTTTTTAAAGATGGATACAATGTTTAATTTTGTGGGAGTTTTTTCATTTTGTTTTGGGGGGGGGGGGGGTGTTTGGGTTTTTTTGTTTGTTTGTTTGCTTTTTTCAGTCACCTGGGACTTCACCTGATTGTCATGACTTTTCAAATATCATGGCAAGTACTTATCAAGACACACTATATTAAACATTGTTAAAAAGTCTACAGACAAAGTCACAATAGGTGAACAGCAAAGGCTGACTGACTCCTTATCACCCCTGCAATAAACCACATAATGAAAAATTAGGGAAGGAAAAAAATTTCAGCCTCCAACTGTTTTGACTTTCGAAGGCTTAAATTTAGGGTTTCTCATATTGCAGTCTCAGAGCAAGTTTACCTTTTCCAATTTCTGCGATGTTACTTCTTTTGTCACAGCATCTGTACATGCTCCTTCTTGACTGGAATTTAACCTTTATTTCCTTGTTGTCCCATATTTGCCCTACAAACTGAGCATGCAGCAGCATTTCCAGCTCAGGAAACTGCCTGGAGGAAGTCCTGAAATATGGTGACCATTTTGTGTATCTATTGTTTTCAAATTTAGCATGTGGCTTTTTTACTCAAAAAATATGAGTTATTCTTCCCAAAATGGTTTTAGAATGCTAATTAATTTTAGAACTAAGTCTGCAGTCAATTAATAACCTAGAAGTGGCTGATGGAAAGCAATAGAACCTGTTACATCAATGGCTATGCCCTGAATATGGAGTATAATTTTCTGTATTAATCCCATTTGCTAGTTATACATATTACCAATGTGTGTCAGAAAATTTTAACAATGTCATTGAGACATAATCAAGAAACATGAGGATTGACAGGCAACCAACTACAAGAAATGAGAGGAAAAATTCAATACTTCTAATTTATAACTATTAAAGTCAGAATAGAGATGCATACTGACAGGCAAAATGAAAAAAAAATTAGAAGCCAAAACTCATTATTAAGGAAAAGGGAACTATTTGTCAAGAACAAAAGAATATACATTCCAAATATTAATCTTAGACTTTAGCATTTATTACCATGACTCAGACTGACCTTTGCCCTGAAAGTGGATAGTGTTTCAAATACTATAATAAAAAAGGGAGAATGTGAGAATCTAGGGCAACATATTAACTTCATGCAATGCCCGTCTTTTCACTCTTTTTTTGGATCTCACACACTGTGGCATGTGTGGAAGTGAGAACATGTATCTGGTCTCCAGTGAGCCATATGCTTTACAGAGAGGGCAGGTTCCTTCAGTATACATATGAAAAACAAACAAACAAACAAACAAAACAAAACTAGAAAGTGGAAAAGCAAGGGCCATAAATTTTCATATAACATTCCCTGCCACCTTCACAAAGAAATATGTCATGTTTTGGAGTAATTTCAATTATATAGGTTTATTTTTCTGCATCCAAGATGTGAATGTTGTATTTTTTGTTTCAGTACACAAATAGTAATTGGGAAGGTGTTCTTCACTTCCTCATTTCCACCACCTCTATGATCCTGGAGCTTCAAACTCACTAAACTAACAGCAAAAATGAGAACTTTTATCTGGTTCTTTTTAAAGCTTATCTAGCTATTCGTATTGTTAGTAATAACAGCAAGTATGATCACTGATGCTTCCTCTCAAAGACTCAGTGTTTCACTGTAATTTTAATCCAAAACCTCCAGGCTTCATAACTGTCAAAGGACATAGTAATACGAATTACATCTAATATTCCACTGACGTCTGTCAAATTCTTTCAGCACATAATGTTTTTGCTTACGAAAACTATCAAGGAGAAAAAGCCCAGGTCATAATCAGTCATAATTTGCCAATAGCCCAAAAGCTTTTCATTTCAAAAATGAACTGAATTTGTGCCTTTTCAAATGAAGTAGCATTGTAATTCTTTTTTTTTTTTTAAAGAAAGGAAAGCAAAACCAACAAATGGTGAAAACAGATTTAAAAAGAACAACATGTACAAAACCAAAAAAGCCCCATATTGCTGAACACATGGTCACCTGACAGCAACAGTCCTTCAATTTCAACAAAGTAAAACTTTTTTGCAGAGTTACTTACTTATCACAGTTTGACTGCACTCAGAAAAAGTAAAAAGAAAGCATAAGAATACAGAAGAAAAAGACTGTTTATGTTATAGATGTATAAAAGAGTTTTATCAAGGTAGCCATCAGAGCAGCAAGACATTGAAGAAATAAAAATGGCAGACTGAGCCAAAACAACCACAAGAATGGATAAGTCCCTAAACTAGAAGTTTCAAATAGAGTAGATGATAGACATTTTGCAATAATCTAATTTTATTTTCCCCAGAAATTGAACAGTGAAATTTTTAAGGGAATGCCAAAGTATAGCTTCTTAAAAATAAAGATGTTTCTTGCATGCCTGGAAAGAGAGAAACCCCTTCAATTCATCTACTTCTATACAGAGTGGGGCATTGTACTGAAGAGAAGGCAGAAAAATCTCAGTATCCTGGGGGATGTCTGCATTTGTTTAACAGTTGTAATTATAAGATTTCTCTCTGATTTTCCCCCTCATATTACAACTAATTCTATACTTAAATCACTGAAATCACCTTTCATCCTTAATTTATTTAGTCTCTCTTATCTTTGTCTCCATGCTATTTTCAAACTTTTTTTTTTTTTTTTATCAGTAGGTTTGCAAGTTTATCAATTTTCCTCACATTCTGAAATTTAGAAATCAAAATAGATTCTGGTGGGTCCACTAAGCATAAAATAACCAAGGATTATATTAATATTTTGCTGGCATCACTAAAGAAAAAAGCAAGCTCCCATGTGGTCTGTTACTGTCTAGTGTAACCCAGACACATAATTCCTTGAAAGTTAGCTATTATTCAGGCACAATCCTCATCATGCTACCCACTCCCATAATAACATCATAAAATTCTAGCTTTACTCAGTACTCATGTTCACCAATTTCATTTTATTGCTGGTCCTACACAGCCACCATTGCTCACTGCCTCTTATCTACAAGTTTTGTGAGAGTTTAAAGGACATCTCATATCACCTGTCTCTGTTCAGACACTTGTTTAACAGTCACATTACATATATCAGACTTGCAAGAAGAAGAATTCCTTAATAGAGACATTCATCAGAGCATGGCTATAACTATGAGAAAAATTACAGTACCCTTACCTGAAAAAAACCCCAACAACAATAACAAAAAATCGCTACCAAACAAAACCCATCCCAAAAACTTTTTCTTTCAGGCTATGTGGAACCTTATTGTTTTAACTGCTAGGAGTTTTACTCTAAATTTTGAGTCAATGTTATTTCTGCTGTTTGAATGTCTACCGTGACATAGAATGATATTGGGCATATATTCTGTATTTGTTCTAATGATAAAAGAATCTTAAAAACTTTCCTTTGTTTTCCTTCTTTTAGTATTTAAAAGACAACAGTAATAACTTTTAAACTTCTGTCATGATGGAGTAATTACAGTCAATTACCCAAAACTATTTCAATTTTCTTCACAGCATTCTGATCTTCCCCTTAATCTGCTTGTATGTTTGTCAATGTTTAAATCTGTCTCAAGCCTCAATGTGTTAGAAACCTGAAAATTTTGCACTTTCCTATTTCTAAAGCAACTTAGATTTCCATGATTCTTAGTAAAAGTAAATTTGTAAATTTCCCTTCATGGCAAAAACTTTCACTTGATTTTCAGTGAGGTTGAAATTGAGACCTGTGGCATGTTCCTTGCTAAGGCAGAGGTAATTTCCCATGATCTGAAGACGAATTCCCAGTCTTTACAGTCTGAAGTTCACTGACTACTTCATAGACTACTTTTCATGTTACTTAATCAGCCATGATTTCTCATTAGTTTACTTCCACTTAAACAATTCTCATGGTAACAGAATTTAAAAATGTTGCTTCCTAATCACCAAAGTCACAAGTGTCTGCCCACTAGAGCAGATGTTAGAAACAGATAAAGTGACAGCAAGAAGTTTCCTTTTCTTCTTGAAGAGGGATAATTCTTCTGTAAAGACTTGTTGACCCATGCATTTATTCAGGGAACTGTAATATTGGAGATTGGTTTGTTCTACAAAATATTTCAATAGGCTTCAAAATTGAAAATATTTCTACAGATGTTGTACATGTTGGGAGCACTGGTGGTAGTGATGCAAACAGCTAGATGATAACAAAAGCATGTGGAGGATATTTATTTGCTTTTCTGTAGAATGTTTTCATTAGCAAATGAAGATTACCAACAATTAGATGCACCTCAGATGACTAATTTGCTGAAATCCTAATGAAAATATAGGGACTACAGCCCACCCAGGGCTCAGATTTGCTAGTAGCTCCCTTGAAGACAATAAGCAAGCTGAGGGACTAAAAGCTGCAGGAGTTTAGGCAAAAATTCAGGCTCCGAGCCAGCACACCCAGTGGGCTGGTATCATGGTTCTCAGGCTTTCTGGGGAGAACCAAAATGTTCTGCAATTTTAGAGACCTATTTTAAAACAGAATAGTATTCTATTGTGCTTAATTCCACAATTAAGAAAGTTATGTGTCAGAAAAATGTGCTACTTTCCAGACTTTAAGACTGCACAGAGAGAAAGATATCAGCTCATACTATCAAAACCAAAATATTTTATTTTATTTTATTTTATTTGAAATTTGAAATTATTTTATTTGAAATAATTTCCCAGTACAATGCTGACAAAACCCCTACCTCACCTTGTTCGGTCCCCATAAAACCAACTCAGGTTTGAGTATTGTTTTCTCCTTGCCTCCAAGAAATTATTGACTCTATGATCAGCAGACCTTTTGCAATGGGTTCAGTGTTACTGTCCTTCCATCAGCCTCTAGAAGTCAAGTTATTATTGTGTCAACCAAAGAAGTGACTTGATTTGCCAAAATAAACCTCATTGTGTGTACAGCAGTATATATCATGAGGCTGTTAAAATGTTATTCATTTTCCCATACAAATCACTGTCACTAAACATGCAAAGAAAAAAAAATAACTAACAAGCAGTTCCCTAAATATTCCTTCAACTTTAGTAAGTTTCATAAAGGAAAGTGAAGCACTTGGCACACTTCAGCAGCAATAAAAATGGTAACAGTCACTTCTAAGAAGACATTCATTGTGGAAATGACCTGAGAAAGAAATTTGGTTTAGACCGTATCTTATTAGTTCAGAACACAAAAGATTTGGAGTTCAAGAGAGTCAGATTTTAATGAAACAAAAAAGTGAACCTCTCTCATCTGATAGATATGATGCAGTTTATACTGTTTAGATAGACTGAAGGCATGGTGAAAGGCAAACTGATTGAAATTCCTCTATATCCAGGGCTAAGATTTGTAGTCTTTTAGAAACAGCAAGGTATCTGATACTTCTATAGCTTCATCTTCTCTGTATTCTTAGGGCAGGAAGTTGTAGGGAGGAATAAGATCCTCTGAAGCTGTTTCTTCTCCGGGCTGAACAGGCCCAGTTCTCAGTCTCTCTTCAAGCACCACGTACTCCTGCCCCTGACTCTTGGTGGCCCTCAATTAGGTTCACTCCTGTATGTCAATGTTCTTGTGCTGAGAGCACAAAACTAGGCACAGTAGTCCAGATGTCGTCTTACAAGTGCTGAATAGAAGGGAAGGATCACTTCCCTGTACCTGCTGTTAACACCCTTACAAATGCTGTTCAGGGTATCTTGTCTGTAGGACCCCAGAACCTTTCTGCAGAGTGGATTTCCAGACAGCTGACCCCAAGCCTGCCTTGTGGCCGGGATCACAACCCAGGGGAAAGAGCTTTCATTTGTTCTCGCTGAACTTCATAAGATTTCTGTCAGCCCACTTCTCCAGCCTGTACAGGTCTCTCTGACAGCAGCCTTCCCTGCCCAATATGCATCACCCCAATCTGGTGTAACCTGCAAACCTGTCAATGAAGACATTGAACAGCACTTGTCCCAGCACTGATCCCTGAGGGATCCACTGCCTACTGACTGCAAGCTTGGCTTTTCAAGCCCAACCTATTTTCTGTCCACTTTATCCATACTGTGTTCCACTAATTTTGAGGCTATGGAGCAGGATAAGGAAGGAGGCTATGGGGTGTCAAAGACCATTAAAATCAAAGTATGTAACAACCACTCTCTTTCCCTTTCCAAATACCTCATCAAAGGAAACATTTTCATTTGGGAAATGTTTTAGCTACCCCCATTCACCTTCACGTGTTTACAAATTATTTGCTCCAACAATATTCTCAGAGACTGAGGTGAGGCTGACTGGCCTACATTTATCTAGATCCTCCTTCTTGTCATTCTTGATGATCTAGTTCCACTGACATGGAAATGAAGTATGAAATCCAAGTGATTTAAGTGATGCCTGACTCTTTCTTTCTCTGCTGTGGGTACTGGTTCACTCCCATTGAGTGCTAAGAGGCTCAGGCACCTGGAAGGCCTAAGGACAAGCCTTGCAAGTAAAAACCATGGTATGAAAAGTACCTCAGCCTTTTTCCTGACCCATGTCACTAGGTTGACTGCTCCACCTAGCAATGGGTCCACACTTAGCCTTTCTTTTGCTCCTGATAGTACTTCAAGAAATCTTTTCTGCACATAATCTCTGTCTAGTTTCAGCACTAGCTGAGCTGGGCCTTTCCTGCCTCCATTCCTATATACATGGGCAATGCCTCTGTATCCCTCCCAGGCAATCTGTCCCTGCTTCTTTGTGCTCTTCCCTTTGGGTTTGAGCTGAATCAGGAGCTCGACAATCATTCATACTGGTCTCCTGTAAATCTGGTCTTCTGAAGAATGGGAAGGGCAGTTCTCTGTGCTCAGAGGATGCTTGTCCTTGCAGATTAGCTAGCTTTCATGGGTTTCTTTGCCCTCCAAGGATCCAGAGGATCCTGCCAACAACTCCCTGAACAAGTATCTACCCTCATCATATTATTGATCATCTGTGTCAAGAAATTGTCTTCAATCTGTTCCTGAAATCTGGATTGCTTGTGTTCAGCCTTATTAGCCTTCCAGTAGTTACTGTTGTGGGTTGTTAAAGTCACTCACGAATACCAATGCCTGAGACTGAGAGGCTTTTTTCACCTGCCTTAAGAATATTTAATCTGCCTTCCCTTGTTGATCAGAAGGTCTAGAGCAGAAACCTTCTACAATACCACCTGTCTTGGCCTGAAATTTGATCTCTGTCCAAAAGTTCTCCACTGGTCCACCACTTCACCCACTCAAAACACACCTTTGCATAGAGCACAGTCTTGAAGGATGGCATCTCAAACTGGCATCCTGCTAGCAACTTAAGGTACATATGTCTTGTATATACAACTGGATTCAAGGTTAAGGAGTTGCATCATATTTGTTACAGAAGAAAGGGATGAGTGGGCCAGGCATGCTGAACTTCCTTAGTCTGGCACCTTTCGTGAAAGAATCCTGAAATTATGATTTGCTGTCACTCTTTTCAAATACACCTGAATCATAGAAATTCCAGGGAAGGAACAAGATTATTTCGTTAGAGAAAAAGGGGAATGCATATGTAGGCAAATGGAAAGGATTCCATAGAACTGATTTCAGTTATATGATTTCAGTTATATGCTGTTGGACTATATTAAAATGTTTTTATTAAATTATTGATCATATTATAAAGAAATTATTAATTCCACACAATAGAAATAAAAAAAAATTGGATACTTATTTAATGATCTTTTAAACTCATTGTAAAGAGACAGATTTTCTATGTGTGTGTTTTTAAGCTCAATTAACAAAACTGTCAAGCCATCTTTTATGATGGGATGCACATATCAATCAATGTTTGTAATATTTCACACAAAATTCACATAATTCATGCATGACCTTACACACTTTTAGCTTCCTCTACATTTCTCAAATTTTGTTTCACTGTATTTAATTTACTATTTAGACTGTACATGATGCAATGTTTATATGATAACATTAATACAGAATCACCGAATATGCAGAGTTGGAAGGGACCCACAAGGATCATTAAGTCCAACACAGGACCATCCCCAAGAGTCACACCATGTGCCTGAGAGCATTTCCCAAACACTTTTTGAATTCTGTCTGCCTCGGTGCTGTGACCACTTCCCTGGGGAGCCTGTTCCAGCACCCAACCACCCTCTGGGTGAAGAATCTTTTTCTAATATCCAATCTAAACTTCCCTTGACACAGCTTCATGCTGTTCCCTCAGGTCCTGTCAATGGTTGCCTGAAAGATCAGTATCTGCTCCTTCACCTCCCCTCATGAGGATTTTGAATACTGCAATGAGGTCTCCCCTCAGTCTCCTCTTCTGCAGGCTGAACAAGCCAAGTGACTTCGGCCACTCCTCATATGGCTTCCCTTTTAGGCCCTTCACCATACATATACTTTTACATATATATATATAGTATTATATATATAAAGTTTACGCACCATTTCAAATATATCACTAAAAAATAAAAACTTTATAATTAAAAAAAATTCGCATTATTTTTAAAAACATTTTTTCCTGTTAAAATATACACTAGGACGCAGATGCATACAAGTGTATTTTCAAACAAGAAACCAGTGCCCTTTAATAGTGCAGGGCTGAGTGTCTCACAAGTAACTACCTGCCATCATGTACCATAAAGCCCAAGTCCTGTTCTCAACTCATTTATTATGCTATTTAGCTGTTCAAACCACAGACTGCTTGACACCCTGCTTTACCATATCTCGAGGTTTTAGCTGGTATTTACCTCTTATTTGCAATAGCACGATAATTATTAATTTAGTAAGTGCCTATAGCAAAACTTCTTAATAAAAGGTTTCACATCATGATTTAGTAACGTTATTTTTCACTCAGTTTTACCAGTTTAACTGAAAATCTCCAATTTTTAGACTATCTGCATGCAGTCAAAGATAAATAATGGAAGAAAGAACTCTGTAACACCTCCACTATATAATAAGAAAAATCCCCCTACCAAACCCTAAAACACCTAGACCTCAAACTGCAAAGTTTTTGTTTACCACAAATTCTTTTAGGCTAAGGACTTCTATCTGGCTTTCTAAGTTAATACATTGGAGCTAGACTTTGACGTGTAACTTAATTTCTTCAAGCTACAGATGAGGTACCAATTGCTTACCTGACTCACAAGCAAATGTCTTTGATGTCTCATCATGAAAGATAATGGCCACTGCATGCTTCTTTGTCTCTCGAGGCAATCTGGTTATGTTTTTGATATTGTGCAGCTCAGTTACCTTAAAATAAAGAAAAGTATTTTAGGCCAGTGTCGAAATAGTACAAATAAAAATATTAACCTTAACTGCTTCATTTTTACTATGAAGAGTTTTCCCCACTGTCTTGGTTTCAGCCAGAACAGGGTTAATTTTTCACAGTAGCTGGGAGGCTAAGGTCTGGATTTTATTCGATACCACATTGTCAGGGTGGGGGTTAAGAGACTTTCGCTTCCCAAGAGAAGGGCATTCCTTCCAGTGAGGAGAAAGTACAGTGGAGAAGAGCCAGTCCATATTTGTCATGGGCTTTCTATATAAATTGTTTCTTTGTCTTATAAATTTTGTTATTACTATTGTTGACATTACTGTTCATTTTCTTATCTCATTGCTGTTTCCAGTAAATTATTCTTACCTCAGCCCATGATTTTCACCTTTTGTGCCCCCAAATCTCAACTCCATCCTGCCAGACTGGGAAGGGGAAGGGGAGAGCATGTGAACAGCACTGTGTATTGAAGTCTTGGTGGGAAAACTAATTTGGGGAACACCATTCCTAAACTTATTTATATTTATAAGCTTCATAATTGATAAAAACAATAAGCAAGTAGAGTCTAAAGTTGCAAAACTTACTATAAAATGCAATGTATTAAAAAATTACTGCTCTGTTTCTCTAATATGACTTGGAATCATAGTTTACAATGACATCAAGTCAGCCTTGTGATTTTCTGTAATCTATTTTTCAATTTCTATGTTCATACAACTTGGATCAGTTTCAGAATCTGCATTAAATAGAAGACCCAGTGCAGGACGAACAATGTTTTATTAGTTAAGTGAGATAACTCAATTAATATGCCAAATAGCATCACTGCATTTGTAAGAATAGATCCTCATCTGCCTTTAAACTGTCCTCAAAAGAACTCTTTTATTTTATTTTCTAAATATCTGAAAAGCTTATCAACAAAAAAATAGCCTTGCAGCAAATTTAGAGCATAAAAATTCGATCTATTTCCATTTTCTTTGATGCAAGTAAATAACTAAAAATAACAGAAATGAAAGAAAAATATATAATTAAAACCAGAGCTGGTGGCACAGCCTATATTAATCTGCTTAACACCTAGTATTATAAAATCTTTTTCTCAGTTTCTTGGAACTCTTGGTAAAATTTATCTGTTTACAGTTGTTTTTTTCAGGCAGGGCATTTGCCTCAGGCAGAATTAATTTCTAAAAAGTCATCCATATGAGTCTGGCCACCTATGACTAGGAAAAAATGAACTGAATGTAGGTGGTGTTTTTTTGTTTTGCTTTGATAGTCTCATGCTCCCACTATACAGGTATAGGATTCCTTTTTGTAAGCTGGAAGAAAAGTTTTTAAGGCAACAGAAATTTTATATGGTGCAGTAAAGAAATGGAACATGTTGGGGCAAAGACATTTCAAAAAATATTGATAGTAGATGAGCATTGAAAGGCACCAAGAAGCCAGCAAAAGAAACTGAGACAAGCATGAAATGGAATGTGTATGTGCTGCTGATGAACTTGAGATCAAAACTGAAGGCTGCTCTCGGGCCTATCTTGACAGCCTTCAGCAAAACCAACTCCAGTTTGTCAATATCTTTGTTGTAACAGGCGGGCCAGAATTGGATGTGGTGCTCTAAATGTGTTCTGAATGTGTTCTGAACTGAGGGAGATGATCATTCCCTGTATTGACTGGCAATGGTTCTGTTCATACAGCCCATGGAGCTTTGCTGGCTGAGGCACCAAAATCCAGGGCCCCAGCCACGTGCCTGCTCCTAGATTGCCTATCCCAAGCCTGCACCGCTGCAAATCCATTAAATCCATTTTGATTTTTCTTTTTCTCTGGAATCAAACTGCCTCCCTAGACCACACAAAACTTCTTATAACCTCAATGTGACAGGCAAAGTTATATGAACTGCCTCTTCCAAACTCCCTAGCTTTTACTTTCTTTCTTTAAATCAAGGTTTTTTGAGCCATTTGTAGTTTCTACAAAAGTCATATTCCTCTTGCATACATTATTCCACAAAAATGAACGTATTTGAAACTACCATGAAATACTGTGAGATAACTATTTTCTTGTAAAAAGCTTTAATGGTTTAACATGGGTGGACAAAATATTTCTGCCAGTTATAATTTTTTTTTTAAAAAATCATATCTTTCTCATTTAAATGCTTTGTTTAACAAGAACCAAGTGAAATAATAATTGTAGTTATAATATTCTGAGGATATAGGGAATTTACACAGATTTTAGGAAAAGTAATTAATTTTACTGGGCAAGCTAACAGCGAAAAAGTTAAAAGTTAAAAGCTCTGTCTTCTCTAAACCCTTCAAGTGTAGAGAATATTCTTATTAATGAGTATATAATGAATGAGCTTGCTCATATTCAGGCAAAACAGTCTCAGTTCTCTCAGCCTTTCCTAATAGTAGAGATCCTCCAGTCCCTCGTCATTTTTTTTTTGTCCCTTCATTGTACTCTCTCCAGTACATGTTTTTCTGGTGCCAGGAACCCAGAACTGGACCCAGCACTCCAGGTGCTGGAGTCACACCAATGCAGAGTAGAGGGTCAGGATTACCTCCACTCCTAAAGCAGCCCAGGATACAGGATATTGTTATATTCATCTGCAGCAAGTGTGTGTTGCTGGCTTGTGTACACCAAATCACACACAAGATGAAGGAGCAGTTGCAAGTTTATCTGTTGGGCAAGTCAACAGGTTGACAGAAAGAAACCCTAGCAGTTAATATTTCAGGAACACAAGTTGATGCTAACAACAAGAGAGGCCTTATTATCAAATAAGCCCTTCAATATTTTTATTGGTTATGTAATTTTTTAATATCAAATAGAGATTATTCCTTGCTTCCATATTTATCTTTTAAAATTGTACTGTATGCTTCTCTCCACAATCAGAGCAGAAAGATAGAGGCAAAGCTGTGAAAGTCTATCCTCCCATGGCTAGAGAGAATTAAGTTAATCAAATTCTGAATTCTGGGTTTAATGCCAGTGGAGCATGAGTCATTTCTCTAGTTGCTGAGCACTTGCAATTAAAAAATAAACACCTGAGAGTTTATACTATTTTATATGAGGGAAAAAATGAACTTTGCCTTGGCAATTGGACTATTATTTTTTAAAAACACATAAACCAATAAATCCTTGTAAAGGGAGAAGAGTATCGAAGCTACTGAAAAGACAAAAAAACCCTTACAAAAATCATAACTGTTTTGAAATAGTTTAAAACAAAGACCAATAAAATTGAAAAATTATGTTTAAAAAGGATCCCCTTTTTATGAGTAGTACATTAGGTATTCTTTTAAGCAAGAAATATTATACCAAAATTTGCTCCCTGTGATGTTACTATGGACATGTTGACAAAATTCAGTCTTACACATTGAAAATATTGCTATTACTCACAACAACAAAATAGAATTCTGAAACACCTCGACCATTGTACCAGCAAGAAAAAAAAAAAAAGGAAAATTGATTGTGCCATTGCACATTTAAGAGTCTTACTTAGACTTTCCACAACAAAAAAGATGGGCATTATCCCACTATAAGATTATACTTTGCCTAAAACTTTGATAAAGTTAAAAACAACCAAACCCAGTAAAACCTCTGAAAATCAGTTTTCCTATGTCCCCCATTTGTAATTCTCCAGAATAAAATTAACTTCAACAATAAATAAAATCCGTATTGTTACCTGCTCAGTGATCAATCTGGCAAATTGATTTCTTGCCTACCATTATCCTTTGATTTCTCCCAGTAGGCTAAATATATCCTTTTGCATTAAGCTATGATTATATAGTTTACAACTTTTCACTAACGTCAGCATGTTAACTTAGACTTCTTTACTAGATATTGGTGCTACCATTTAGTGCAATTCTCCATATGTTGTTCAGTGTGGTACGTGTTAGGGACTTTAAGCACCTGGACCATTTCTCAGTTCTCCTACTTCTCATCAATAATTCCTGCCACATATGTCCATCATTCAACAGCCCCCACACACATTTCCTTGCTTTTTTTCTTTTTCTCCTGTTTGGTGTCTTGATCTGGTTTTGTATCAGTATGCAAAACCACTTTACTTTTCCTCTAGAGAGACAATTTAACACTGGTTGATGAAACGTTGTGAAATAGTTACTTAACTAATTTGTATGTTAACAAACTTTCTGTTGCCAAGCTTCCCTCTCCCCCCCACCCCCCCATATCTAACAGTTTCTTTTCTTTGTTAGAGGTTTCACATCAGAGACATCCCTATTCTTTATTTTCATTAATATTTGATGAAAGGACATAACCCTGAAGGGCCACTAGGCAGGATAATTTCTAGGATTGGTAAAGGCAGCACCTCACTCCTGAAAAATCACCAAGGCATGGCTTGCATCAGGGTCTCAGGGCTACACATCAATGTTAGTTACTGTAACTTGGCTCCTCTCACAGTCAGGAAGTTGGATCACCTCAAATATTCCCTATAAGCACAGCTGAAAATAAATGCACTTCATATGGACACAATATTTTTTTTTTTATGAATCTCAGATTGTTCATCAAAGTGCAAAACTCCTTTACAGATGTACATTAAGCACTGAACAAGAATGCAAAAACCCTATAATAAGTTTGCTGCTGCTTCATGAATCATCGAAATATTACTCCAAGTAATGCAATGCACTTCCTCTCATTCTCATTGTTTTTCTTTATCTTGGTCTGCAGATAAGGCCAAAACTTAATCTTGTTTTATGATGGTGTAACATCTCATTTGAAAAGAGCATTGTATTCAGAGATTCTACTTGCTTCCATTAAGTAAATGTTATATAGAAATAATAAAGTCCATAGCCATCAACACCTTGTAAATGCTGTCTAGCCACATCTGGGTGAATCAATCACCAGGAGGAAAAAAAAAAAAAGAGGAAAGAGAAAGAAAGAAAGATACAAAATGCTTCTTTATATCATGACTGCATAAAAATATTTTATCATTTTTCAAAATAACATAAATTAATAAAATATGGAACCGTGCATCAACCTTAAAAACAAGAGAAAAAACCTAAAAAGGACACCCCGACAGTTAACATAGCTCATGTTTTAGGGTTAAAAATGCAGCAGGATCAGACGAAGTAGAAAGCTTATGCCCTCACTTTGGAAAAAAAAACCAAACAAACCAACTTTGTTTCCTTGAAGATTTCCCTTGTTTGATGTCTTATGATAACCCTTTGTAATCTGAGAGGTTCACAGGAACTTGAAGTCACCTTTCTGCATGAAGATCCTAAATTTGATGCTAACAGCAAATTGCTTCAATTCCCTACTCCCTGCCATAACACCCAAATATTGTCTGATGTGAGGGGACTGAGTTACAAGACACACTAAAGGATTGGTCTATATCAATTTTAGTGCATTTCTGTGCCAACCAACTTGAAAAAAAATAAAAAAACCAGCCTGGTGGATTTCAGAAGTCTAACTCCACTAGTCTCTAGCTAAACTAACTGTAATTTAATTTCAGTAAAGTCATGCTGTGAATTCCTAGTAAATAATTCCAGTGCAGGAAACTTACTAATGTAAGAAAGTCTGTAGTGGCAGATAGTAATAGCCTAAATTCAAACAAGATACACAGATTTAGGCTGATCATTAAGGAAATTATTCATGATTGTTATATAGAAAATAAAACCTCTGAACAGAAGACCCAGCCTTTGAAGTAGACAATTACCTCTGTCTAGCCAGAACAGATAATAGAATGATAGTAACAAACTTTTAGTCTCTCTAAAAACACTTTAGCCCTTGCCTGTCTTGACAAGACATTTCAGAATAACTCCCCTTTCCATCTGAGCACTGGCCATAACAACTAATCCATGTGAAGAGCCTATACTTACGAGCTAAAAACAACTACAATTTTCCTGTGACATATGTTCTATCAACTTAAAGTCTTCTTTTTGAAAGAGTATTTCTTATTTAGGTAAATAAGAAGAAATATATACAAGATCACATTTTCATAATGCTAGCGAAATATTTTATATTATAAAACAGTCACTGTCAATGCATATTAAGATACCTTTTAACATGTTTGGGAATTGTGTCATTTTAATTTTTCTTTCAGATATCTTAACTGCATTCTTAGATATCAGAGGCTATTAAATTATAAAATACATTTAATTTAAGCAAAGGCTTATATTAACTAGGATGCATTGCCTCTTAACAGCCAATGTAATATTCCTCTTTTCTGATTACTGTCTTTGGAACTACATTTATATCTCTCAAAGAGGAAGGATTTTAGGAATAATTTAATACACTTTATCATATATCACCAGTGACCTACAACAGACATTTATTTGTTTGTTTGTACTAAAAACTTGTTCTAAATGTGTTCTAGATATCAAGGATCCATGTTTACACGGACATGTAAAGACTGTATATGTAACACATCTGAGGGCTCTGGTGATCAAATAATATCTTTAAATAGATAACTGTATATATAATAGTTATAGAAATATTACTTCCAAATCATATTACATTTCCAACACTACAAACATTATAATTCTACAACAAATAAAAAGGGAGGTCCAAAAGAGATGAAACTCACAAAAATCATGCATAAAAATCTAAAGTGCTCCATTCTGGGTTATATTCTACTTGAATTCTTCCAAACATGTGCTTCCCATATGAAACTGGGAGGGAAATCACTCTGTGACTCCATCCACTGAATGTTATTTCCACTGTGCAGAGTCCTGGAAATTGCCTGGGCAGAGGAAAAGGTCTGAATTTACATAAATGGGTTTCTGTTTTGCATTGCGCACTACCCCCCTGTCATTTAATTTCTCACTAAAAAAAAAAAAAGAAGCAGAAGAGAGCTGCAAAATGTAACCATTTATCCTCTTATTTCTTAATAATGGCCCACATACTACCATCTGTTGTGTAATACTATGCAAGAAGTACTGTAACAGAGCAAAAGCCAACACAGTGGCAAGGAGCAAGCACTCTAGTGAGTGATGCCCAGACAGTTAAAGAACCACCTCAAACCAGAGACTGCATGGCAACAACAAGTGAGCAATATAAGAAGCAAGAGCTGTGTTAACCATCATCTGAAGAAAAGGGCAAAGGAGGCACCAATATGCTAATGTTACTCTGAACATTGCTGCCAGTCTACAATAGGAGAAAAGAGATGTTGGCTCACTGTGGGTGAAAGGACTAGAGACAGGATCTCAAAGCAACTAAACATTTGCCTCCAGCTCAGTTTTCAGTCATATTATCTGCAGCTAGCAGCAACTCCTTTGACATTATTAAATCCAATTGCCATGGAGGAGAAGTTTTGTTACAGCTTCAGACAAAGCTGGATGTGATTTTGGCTCTTAAAAAAGGCAGTGTGCTGCCCGAAAAGCATAAAGACCTTTGGGACCAGGGAAATGGCTGCCTTAACAGAAGTACAGGCCGTCCATCAAGGGAAGTGACTTTTCTTCTTTACTCAGCACTCATTAGATCACACCTATAGTACTGTGTCTAGTTTCAGGACAGCAATGAAATTGTTAAGACAAAGTGAGTTCAGCAGAGGATTCCCAGGACAGCCAGAGCTAGACCACTTGCCCTGTGGTGGGGATGGGTTGAGGGACAGTAGCTGCTCCCGCCTGCAGCAGGGATGGCTTTGGGGGCATCAAACTGCAGTCCCCCCAGTACCTGAAGAGAGGTTATCTAGAAGATGGAGCCAGGCTCATCACAGCTGTGCCTGGTGTGACAATGGGCATAAATTAAAACACGAGATTGAGGCTGCACATGAGAAGCAATATTTCCACCAGAAAGACAGCCCAGCAGTGGGACAGGCAGCCTCAAGAAGCTGTGCGGTCTCCATCCCTGGAGACCCAACTGGACAACACTCTGCACAACCATGTTTGCTCAGACCTTTGACCTCAGAGGTGGCTCCATTGTGAGCAAGAGTTAGACAAGAGAACTCTCCAGATCCATTAAATTTTGAGTCTAAGAAAGGGATGCTAATAGACCTGTAAGGACATTTGGACCTTTGTGGTTTGGGCAAAGTCTTATGGGATTAGGCACTCTAAGTATGTAAGATGAAATACATTTTCATGACTTCAGCATATTTTCCACAAGAACAGAAATGAACAAGGACCAGGGGTTGCAAGACACTGGAAAATATGACTTGAGGTAAAAATGTACTAGGAGGCATTAAAAAAAACCAAACCAAACCAAAACACCAAAACTATTTCCTGAAAGAATAACAAGTCTTAAACAACAAAATTACAAGAGGAACATAATAAGGAAGAAGAGAAATCCCAAGATCAGGGAAGTGAAAGAACGGATCACAAAAGAGCAAAAACAATTCACAAAGAATTGTTTTTCAAAGAAGAGTTTTTCCCATCTCTGCATGTGGATTAACCCTTGGAATATAAATTGTTATGGTACCAACACTCTCCAGGAATTTTGCCAAGGAGTGGCATATCAACCTTCCCATTATGCCTCTAGGGCAGGTCTCCAGTTGCTGTTTCAGAGGATTAAGTGTTTAAGAAATTTCTACCAAGTAAATGTTGATTCATGTAAGTAGTAAATGGAAACCACACCTATAACAACAGTAAGAATCTTATTTGCTAACTGAAAAAAGTAGATAATAAACAAACAAAAAGGGACAAAATGAATGCATATATTAAAAATATACCAGATTAAGTATATGGCAGTAATGTTAGAGCAAGCAAGTGAACTTTGATGGGAGGAAATATGTGTAGGTCTGATAGTACAGGGACAATGAAAAAGTCCTTCTTGTCCTCAAGATAAAACTGAGATTTTAAAAAATTTGAAAGTTTCAATTTTTCAGCATTTTTGGAGAATGTATATGGCATTAGGTAAATTTAGACTGAATACAAAATAAAATAACTATTTTAATTTCTCAAAATTTAAATGACAAAGAGATATTATTAATATTTACCTCAACCTTCTTCTTTCTTTAGGCTTTCACTACTGCTAAGTATTATTATATCTGACTTTCCTATGGGCTACCACCAGGGTACTCATTTTCACACTATATTCCAACCACCTACCACATAAGCAGCTACAAACTCTTTACTTTGTATGAATGAAATCTAAAAACATTAAGAATGGAAACCAAACTTGCTTGACTAGTTTTAGTTATGGCACCTTCAATGTTAGACTGTTTGACAGCATTTGTAAATCAAACCTATGAGGGCAGAGTAAGCATATTAAGTCATATCAGCTACTTTTACTAGGCAAGGATGTAGAGATTTTTCCAAGCCAAGTTACTTTTTATCAAACTGTGCTGCTCCAATACTGCCAAAATTGAACTGCTTCCTAACCCATAAAATCAACCATCCTAGTGGGATTATTTTAATTTTGGCTGGTAGCCTGGTGTTTTAAGGCAATAGTTAAAATATGATCAGTTCATGTGTACATGGACCTATTCCCTTAACAAAGATTTTAATTAGGATTTTTGAATACATACCAAAAAAAATGCATACACACTTCAAAGTGTATTTGAACAGACAAATTCAAAAGGATATTTTGCAATACAAAAATCCTAGTTCTCTCCAATCCCATTTCCTCACCATCCTAAGGAACCTTTGAAACATGTTTTCCTATCTGACCTTTCATTTTGAAGTGAAATCTGAATACCAGACTACTGTGTATACCATTAAAATAAAAGGGGAAAAAATACAGCCTTCTATAAATGTGAGTGTAGACAAAATTTAAACTACGGCCTTAATACTGAAAGAACATTGTAATTTGAAGCGCAGGTTCACACTGGAAAAATAACACCTTGCTGGAGAGATGGCAGAGAGGGAGGGTGATTCACAACTGAAATAAAACAGGTTTCACAATTATCTTTCCAAATTTCAGCTACAGTAAAAAAAAATGCTTTCAATACCAAACTTTCTGCTAAAGTCAGTAGGCATGCAAGCAATGTTTACACCTGAGAAAAAAAAATGGGGCATTTCATTTATGTAGCTTAATTATCCAAGTGTTGTAGTAGTAAGACAACATTTCACAATGAATGTGTAAATGAATTAGATCATTGTATGTGTTAATACCCTTATGAGGCTTCTAAAATATACTCGACAGCTAGAAACTGTTTCCATGTTTTAGAGTTTTCACTTTTAACATTCTCGAAGTACCTGATTATGCCCAGATCTTTTCTGATTTTAGCCCGAAGGTATTGGTTAATTAAAAAGAATATGTTACTTGTCTTTGACTAGAAAGAAAGGAGAAAAGTACTTTTCCAAAACTTCCTTTAAATTTTTCTCTTGGTTTACTTAAATTGGCTGACCTGTAATAGTTATCCTGTTACAATAGCTCAATTAAAAATAGGTGTTTATTAACACAGACTAAATTTAAAACCAAATCACTTACATACAGTAATTGCTTGAGTGCAGTAAGTGACGGGTATATAATTCTTCCTGCTATACTGCTGGTTATAACCCTAACCATGAAAGCCCTCACTAGATCGACCAACAGGGTCAGGAGTGTTAGAGGATACAAACGACCATAGGCTTTCAATGGACATACCACTGTATCTATGCTGTACATGATGCCAGTGTCTGAGCCTTAGGTTTAACATCCCTTCCTAGCCCTTTCAAACTGAGAAAGCCTTTAACTTCATCTGTAGGTCACTTTAGCTAGATCTTGAATCCATGGGGAAGCCTTGGGTCAGAATCAGGTGACAAAGACTGGCTTAGTTCCATTGTAACACTCACATGGGTAAAAAAAAACAGAGTTAAGAGGAAACTCATGATGCAGATTTTAAGGACCTTTCAGATGCTGAATATCTGCTGAACTATTGAGAGATATATTCAGAAAGAAATTAATTACATTAGCCAGGAAAGGAGAAGAGACATCATTGCCTTTGCCCTCCTAGTTCCTGGGTTTGTCACCACCTTATGCCAAAGAGGAGGAAGACACACACAAGCACAGGACTCAGCCAGGGACTGGGCTACATTGCTGGCCTTGGACAAGAGCAAGCATATCTGTATACATCTACAAGCACAACAACAGACATATCCACTAGCCTAATTTTTTTGGTTTTGTTTGGTTTTACAAAGCATTAAAACATTAAATACATACCCAGCACAAAAATAGTATTATTTAGAAAAATCTCCCCCCCCCCGATTTTTAAAGGGTGTAAATATGCCTCAGTGTCTTTAAAAATAACTCCTAACCCAATCCACCAATGGATTTTAATGCTGTTCTAAAAGATAAGTATAGATATAATAGGCATTTCAGATATTCTGGAGGAAGTATTAATAGCACCAGATTACCTATGAGATTCCTGGATGCTCATCAGAAAAATGCATCAACTAGATGAAAAACTACCAGATATAGAAAGAAAATTAATGAGTTTAGTTTAATATAACTTGAGCCTATGCCTGTACATATGTACACATACAGCCAAAGTAGTTCAGAATTCTTTGGGAGAGAAAGGTGAAAGGGAGAAAATGCAAGAGAAGTAAAAGAAAATTAAAAGAGTACAGTAATTTGGAAAAGAAGAAAAGTAATTATTCCAAACAGAAATGTAACCCTTCTTTTATGATTATTTTAGAAGTTTTACTTTTTTTTTCAAACTTTTTGAAATGTTTTCACTTTATTTGTTTCTAAAATTACCTAAAATTTCTTAGCTGATAATTTGAAAATTCTTTTAGCTTAATTTTCATTGGGGATAAATTAATTTTGAGTATCTATTATGACAGTTACATACAGCTACATTTTCAATTCTGATGCATTTTTAATAACCTTCATCAGCCAGTGATTTGAATTTCAAATTCCCTTCCATGAAGAAGTAAAAATGAGATAGTTTTGTACTAATTTTCATAATAAATTTCTCTTTATTTATGTTGCAAAGCCTCCCTCACTCTAAGTAAATAAAAACCTTAAATGAAACATAGTACTCATAAGACTTCTTATATTTCATCTCCTTTCACTATGAGAAAATAAATTACAGTGACAAACCTGTCTGCCCTCCCTCATACACCATAACCTGCTGTTTCTACCTGTCTGCTTTCTTTTATAGCTATTGCACAAGGGCCCATGCCTCTTCCCATTTCCACATCGAAATAGTAAACATTCCCCAGCAACACAGACACATAATTCAGAGTAGCTTCAAGGGAAAATGTTGCCATAAGGAAAAAAAAATAAAATCCTCATATAACATTTTTTTACTAGTGTTATAAACAGCAGGCTAGATAATTAGGTCTTTAACTTTCACCATGAACTTTTATAATTTATGTAGTATACCTACTTTCTACACTTGAATAGTGAAAATAGACACACAGAATTCTGGAGAAAGAAAACAAACAAAAGCAGAGTCAAGTGCTAAAGGCTAGGAATGGAAGATCTCAACATTACTTTGACTACTAATTCTATAGGCCTAGTCTATAATTTTCTTGTTCATAGCACTGGGCCCCACTGGGTCTGATTTATAGGCTTCCTACCCTGTATCTTAAGATGAATAAATACCTTTATGTTTATTGGCTCCTCTTCTATACATACGTTCTTCTGTACATATTATGACAATGTTTTTCCTACTTAATGGTAGACAACCTCATTTCTCTCAGGGTTCTTCTGTAATGGTCACCACAGAAATATATGTTGTACAGATGATTTCAGAAATATTACTTTTCATTTGTCACATCTGGAAGGCATGGATTACATTACAAGGGAATATCAAATATATGTGCTTTAAACTTTTGATTTGAATTTAAGATATCCAGGACTCAGCTTTTCAACAACACTGCATTAAAAAGGGGAATTTGGTTAGTGCAAATCTCCACAGCAGAACCCAGCTGTTTTATATCCTAGCTCAATTGCTTCTACTTGATTTCCCCCCAATAACCAATGAGGACCTGCTTCAGAGACCTTAATTCCAGTCTTTCTTCTCATGTCTATTCCCTGGCTTCATCTGGGTCCCTGCTACCAAAACCCTCACTTCAAAACACATGTTCTTCTTATTTCAGAACTGGCCACTCCTGGGCAATGTCCAAGAAGTGCACATCTCCCAGCTGCTGGAAAAAATGAGGTAGCATTCTAAGAGAGTAATTTGCTTGGGTGCAAAAACCTGAACAATCTCTTCTTGCTGTCTCTTAATGTGCACCTGTCCTGCTGCACTGACTGTCTTTGCCTCAGGTATAATTGAGCTGAAGAGACAGATTATGTCCATGCTCTTCATTTCCTTGTTCACTTCTCTCTTATTGTTGGGATTTTTATTTTTGCACCAGTCTCCATGGCTTTGTGCAGTCAATTAAAATAGATTTATTACCTCTAGTAATATACATTTTCTTCAAAAATTTCCCCTCCCATTCTTTACTTTATCATTTCTCATGTCAATCTTTGAACATCCAGCTTTCTATTGACCTTGATGTTTCTCACAGATATTCAATGGATAAGGTGCTCTCATAGAGTGCCAGAACATTTATTCCTCCCTTTTTCTTCCTTGCTCTAACATTTGGCTATTTCTTCTCTAAATTTTAATTCAATGATTTTCTTTTCCCCGTTACCAAGTGCCAGAGGATATACATACAGAGAATGGCTCCATGACCTCATCTCAAACACCTGTCCCTGTACTAGTCTACAGAAATGACAAGTAGTTATTACAGGGAATGTCAGGCTTTAGCTCTGCAAGAACTGAGGGAAACATATTTCACTACTCAAGAGAGAAAATTATCTGAATTTCCCTTATATATGAAGCTTTACAGATTACTTGTGACATTTTAGCTGTCAAAGTCAGAAGGGTTTCTAAAAAATACACACAAAATACATGTTTGCAGGGTTTTAAACTTTGCCAAAACATGGTTAGATTTTCACAGCAAAAGCTGAATATATATAACAGACACCTAGACCATTGCATTCTCTACTGTAAAGCAGCAAGAGCAAAGCAGTTCAAAGAAAAGTTCTCTTGAGACTGTTTTAAGAAACTCTAGGAAGATTAAGTATATTTTTTCCACCACTAAAAATAACTGAAATATACTCAGGAGAGGGCAGGACCAGTTTGACACAATACATGCAGCACAGGGATATATCAAGAGCTAGTAGAACTGTAATTCATGGTTCAAAGAAAAGTCTATGTTGGATGGCACTTCTGGTCCACCTTGAAAGCAGGGTCTTCAATTTGGTTACACAGGGCCTTGCCAAGCTAAATCTTCAAGATTTCCAGCAAGGATGTACTGAGCACTCAGCTTAGCCTATTCTGATGTTTAGCTGTTCCCGTGGGTATTTTTTTATTATTATTATTCCTTATGTCAAGCTAATTTTCCCTAATCTCTGTCCATTGTCTCTTATCCTTCCCCTGAGCAGCCTTGAGAACACCTCAGCCGCCTTATCAAAACTAGAAGGCTCTGATTACTGCCACCAGGCCTTCTCTCTTCGCTAGTGCAAGCCCAGTTTCTTTAGTCTTTCCTCAGGATCTCCAACTTCCAGCTTCCTTACTGGCACTCTCTGGTTTTTCCTGTCTTGAATAGAGCAGTGAGGAGGCCAGAATTAGGCACTATATTACAGGTATGGCTTAACCAGCACTCAGTACGAAGAAGCCTTCCAGGTTAAGCATCCTCATTCTGCTGCCCAGAGTCCTCCTTAGGCTGTCCAGGACATGGTTTGCCTTCACTGCTGCCACACAGCAGGCTCAGCTCACCCCACTGCTCAACAGGACATTTGGGACCTTTCCAGCAGAGCTGCTTTGGTTACCAGGCCTCAGGTGCAGGACTTCATGTTTAGTTTTGTAGAAATCATGGAGCCTCCATTCCTGAAGATACTCAAAACCCAACTGGACATGGCCATGACCAGTGATCTGACTCATGCTGCTTCGAGAAGGGGATTGAACTAGATGGGCTCCAGAAGTCCTAAATTGTTCTATGTGTCTATGGCATTTTGGAAGCTTTACATTATAACTCTTTTTCTCCTCCTGCTGAAATGTTTAAATGTTCCTCCCCTATCCAATATTATTTTTTTCCAAGAAAAGGTTTCAGTCTTCCAGCTTGTTTTAGTAATAGAACAGGAATACAGTGTTCTATTTAAACAGCTGATTTGAAAGGGCAATTTAGCACCTTTTGCTGCTAAATTGTACACACACTAAACTACTATTATGAATTTAATGTAATAAAATGTACATGCATCTTCATATAAGAACCACCACTAATAGATCTTGATGTTGCTATGTGTTGCCAGTAGAGATTTTCTTTACTTTTCTTTACTTTTTACTTAGATTCAGCCACTGATGTCACTGTTGGGGAATTTAATGCCACCCATTGACATCACTTCTTTATATACCCCATGAATTGACTCTTCAAATTAATATCTTGTGACTCCAAGGTTTAGACAGATGAATGGAGTCCTATACAGAAAGGAATTATTTATGCATTTTAGATCCATGTTTGTAGGAGCTCAAAATCCTGTCAGCATGCTCAACTTGTAGATTTCTTCATTATATTGTTAAGGAAAGAAGATGTTATTATCTCAACACAATCTTTGTTGAAAAAGATTTTGTTTTATTAGTTTGCATGTTGCCCTTTGATGTGCTCAGACTCTATTAACAGCTTTATTACCAGCACAGCTCCAATTATTCCTGCAATTTGCTTTCCAGTGCATATAATGCTTGCTTTGAACAATTATGTTGTTCAAATACTTCTATATTTTAAGAAGGATCCAATAATTACTGTAAATCTTTTTGTTTGGTGTACAGAACTGAGTAATTTTACTAACAGTAATTAATTTAAATAGGTTTTCATTTTAATCTCATCAACTGAGTAATAGTAGCCTATGGAAGCAATGTCCTTCATAACCTTCCCATACTGACCATACAATTTTGCTAGAAGATATTACTTGAAAGTTCTGCAATCAAATATTTGAAGAGAATTACATGTAAAAATGAGGGAAAATAAGTTTTTAGGAAAATTTAGTTATCTCTTCTTTGGAAGATTTTGCAAAATAAGGATGTAAAACCCACACAAACTACATTTGGGCACCTCCTTCAGCCTCAAAGAACAGACATACAAAAATAAACTCTTAATACATAAATTCTTAATTATTTGCAGATAAAAACTTGCAAAATATTATTCAAAACTAACATAGTCACACACATACTGATTTGGTTCCTAAGAAAATACTACTTTGAGATCACTATTTTGAAATTTTCTGAAAGAAGTTCTGGAGGGAAAAATGACCATACTTTTAAAGAACAAGCATAAGGGGAATATAGGGAAAGGAGAAAGTGTTCTAAGTCTGGGACGGTTTTCAAAGAAAAAAATTCAACATTTGTGAAAGTGACCGGATCTTCATAAGGTATTCCTATTTAGCTGTCATTGAATATTAATTTCTGACTGAATTTAAACAGATGAGAAAATAAAGACTTATTGATGAACTATAGATCAACTAACAGATTGTGGAAGCACAATGGTCAATAGAGCAAAACCAGACAGGTTTGAATTTGAGATTTTGAAAAACAGACAGCAAAATAATTATACCAAAAGTGGAATAAAAAAAAAGTGCAGAAGGTGAATTCAAATAATACTCAAATTTGGATGTTAATCAACTGGTATAATATATCTCATTACAAAAAGCACATGAATCAAGCCTAACAATTACATTTTGATGGATGGTTATCCAACTTCCGTTCTGAGAATGACTTTGCATCTGAGAAGCAATGCAATATCATGAGCAATAACAGTAACATGCCAGATTATAGATGTTCATAAGGAGATTTGCACAAGTTCTGGCTTGTAGTGAACACAAGCAACACAAGAGTCTGAAATACTCCACAATAAAGCAGGACTCTTGGACAAAACTAGAATAAACAGTGGGGTAATTCATATTTCTTTAGGAAGAAGAATCTCTGTTTAGGCAACATGGCAGTGGCTAGAGAACACCAAAGAAAAGAACAAACCATAATAATCCAAAGGTAACTACATGGAAACAACGTGAGAGAAGTTCTTACAAGGATTATAGTAATAGTACCATATATAAATATTTTTATTTTTCATTTCAGAGTTGCAATTATATTTGAGAATTGCGTGAGCTAGTATAGTATAGATGACTATGGCAAAATTTAGTGGTTTTCAAACTTACGAGGAATTCACTTCTGAATAAACACTTCATGGTTTAGGGTCTCATCAATTAGAGACTAGGAACTATGCCGTAGAAGAATAAATATCTTATCGTTCTTGCATACTTTTTTCTCAAACACAAATAGAACCTGTCCCCTCCTTCCTCTGATCAAACAGGACTACAAACATACCACAGAAACTGGGTGTGTGCTTGTGCACACACGTGCACAGGAGACCTTAATGTCAAGAACTGCTCAAGAAACTGCTGTAGCTGATATAAGAACTTGCCATAAATCATTGGGATTGCATTTGACAAGTTTCTTCAGGGCAATCAAGCAGTGAAAGAAAATTGTAAGGTATCTCCCATTGTGTGGCCCTGGCCACAAATTTAATTCAGTAAATTACAGTTAGAAAGCTAATGGTATTCTTTTTCTTGATTATTATCTATTTTTTAGGACATATATTATATAACATGCTTAACACCATCTGTCCCATATGCATTTTTGACTATCAGAAGTCATTACTAAAATTTTGTACAATTTCTTTAATTTTGCATTTGCAGATTTATATAAAGCTCATCATAATCAAAGATAATGACAGGAAAAACAATTAAATAACATAAATCTAAAAATCTTATCCTACTTTAATCTTGCTAACATAAAACTCAAGACCTTAGAGATAGCTGTTGTTTACACAACTTTAACAGAACAATCTGTCATATTGGGAGGATTAAATCAGTAAGTCTTGAACCCTATGCCAGACATCAGGTACCTATTTATTCAAAAAGGTAAGCACACCATTTACAGATTCAAACTCCTCTTGCTTCAAGACAGCTATACCTTGTCAGGAACAGACAACTCACAAGACCTTCACTTTGGGTGAAGGCTATTTAACAAAAAAGTGAAAAAGAAGCATGCATGAATGGAACTGGAAATTTTACAGGGGATGGAAGAATCCCCTTGTTGAATCCCTTTTTGGGTATTTATGGACTACCATTAGTAATTCAGCTATGTCACCATTTAGGCTCTTGAGTAACAGCATTCTCTATGTAGCTGGACCTGAAGTATCTATGATCAAGTTTAAGACACAAAGACATCTCTGCCGAATCCTCCCTTGCATACCTACACCAGAACATGTCACTTCTCTCTACAGTGAAATACAAAGGTGCTTATTTCTACTCTCTTTCTTGCACATTTTCTTCATACCCTTAGGTCTTTGGCAAGTTTATTGCTCCTCATGGGTCAGAATCTGTATTTATAACCACTCTCAACTATTCTGGTTAGTTTCTCTTCAGGATTTACTTTGCTTTTCTAATTTTGCTTTAATGATTAATTGGCCAACTGTTTAATGCTTTTATTAGATCACTTGGATACGCTTAAGGTTTTGCTCTCATTTCTGGTAACCTTCATGTTGCTACTTAACTATGTTGACCTGTAATGCTTCTGCAAGTCTCTACTAATGGGTGACAGGCACTGGTACTGTCTGATCAGTATGTCTCCAAAGCCTGAAAGAATTTCACTTCTTACAAGTCTTCCATCTTTTATTAGAGAAATAGGCAAGCTAGTTATTTATGCCTTTTTTAAGTTGGTTAAGCTGTGGTGTCTGTTGGTCTTTTCTGATACTGATATTGTACATACCAAGAATATACCCACTGCTGGGACAGGTACAGAGTTATTGCCATTTTATGCCCTCTTTGGAGCGAGCACTGGGAGTTAACACAGCTGTTCTGCACAACCTCTACAATGAATGTTCAAGGGAAAACAGTACAGCTAAGCTATAACTTACCTAAGCAGGAGTGTAATGATCTAAATTTACAGTAATGAGAAGTTTTAATTTGATACCAGAAACTGGAGTGAACAGATGAGGTCACATTTCGGCTAATGAATGTAATATGCACTGCTGCTGTAGGGAGACACTTGTCTAGGACTAATGCCATTACTGTTATTTATAATAAGAAAATTACTAGTTAAAAAAACCAACATCGAAGCAACGCACAACAGCAATTTACAGAATTTACAGAATAACAAATAAACCCCTATATAGTCTGGATACCAGGGTAGGGGGAGGCAGGGAGGGAGTCCATTTTTTAAAGAGGCCAGCTTATTTACTCATCAATGAATATTTATTTAGCATATGTAAACCAGAAAATCTCTGTTTCTAATTCTCTTAGCTTTGTGCTACCAGTTCTGAGTTTTTCCTTTGTTTAGCCCCTTTTGTAACTAGCACTGCCCAGAACACAAGTTTATTATGTAAGTATAGGAGATATATAGTAATCTAGGCAAAATACTTTAAAGAGGAATTTCACTGGGCCTCATTTCAAGCTCAAATATGGGAAAGTGGAGATCTTGACGAGTTACTTTTATTCAAGTACTGTTGTCATTTTGTAAGGAGTCAGGCTTGGAACTTATATTTTAATCTCTCTTTTAAAAACATCAGATCTCCTTTCTTCAATATTTAATAATTTTTTTCATTGATTCTCAGAGTTCAGATTTAATCTTCAACTTGTGTACCATATGCCCCTCATATTTTGTGAGCGAATAAGGAAATGGAGAATTGCAAAACAGTTTGCACTGGATAGAAATAAATACGCATTTTGAACAACTTCCAAATATAATAACCCAATAAACAGCTCTAGAAAAGAAAGAGAATCAGGGTATTTTCATCCAATACCAGCAACTGAACAACTATATTTGATCCTATAGAAACCTGCACTGTTCCCTCAATAGTTACGCCTGATGACTATTCACAAGTTATGCATACCTACTTCACCACTATTTCATGTATTGGAATGGAGGCAATTGAGGAGAATAATCACTATGGAATAATAAAATATCCTTGAAAAAAAAATCAAGCCAGAGAATAAAATTCAGGGTTTCTATTTTTGAATATATACCTTCAGAAGTTATTTCATGGCTTTTATTTGAAAAATGGCTACAATCCAAGTGAATAGATACAATTCCTCTCTCTCTTCAGCCAGAAACCTATTATCTTTTTAAATAGGAGAGAGTATCCAGTTCTTTCCCTTCCCTTTCCTTGTTCTCAAGAACTGGAATACAATGGAAAAAAGAGTAACACCCCTTCTTTCCATTTGCAGAGGGCCACTCTTCCATCAATATTACAACATACAGCTGCATCTGTATCTATGTTATTTTCTCAGCCTCTCAAATGATACTTGTACTTCCCCCAAAGGCTTGCAAAAAAGCTGTGGCCATGTTGGAAGCCAATCCTGGAGCAGGTTGCTGGCCTCTGAACTCATGGAGAGAGGAGCTCATGCTGGAGGTGGTTTGCTGGCAGGACTTGTGACCCTGTTGGGACCCACACTAGAGCAGCCTATTCCTGAAGAACTGCACCCCATGGGAGGAACCCATGCTGGAGCAGTTCATGCAGAACTACAGGTTGTGGGAAGGACACACTTTGGAGCAGTTTGGGGAGGACTGTGTTTCATGGGAGGCACCCCATGCTGGAGTAGGGGAAGGGTGTGAAGAGTCCTACCCCTGAAGAGAAAGGAACAGCAAAGACAGCGTGTGATGAACTGACTACAGCTTCCATTCTCCCCCCCCTTTTGCTACATAGGGTGGGAAAGAGGGAGAGAAAATCATGAGTGAAGTTGAGACTGGGAAGAAGGGAGGGGTAAGGGTAAGGGTTTTTTTAATATTTGATTTTATTTCTCTTTACCCTACTCTGCTTTGATTAGCAATAAATTATTTCCCTGAATTGCATTTGCCTGTGATGATCTCTCCCTGCCCTTATATTGACCCATGAGCCTTTCATTATATTTTCACTCCCCTGGCCAGGAGAGTTAGAACAGCTTTAGTGGGCACCTGGCATTTAGCCAGGGTCAACCCACCATAACTATCAACCCAAACCATTCAACTGACTATTTTAAAGACCTATCATCAAGTTACATTTTGAAAGCAAAAGGTTTTTTAGAAATTTTTGTTGAAGAGAAGAATCCCTTTTGCCCAGTGTGAATCTCCTCCATGTGGGGAGAAAATATTGCCATTGTAGTACATTAGTGAAAGTGCCAATAGTCTAGTAATTGTCAGCCCTAAACTTATACCGCAATTGAACATACAATGTTGGATTTTTGTCAATATGAAATTATCAGGGCTCTTTTTCTTAAAAATATTCACAGGAGAATTGTCTGGAACTTATTATATATATATATATATTTAATTTAGAGACATGAAGAGGCTACTGGAACTTAAAGGCCAATTTGTAGTATTATGATGAGAACATCAGACCTGCCTTCAAGAGATGTAGGCTTACATCCACACTTTTTCACTGCTTGCTATGTAGCCCTTTGTTGAGTCCTCCTTGTGTTTCAACTTGACAGTTTTAATGTAATATCTAACATTGACATGGCATAAAGCTAAAGGTGACTTGACAGGAGACAGTAGTACAAGCCCAGAGCCCTGCCCTGTTACAGGATTAGCTAATGTGAAGTTGACTGACAGCCTTTGGGCAGGGGCTGATAACAGGACTTTACAAGACAGAAAGAACCTATGCTCAAATATCTTGCTTCCCATCACAGAAGTGCAAGTGATAGAGAAAGCAGGGAGTATCTCACTGAGTGAATCCTGACTCTTTACTGCTAAAAATCTTTTTTGTTGACAGATCTTGGAAATTTTATAGAGTTCTGGGAAAAACCTTGCATATTCAACGAGTATGATTGTTACAACTGAGGCATTTAGCATTTTCAGAATTTGTTCAATATTTAGTTAATAACTACTGATTAAATATTTGAATAGGCACCCAAGTTTACACATTTCCAAACTGCAAATGTTTAAATTAAAAAAACCCACAAACATACAAACAAAAAAACAACCCAACATTATTCTGTCACTTCACATGCACATGAGGATTTTGTGCTCATCTGGAAAAAAACCAGTGTGATACCCTACCTGAGTATCACTGAGATTTACTCAAAAAGTGCTTTACTGTGTTTTTATTGTCAGAATTAGGTTTTCAGTAAGACTCACTGTATTGTTTGTAAGCTAGACATATAAAGAACACACTCTTCCCAAGGATGAGTGGTAAACAGGCAATGCTTCAGTTCAGCAGAAAGGCCCAACTTACCTTGTGAAAGTTCCTGAAATATGCTGCCTTCTCATCTGGAAATTTCTCCAGCCTCCTGGGTCCTTTACTGGAAGCCTTCTTGAAAACTAACCAACAACGCCTGAAAATCTGCAAACAAAAGGAATGGATTCTATTAGGCTTTTTTAAAGTTGGGCAGTATCACAAATGCATTCCCTTACATTACAAATACATCAGTTACTTAGGAAGAGATTTTAAAATGACAATCTTTTATTTCAAAAGTCTGGAAAATTCTGAGAACATCAATTATTTCTACAAGAGTATAACAAATTTGTCAGTTTATATTTATTGTCAGCCTTTTGTAGGCTTTTCATGAATGCTAAATTTGGCAATTCCTGAGATGCAAGTAAATCCATGAATTTTGATTATGAAAGAAATTGTAAAACTATTAGAGAAGGTACTTTCAGAAATCACTTAACACATTTCTACCTTTCACATTTGCCTGTCCTCTATTTCTATGAGAGTACTGATACCACTGAAAAACATTTATTGCAGTTTTAGCTGAACACAGTAATCAGCAGTTGGCATGGCCTTGTGCAGACAGAAGAGAAAACAAAAGGCTGAAGGAAGCACTAATGTGACCATTACTGGACAACACCTAGTTCTCTCACTTAGTTCCACGACAAACTTTCTAAGCAAAAACTATGTAGATTATTAAATTTTGACAACATGTAGTGAAAAATAAAATCCTCCAGAAAGTACAAGGCAAAGCAGTATTATCCTCTCATTTAAACGAGAAAAACACTAGATTTTGCTTTAAAAGCATTTTCAAACAAAAAGGGTACTTTATTAGACTACCTATCAAGCATTCTCATTGAATTGCCATAACTAGAATTTTAAAATAAGGATTGAATTATAAAATAATCATACATTTGCAGTTCAAAGAGAAGCTAAATAATGATAATACTATATTATGCAAGTAAGAGATTAGATATTAATCTAGTTTTATAATCTGTGACAGCAGTTTACTTCATTATCCTTTTCAGTACTTGCACAGCTCCATAAACAATACCATATGGAATTTTATGTTATTATTCAAGGGTACATTGAAAAAAACCCAAACCCAATACTAGGTAATGATTCCACTGGCCATATGTGAAGAGCTTTATTTCTGTATAGATTCTACAAAATCGAATGACACAGCACAAGAAATACAGTACTGTTTAATTTGAATCAACCGTATCTCCCATTACCATAAAAAGAAATAGTTAAAAATGTCAAGGAAGTATAAGCAGGGAGAGTTTTCCCCTCAGTGTGATACTGTCTAAACTGAGTATATGCAGCAAATATAGTGTCATTAAAATAATTAAGCTTAATTAATCATGTTATGACATAATAATAGTGACACTATCCTGTTGGCATTATCTCAGATGAATATTATCAGTTGAAATAAGTGTTTTCTTTTAAAAACCTACCACTGGACTACAGTATCAATGCATTTAATTATGAAGACTTTTGGAAGACAACATAGCATTTAACTGAATCCTCTGCAAGTATATTTCCTACAAAGCATACAACTTTTAGGCTCTTTCAACACAGTTTGCAAAGTGTCAGCTGTACAACTGTATTTCCTATCTCAGAAATTACTTCACTTAACCTGGGGAAAAGCAAAGACAATATCACAATTCCTGAAAAAAAAAAAATGACATTACACAGTGGAACATCATAAACCATCTTTGATAGTATTTTCTTCAAATAACATCTTGGCAGTGTTGCAACTTGACTTTTCCAAAGCTACAGCACTGCTCCCACAGTTATTTGTGGATTAAACCATATTAACTACAGAATGTTATAGCGTGAAAAGCTCCATACACAGGTAGAGAATACTCACACTATTTTGACTTTACTAAAAGCAATAGCACCAACTGTCCAAAGTGGACATATTTATTCATTTAATAAAAGTGTCACTTTTAATAACACTCTTGGCTCTGCTGGGATCTTGGGTGTTTTTTTAGTTCATGTGTATTTTCAGTTCATCTGTCTTTCTCTGAGGAAGGTCGTTTCCTAAAAAGTTCTTTATCCAGGTAAAACCCACTGTATTCCAAAGGTTTTCTTCATTTTCTTATTTTCACTATCTACCCTTAATTGTTTACAGTCTCCAAAAAATTCTCTTTAGAAAAAACAGATCAACCTGAGGCTGCATCATCTTTGATGGTGGGTTTTAGCATAGCCATGGAATCCACATTTTACAGATGACCTGCATTTTGGACAGCTGGTGATAATGTAACAGGTATTTTATGTTAATTAACAGAAGTTTTTTGAAGGTTGGTGAGGTGTTTTTAAAATATATGTATATGTTATACATATGTATGTATACATATATTTTTTTATATACATACATATATGGGACGGGACAGTCACATTTCATTGTAATGCAAAGCACGTTAGAAATATTCCCCAAAAAAGGCAAACTGGACATCATAGTTAAGGAGTCAGATTTTTCTCTGTGAGGATGAGAACATTTTCTTGAGAAAAGGTCATCTAATGTGTACTCCAAAGCATTTCCTCCAGTGACAAACAAGCAGGTTCTCCTGAATGACAGCTTCAGTCTTTTTTTTCAGTGGATATCAATTTGGGACAGCTTGAAAGTGAGTTTGAGGGTTTGCAACGAAACTGACAAAATTCCACAGGAAGGCTTTGACCTCATTAGTGGGCACTACAAAGTATCCATCGAATACTAGGGCTCGATGCTAGTTATCTTTAAGGATGCTCCCATCAGGCCTTTCTCCAGATTTCAGAATTGGGGTGAATTCAAAGGTTTGAGCACACAGATTGTGAGAATGAACAGCCTTTGCTTTTAAAGAACAACAAATAGGATGAGAAGGGAAGCATAAGTTTGTCCTTTGTTGCAGCTTCAATTTATTGGTATCTATTTTTTTTCTAGACCTTTAGGAAGAAGAGAAATTTGAAGAATGAAATGGCTCAAAGAGGACTCTTAATATGGTATGTACATACACCAAGGTACATTCTTGTATCTGGATTTTATTTTTTTTAATCTAATTTTAAAGCTGGTCTAAACATATAGAAATCCACTGCATTTCAGCAGCTTTTTACCTTATTATACCAACAGTTTGCATCTCAGTGTTTGAAAAAACATTAGCATATGAATTTACCTATAAATATGAATAAATAGGTGCAGATGTGAGCAAACAGCAAGCAAACATTTGCCTTTCATAAAGCACCTCATTGTTATACAAAAGCCTACTCAATTATTCACGAACTGTGAGATACTCTTTTATCCCTGGCCTACTTTAGGATGCCATTGGCTGTAATCTAAACTTCTGAAAGACTTCTAAAGTCCTCAGATAATTGGGGTAGCCATTGTGAGAGAAAGCGGCATCAACCCTCTGACAACAGAGAGAATGAGAACTACTCACAGTGTTGTCTCCATAATACTTAGTATTTCCTGTGAGATTTAAGTGTCTCTTTTCCATACATGCACAGTTGAAGAAATGCCAAATATTTGATCATTTAATCAGGTTTACATACTTGGATGAGCACTAACTGCTCAATGAATACGATGTTAACATTTTTGAATCAAGGGCAAGCAAAGCAAATGGCACCCTATGCCATTTTTTTTTTTAAATTGGAGAAATCCAGAAAGTTAGCATTAACTACATACTATTTTTAGGTTTTCCTTTATTGCCGTATATATTAGAAGGACCAAAACTTGTTCATTACAAACTTGAGAAGGATTCTATTGAAATTACCTGTTGAGACCTAGTCACAGAAGAACCTCTTTAAACAACACCCTTCCTCTCTCAATTTACAAGACGAGAAAAGCAGAACAAAATACTCCTCTAGATCCCACTACTGTTGTGCAATTATATATCTGTTAGCCATGCTCGTAACTCAGCACACTTGTGGTCTAGTGAGAATTGATTCAGTTGCCCCTTGCAATAACATATGGGAATGATTTTCATTACAATGTCCAAGCTTGCAGGGGACAGTACCCTCTGTTCCTGAGGATGTATCCTGAATAACCTCATCTTGTTCGTGAGAGAAAAGGATTCCAGACTTGAAACAACATAACCTTATTGCACCCCAAATGATTTCTGAAATCTTTCTGGTCTGAAATTTGACTCCCAGTGCTGATTTATTTCTATTAATCTTCAGAGATCCTTTCTTTTATATTTTACTTGAAACACTGCAAATGATCAATTCATTATAAAGTCTCTGCATGATCTCCTTTATGTACTTTTTTTTTCTGCTTAATTCAGTGCTCAGTTCACCTTTCCAGCATGATCACATATTTTAATATTCTTGACTAATATATGCAAAACTTTGGCCTCAGAATGGATCATTACTTTTCATGGTCATATCACACAGTTCTGTTATATTGTTGCCATGGCTGTTCATAATAAATCCATTAAAATACATATTACAGGAAATCCATTGGTTAATTTATTTTTAAAAGAAAAACTTGCTTCTTTTTCTAAAATAATTTAAAATAATTGGTTTACAGTGAAAATCTTATGCATGATTTTCCATCTCCCACATATTTCTAAAGCCTTTTCCTAGTAACTTATGATGGATGCTTTTCAGTTTAATATTCTTTTTATCCACAGCTGTAGCTAATAAAGCTTTGCCAGTCATCAGTAATATTTAGAGATCGGATTTTTATTGACAAGTCTCTATACATTACTGCAGAAATTTCCCTTCATACTGAAACAACCAATACAAAATCTGAAACAAACAAAAAAACCCCAAACTGAAAACACATCTTTTTTTTTATAATACCAAAAATGAACGTTAAAACACTATAAGCCTTTTTTCCAAACCACTCAAGATGCTCTGAAATCTCCCTGCCCCCAATGAAGAGACAGTACAAATGGCAGCTTTCTTGGGTATACTGGAAAACAATCTAATTTTCTGCCACTAGCTGTAGAAACATTTGTCTCTTGAGAGAAGCAGCAATGAGTCAGCTCTTAATTACTAACAGAAACCATCACTGACCAGGACAGGCACTGAAGCATCACTCATGGGGCTTTTTGCTAGCCTAACCCATCAAATTGTTCTCCCAGGAAGACAACTACATAATAATATTCCATCCTGCATTTACATCTCATTATCTGCAAGAAAGGCTAGTTGATTTCTCCTCCCTGACTCGCTATGTGCAGTGCTCTCCTGTTAGACAAGACATCTGCATGCAGCTGTATGCATTAAAAGCACTAACATATGAATATGTTAAAATTTATCTCACTAGCTACCTTCATTAAAAATGGATATTGTTTTTCATGGGATCTGTGAGAGAAATGCAGCATGTTGTGACCTATAAAAAAATCTATTCACAACTTAAAAATGTAGCATTCATAGTAAGAAAAAAAAATAGTTTTCACAGCAAAGTCATATTTAACCATTGCTTTCATACCCACCACTTTTTGATTTTTCTGTGCATATTTCGGCTAAGGAAGAAGAGACAAGGGGTGACACCTTACTGATAGAGTGAAACTACACTTGTCATGCATTCAAGTAAAATTTAAGAGAAATTAAAAAGCAGTTATTATCTGTAAAAAGGTCCAGGAGGAAAATGGGAAGGCAAAACCATTCATATCTAAGGAGCAAATTACAGGACCTAAGCTATTGCTGAGTAAAGTCAACAGAAAAAATCCCAAACTACAAACCAAAACACCTCACTGTTGCGATCCACATACTCAAACTACCAGTACTTTGCATTAGGAATGCAAAACCAAGTACTGTTGCAAGAAGGCTTGTCATCCCTCCTGCACTTAGATTTCTGGGCATTGCTGAAATTAAGGTGCCCTAGAAACAGTGTTTTCCCTATTTTGAACAGCACTGATTTCACTGTCTGAAATGCACTGCACTAATTGGGTGTATTTTAGGTGGCAAATTTGGATTCATATGAAGAAGTGAGAGAGGCTGTACAGCACTGTACAGCACTGAGCTCTCAAATTAGTGCAGAGGGTGCAGAGTAGCAGGGAATTGAGGCCAGCTCCTGCTCCATTACCACACCGCTGGGAACTCCCACCTCCCAGCAGCAGAGCAGATACTCCACAGTCAGCTGACATCCACCCCACAAACAAGAGAGGCAAAAATAACCCATACCTCTGCTAGGAAGCCAGAGGTTACTTGCTTCTGTCAGCAGCTCTGGGATGCGTGGCCAAGACTTGACCAAAAAGATACAATAAGTTTTGGGAGTTTTTCCTTTTTTTTTTTTTTCTCCAACGGATTCTAACTCTCCACTTGCTGTTGTCTATTTCAACATATTTTCTCCAACATTTCCAAACTATCTACCACAAAGCAACAGCAATTAAAGCAAAGCTGTTTAGACTGTAAAGTCAGGATTAAAAAAGACCCACAAATATATACCAAAAAGATCACTAGTAATGTCTTTAATAAGAAATGCTGTCTGAAGGTTTGTTATGGAGACTATCCAACAGGGAAACATTCTTCATATATGATAATCTTGCATGTACTGTTGAGTTTAATTTCATCATCCTAATTAGGGAGCAAGGTTAAACTCCAGTTTACAGAGCTTGTAGCATGACCTTTTGCAACAACACAATTAGGCCTTAGATCATTTTAGCATCATCGTTCAAATCCTAAAATTTCTGATAGCATTTTTTTATTATTGCAAATCTGTGGGAATTTAAAGTTAGGAATTGAAGAAATACAGAAACATCTGCTACAAACTCTTTCATCTAAGATTATATCAATCCTTCTGGGCTTGACTGTAGTCTGAGAATTAGGATGGTTATAAAGAGATGATTAGGGACAATTCACCCAGTATGCACACATCACCTTTCTGCTGCCATAACATGCCATTATAGATTCATATAGATGCTTATAATATACTATAATTTGTGGTGTTATAGTTACAGGCTATACATTTAATCAATAAAAAGATTTATTCTATTATTAGAAATTTATGTGAAATCAAAGTACATCATAGCAATTTTCCAACTATTCCTCTACTGGCTAACCTACTCTGTGTATAAACACTTTAGTTACAGAATCTGAAGTTTTTGTTCTTTGGGGTTTTTTTCCTGTGTTTAAAAAAGAGTGGAGGATAAATATCTGAACAGGTCTGTTCGTTGTATTCCTGTGAAAAGTGTTATACAACTTTATCAAACCTTAAGCACCTGCAGCTTAAAAACTCTCCATCATTATTTTGCTTTGAAGCACCAGCAGGGCAATTCAAGGACAGAAGGGCGGCCTGCACAAATAACATGCTCTGACTTCATAGCAACCTGCAGATCAGCAGAATTTATAACTTACATCTGAACTGATCTCATGGTTATTTAAAAAATCAGTTCCACTAGCCATTTCTTTTGGCTCTTTGCATTTGTGACTCAGTTTTGGCAAGACTGACTGCAGTGATTCTTCTGGAGGAAAACTAATACTGCTTGCTTCATGTCTGGCCCCAGAGTTGAAAACAAAAAACCCTTGAAACCAGAACAAAAATTTGGTTTCAACAGTTTTAGTACACATCTAGCAGGAAAATCCCAGAGCTTGCAATAATTTTAAAGAAATTATTATACTCGAGAAATCTCAAGCATTTCACTGAGCTGAAGCTGAATGTGCAGCAGCTACTTAGGAACAATTATGTAGCCAAGTCGGTATCTCCTCCTACAGGTACTTTTCTAAGTGTAATCAAGAAAAAATACCAACAGAGAAAGTTATGGTTTTGCAATACTTCAATATGAAATTTGAGTAACATCTCAAACCGAAGTGGAGTAACTACCCTACTTAACTAATCTGAAGGTTTTTTATTGGAAATACCAGGGTTTTTCCCACTAAATGTTTTATATTAATTAGTTGCAACAGTCCACTTGAATACAACAAACCACAAAGAATGGTTTGATATTGTGCCATGGAAAGCAATATTATCTAAAGAAAACCTAGATTTTTAATACTTTATTTTTAATCCTATAAATGTACATAGAAATAATGTAAATACAAGTATAGTAAAACATCTTATGAACACTTCTATAGATGAGCTTATTAAACTGAAACACGGTATCTTTTACACGTATTTAGTAAACAGTCACTACTTTGTTCTTGAAAAAATTCTAGGCTTTTAATGTATCTACAACGTAACTTAATGTTGAGAAACAGACAAATTGTTGAGATGGATTTCTTACATCTCTAGAAAACAAAACTCAGACCTTTACACAGAATCTGAAATAACACACACTGAAAGATGGTACCTCTCTGCTCAGATCCTTAATAGTTTATGTTAGGAAAGCAGAAATTTGTGAAAGTTAGTGTTAGAAAAATCAAAACCACATAATAGAATATCTTAAAATGAAGCAGAGCTTCAGAACAAAACAGTAGTCACAAACATCTGTTCTATCCTACTGAGGGACAAAAACTGAAATAATCTTTAAAGCTCTAATTTAGAGATTTACAAGCTCAAATTTATCTTCAGAATCCAAAATTATTCCTCATGTTTACATCAGCTAGTATCCTGAGACATCATACAATCACAGAATAGTTTGGGTTGGAAGGGACCTTAAAGATCATCTGCTTTCAACCTCCACTTTCATCCCATGGGCAGGGATACATCTGACTAGACCAGCTTTCTCAAAGCCCCCTTCCATGTCACTTTGAACACTTCCAGGGATGGGGCATCCACAGCTTTTCTGTTCCAGTGCCTCACCATTCTCACAGTAAAGAATTTCTTCCTAATATCCAATCTAAACCTCCTTTATTTCAGCTGAAGCCATGCCCCTCTTGTCTTATCACTACATGCCCTTGTAAAAAGTCCCACTCCATCTCTCTTGAAGGCCCTCTTTAGGTACTGCAAAGTACCTATCTTCCCACAGCCTTCTCCAATACAAGCTAAACAACCTCAATTCTCTCAGCCTGTCTTCTCAGGAGGGTGCTCCAGTCCTCTGATCATCTATCTTTACTTTTCTCTACATTATCACACAGAAACTCATCTTAGCAGAGGCATCAGAGTCCTCAGGATGCTGTTGTTTTGCCTGATGAAGTAAGTGAAAAGTTTGCTTTGCCTGGGCTTTAATATAGCTGAGCACAGCACTAAGTCTAAAGCACTTTCTGCAAAGAAAAAACAATGAGAGCTGACTGCTAAGTGCCACTGTGTATTTTTGTAGGTGTACAATTTTTAACAGCAATCAATCCTCAAAGTAGAATAAGGAAAGTTAGAGTCTTTTATTCTTTAACACATTTTGTCATTTCAGCATATATTTTGAAAACCTTGCAAATCCATCCACATGATGAAAGTTCACTGTAACATGTAAGTGACTCTATTAAATGCCTGGTCACAGCCTCTGGCACACATGCAGGCATGAAGTGTATGCAATATGTTTATACTGTGAAACTAAACAATAAATAAATGCCAATGTAGACGAAAAAGCTTCAAACATAGCCTTATACACTATATTACAGAAGAGGTACAGATTTTAAAAATTACATTTATCCATGACAGGTCATATAAGTCAATAAACTTCTGAAGTATCAGGTTGTATAAATCAATTGTGTTGGTTTCCTACAAATTAAATACATCCTTTTTTTATGAAGTTACACATTCTGCTTTGACTCTTCTTTGGGTACTGTGACATGTCCCCTAGATTTTATGGAGAAATTTATATATAAAATAAGTCTTTGTTCTGCAAAACAAAGACTGCAGTAGGGTTCAAGCAGGACCATAGAAATAGTAATGTTCAAGATGATGTCTAATATTGGTGTTAGGTTTTTTTCTGACATTTGATCACCTGTATTACTGTAACCTATAGATTAAAGAATCATACTTTTAATAGATGCTAGCATGCCCCCAAAGACCTTCATTACGTCTTACTTTTAACTTAACTGAAGGGGAAGATGAACTGAAGATGAATTCAAATCTTGTGATAACTGGAAATAGTTAAAAGCTCAGAGTTAGCAGGAATCCTCTGCAGGTGAAATTAAATGGATACTAATATGGATTAATTCAGTGAAATATTCTGCAATACTGATACACAGAACTACCTTGAATTTTTAAAGTGAAAAAAACTCCACCAAACAAACAAACAAAAATCAAACCAAGCACCCCAAAAATGCAGTTATTTCCTCTGAGTCTTATAAGAGGAATACGTACGCAGACAGAAAGATTCCTACATCAAATATTGCTTCATTTGTATTAGTGATTTGCTTTCTGCCACCCTTATGCTACTTCTTTCACTGTAGTTGCTGAAAATCTCTGCTTAAAAATGTTACTAGTCTGCTATTACATCAATATTACACCGAATAAAGATGTAATCCAAAGCAATAAAAGGATGAGAAAACAAGCACTTTTACACACAACTAAGAAGATTTGAAAGCAAAAGCTATAGCCCTTAGCTCTTGTAACTACCAACACCATTTCTGTTCAGCTTTACAGCAAATTTTTAACAGAAAAAAAAAGCTTTTACTCAAAGAAAATTAGCATGAAATAGCTTCCCTGAGAACTCAAATGCAGCTGGTGTGTTACAGTCCCAGACAGGATGTCCTGTGGGCAAGTATGGTACTACAGGGGATTAGGAATCATGTTGTTATGGCCCTAGGGAAATAATGCAGATGAAAAACAGATGGTTTCCAAACTCAGACTTCTTAAGTCCAAAAGACCACACTGAATTCCTTGCTTTGTACCTGGAATAGGTCTCTAAAAAGTCAGCCATGGAAGTGCTTGAGAGATTCACCCAAAATTTATTCAGGTACATCCACAGAAGTCATGCTTTCATATGCTTTGGCTCAGATTCAAATCAGTAACACTCCAGGGATTGTAGATCAAACACAAATTTCTTTGTTAGAATAATTATGGTCATCCCACCAAGCTTATATTGTTATCTAAGAAGGAAAAATCCCTGAAAAGAACTTTCCCAACCCCTCCCTCCATTTCCACTGATTATCACTAACATTCCAGAGCTTGTAAGAGCTAAGACTGTCCTTTTACAATCATTTCCAATGGGCAGAAGGAAATTATTAGTCTACCCAATTGATGCTACTTATTTTGATATTCTCATCAGATGCATATAAATAGACAACACATTGATTTTCTCTGCTCTGGAGATCACCTGAGGGCAGGAGTGGGTGGAAGAAGAGGGGAAAAAAAAATTGTAGCATTTCTGGTGAAATTTAACAGAGTACAAACATCTAGCATGTTCGTTCAAGAGTAGCTAATGCAACTTTTTTTCTCACTCATAACATTAAAAGTACAGATAGGACAACAGAAAATTGTGTTGCGCATTTCTCACTTCCTGCCACTGCTGAGATGGTCTCAGATACAAGATATGAAGCTGCAGTGCATAGTCGAACATAAAAGAGAAACAAAGGGGAATGTTGTGCACTTATTAGTATTAATTATACCAGAAGCAACATCTGGATTTGCAGTATTGATTTATCCTTGTATTTCAGTTGTGAAGTTTGAGTAAGAGTTTAAGACTGAAAAAGTAGGAGACTTGTTACAGATACAGCTTTACTATATAGTGACAGCAATGAATAAACTCACAAGCCCACAGCAAGCCAGCTGTCTTATTAATGCAAAAAGTCAGTAGAAAACTATAGTTACAAAATTAAATATGCAGATTTTATGGAAAACACCCAGTAGGTTTAATAGAATGATTACCTTTATTAATAGCTACTCAGAATAAGAACATACTATGAATCACGAACTTCAAAAAAACTTGCCAAATTCTGTATGATGCAGAATTCTGTAAATATAGATACTGTCAGAGACTGGACTAACAATTTTATTATCATTTTCTTATATTACAATAGTTAAATAAGCAAAGTATTATGAGCAATCCTTAGCTTCTTCAAGATAAGAATTTATGTATACGATGCCAGTTGACTGGCTAACCACAAGTACTGTCTTACACGTAAGAAGTCCACAGAAAGTGCGTCTTCTTGACTTATTTTATTTGCAATGAAGTCATGGGGAGAATTCCCAAGTGACTAAAGTTTCTGATTTGGAGGTGGGGTAAGGAGAAGAGACAAGGAAGTTTTACATGTAAAATTAAATAAAAGAACACTCAAAATCTCATTCACCCTCACAGAATAATTCAGAGTTTGAGAGGTGTTTTTTATATTTACATCATTTATATATATCAGATAATACATATTGACAGCAGTAGATAAAAGTCAGCCCCTGCCTGTTAATCAGTACATATTTTGGCCATTTTCCAATAGAGGTATTGATGTATTTATACTGTAAATAGATTTTGAAAATCAGAGTTTTATTTCCAGTATCTCAGAAATTAATCGAAGCAACTCTTTTTATGTGGTCATTAAACTCTTGCCACTATACAGACAGGTTTATGTCCAGCACTGCAGAGCAGCAATCGTGACACGTACTCCCTTTCTGTTTTAAAGCATGCACTTAAATGACCCAGCTTGCATATTAACTGAAATAGAGTTAGGTAAGTGTTGGGCATTGATGAATGAGAGAAAATGTGCAAGTCACTGAGCCCCGCCTCCTTCAGTCGCAGAAAGCCATGCAATAAGTGCCTGCTACTTTTTGATCTCCTTCTCTACTTGTTACACAACTTCTATCTAAGGAGATATTTGAAGTTTGACAGTTTTTCCTGTTGTCCTCATGGTACTAGCCCACCAGGATAAAAAAATTTCCTTTCTGAGGAGTCTCAGAGAAAAAAATACTGGATGTTTCACATTCATAATTCTTTTTTCATAAGTTCTCAATTGATAATACACAGACGTGCTTCGGAGAGACAGTTTTTATTGTGATTTAATTTATGAGCCTTGTCCCAGGGGAAAATCTAATTTTTGCAGCTAACATCTCCTGAAAGGACTTTTGCCTTTTACTCCAAATCACTTGTTATACTACATTCCTCTACTGGTTTTTGTATTTTTAACATATATTATAAGGAATCTATCAGTAGAGAGATACGTTCAGGTGAAGATATGACATTTCAATGCAGCATTCACCAGTGAACTCACAGCATCAGGCCACAACAAGACAGCCACCATGACACGCCGCAGTTGAGAATGTTGTACCATCTTACCTTTTGATGGCAGAGCCTTTTGTCCTATTTTTCTTTAGAAAAATCCAACTTTATTATTCTCAGACAGCACACAATATGTAATTTCTCCTTTGGCTCCTCTAACTTTCAAATTAACATGTCCCTACTTCCTACTGTTTTCCCTGTGGTCTCCTTAAGTCTGCCCTGCTGGACTTTAAATATCTTTCAGTAATCACCCTAAATTAGTTCGGTCTTGGCTTATGATAGATTTAAGCTCTATGACTTCATAAATGAATAAAATATTACATAAATGAAGAAGTCTTATAATGGAACATCAGCCCTACTTACAGTGATTTTTTTTTACTTGCTCACAGAATTCTACCCCTCTCTATTGCTACTTAGGGTTGTGCTGCTATTTCTGTCATTGCATACAACTGGAATTCCTTTCTACTATGAACAGACTCCATTCTTTTATTATTAGCAGCACAGCAAATGAAGAATATTATTAGCATCAGTAATTGTCTCACAGGATATGTTACAGCAGATATACTGTGCAATGACATAGAGGACTCTGATTATTTCTTTCTACATAACTGAAGTCTCCTATTCTTAATCATTAGCAAACATAATTTACAATACTTACTGAGGTGTAGTGTGCTTTTACAATATTTCATAGTTCTTTTTTCTGCTCCTATCCTTGTTTCTGAAGGCTGCAGAAACATCATTAAAATGTAGTTTTCAATGGTACAAGTAGTGAAGACAGGAGGTTTGCGGGGGGGGGTTCATTTTTTCAGAACTTGCTCTTTGTGGCAAGTAATAGCATAGTTTACTACATGGTTTTCCTGTCCTATTAAAAATTTCAAGTCATCTTTGCAGATGAAGGGCTTGCTTAAAAGGGAGTGAGAGCAATATTCCCACTGACCACAGGCAGAAACAAGAAGGGAAGAGAGCAATGATCTACTTCACAAAGGTGAGCCAAGCTTGGCTTAAAAATCCTGTCATAAAAATCCTGTCGTAAGATAGGTGGTCTGAATTACTCTGAACAGGTCAATGTAAATAATTTCCCGATTTCTTTTCAGTTTTCTTTTCTGCTCATTGCTAACAAAAAATTCACCATCAAAACATACTAAAAAATAAGGAAAAAATGCTTTTACAAAATATACCTTACACAGATACATACTAGAGCAGATATTTGGGACAAATTCTTTCTCTTGGCACAGTAGTATTAATCTTTTTAATGCTCCATCTTCCTTGCAAGAACCATTAGAATTGTTCTGACAGAATTTACACAGCAGTTCCCTTATATTCAGTTTGTCTCTCTGTGGTCTTCAGCATCCAGAATTATGACAATTTTTTATCTTTAGTTCTAGTCTTAGTTCAAATCACCTCCAATTAAAATTGAAGCAAAGTGTACATGCACCCATATAATTTTGCCTAGGACTACGTGAAATATTTTCAATTCCTTTGAATATTTTTTTTTTTTTTTGTCAAGCAAACTTTGGATTAGACCACGTTCTCAGCTTTGTCTTAGCATACTACTGCTTATTTACAGTGGGATTATTTTAAAGGCAAAAGTTAGAAATTCTGTCCCTTTCCCCCACGCCTATAAATAAAAAAGAATAGTTTAATTTATTAAAGTATATAAGCCTTTGATGCTTCTTCAGGAAAAGCAAGACAAACTGAAAAAGAAAAAAAGTCCCTCAGTGACCATAAGCTAACTCAGTAACACAATAGAACGCATACTTAATTCCTTTAAGGTCGTGTATGTTGTGTCATTCTACTTGTCACCGATTCTTTTAACAGCACTACAGCACTTCTCCAGAGATGCAAGTCAATTATGTAAGTGGGTGTTTGTTCTAAAAATATACACACAATTAAATGTCTCAATGTGTGTGTATACCTTTACCTGGAAGCTTTACTGTGTACCCTCAAAATGATGGTACAGAAGATGCCAAAATTGAACTTATTTATAGGCACTCCAAGAGGAAAATTCATTAGCACAGAGGATTTAAACAAAATATATGTTGTTAAAAAATATAAGCATTTGCACGCATTGCTGGCTGAAGTTCTTAACTTTTAGGGCAGCGCTCTCTGATTTTGCTTCCAGTGATTAAAGTTTCCTAGAACTGTCGTAGAGATGGTGTACGTGTTTTAAGACAGGGCTTACATTAAGAAATCTATTTTAGTACCCTTTTCATTACTGCTGAAGAGAATTCCCGCAAACCATGAACAGCAAAAATTTGGTAAAATGGCTGAGGTTATTTTAAAACCACATGCTAGTAGTTAACAGTCCCACTCTGGAGTGTTAGACTAGCTGACCTCCATGGTCCTATGAATATGTGAAAAAATTTGATCTTAAATGCACAACTTTTCTTTTAGAGATAAGTTTAGTTACAATTTTCTATGCAAAGAATTTCTGAGGGAAAACAACTTGGAGATCTTTTTCTCTAAACATACAGCCTTTTTATTCTTCTCAGTTTTGCCTTTTATTCTCTTTAAAACTGGAATTCAATGAGCTAGAGCAAAGTTGGTCCAAAGAGCCTACAAGAGGTTTTTCCACTTGTAGATCCTAGAAGGGGGGGGGGTTCTCAAGTAAATGCAGTTGTCTATCAAGAACTACTTCTGAAACTGCAGAACGCGACCTTAGTCTTATCTTTCCACTTCCTCTCCTCCACTTTTATATTGCTACCTGCTTCTCAGCAACAAAACTTTCATCACTTTTTGGAAAAAGCAATTTAGGATGGCAGTTCTTTCCCCTTCTGAGCTGAAATTCAACTTTCTCTCTTCCAAAAAAAAAAGGATTTTCTAAAAAGATTAGATATTGTTAACTTTAATGAAAGTAAGGGTCTTTTAACCCTATTTTGGTCCGCTATACAGTTGTAAAATATGATTACAACATCTCAGGATTAAGGTTCAGTAATTTCTAAACAAAAGCTTGGTGTTGCTTTGTCTAGAGTAAGAAAATGTAAATTTTCTTTTTCTTTTTCTTTTTTTTTTTTTAATCCATAAGTCTAAACATAGCACAGTTCAAAACATGCATGCAGATGGTCAGGCTGATGAAAAAAAGCTGAATAGAAATTAGACTGCAAACACTGAAATGGTGCTTTCCATTCTATCTGGGTTTAGGCTATTATAAAAGTGCATGCTTTTACTTTCCAATATACAGTGTACTCCTTGTTCACAAGTTTTTGAGGGTTTCATCACATCGTAAAGCAATTTGTACCAGGACATCTCTGGGAAAGTTCAAAATTTGTACCATATACCATCATTCTAGGATAGCCAGTATCCGGCACAGATTAAGTATAACCATTTTGTTAAATTTTAGAGGAGAAATAGTACAAGGACAACATATGGGGGTTTAAATTAACATTGTGTGTGTGTGGCACCTTTCTTCCCTTTCCCATGTCATATTTTAAGCTCTGTTACTGTTGCAGCAGTGGTTTTGATGGAAATATTCATTGTGAAGTTACACCACAATGTAGGATAGAGATACCCCAGGCTCAAATCAACTGCTTTCTGATGATTTCAAAAACATACTCAACACCTTGCAAACTACAAATTGAAATTTCATTGATCCTAAAATGTTCCTCATCGTATTTTGGAAATTTTCATTAACAATCCAGGAATCCTAACTGTGTGAGGCTGATGTGATTCCACAGATGTAAATTATTGCTTGAACAGAAAAGAGTTTAGTTCCAAGCATTGCAAAACACTGATTTTCTACATGTCATCTGCAATTAATGGTAACTGAATGAATAGGGCAAAAACTGCTTTGTGACAATACCTAGGATAAATAACTAGATTTTATGCCTTTCATTCTTTATCTAAACAACTACAAGTACTGCTGAAGGCAGACAGTTACTTCAATCTATTCACATGTAGTCAGATACATCACAAGTATTAAAAAAGTTTAAAAAAATATTTTTTTCAATTCCCACTAGTAGATTCCTTTAAGAAAATTTGATAGTGGTAAATATATAAATAGAGATTTGCTATCTTTCTTCTCATGTTACCCTTCTTCTTTTCTCTTGCTCACATAGAACTATTCCTCACACGCCAGAGAATCAACTGTTCACAACTAAAGACAAACTGGACAAACTAATTTGATGTCTGAGAATTAGAAGGAAAAAGAAATAAATTTTTATCTTGTGTCACTGAAGAAGTATTTTTTAGATAGAATGAAATAATTAACATTTACTTTCCAGAGAAGACTCCTAGATGGTCTGAGCCTGAAAACAAGAGAGTTTTACCAGGGAAAATGGCAGTTTATACTTCCCTGATTTGAAAGTTGACACTTTGGTTGTCTCATTTATGAGCAAGAATTTCACCTCTGGACCTGAAACTTTGCACTTTCTCAAGCAGCAATGACTAAAACAAGGAACGAGAGGTCCAAGGAAGTACACTTGTGATCAGTTTGGAAGAAGTTTTTTCTGGCTTCATGGCTGAAGGCCACGATGGCCATTGACAAAAAAATGAGCTACCTGATCATCATTATCATTGAGAAAAACTCAGATGAGAGTTATGACCCAGACCGACATTTTGTATTAGAATTTGCTCCTGTGCCTATACAGGACAACCCCTAAAAATCATTCATCTACTAGATGAATGATCCTGTTCAGACCCACAGGACAGATATTTCCTGTATTGCAGCAAAACAAGCAGAGTGCAAAATCTTAGAAATGACAATTTCTCTCCCCTCCTGTATAGCTCCCCCGCTGGATCCCCTCCAATTTCTTTACTTAATCCTTCCAAAGCAAGCAAAATAAATGCCTGACAGGACCTTTTCCCCAGCATGTACACACACAGATACCCAACCAGAAACTTCAACGTACGTGATTGCTGGCAGTTCGTTCATCAATTACCTTGTTAATTTCTCGAATTTAGTAAAGAGAACTTGCATTTGCAGCTTACTAGAGAAAAATCATCCTGTTTCATGGGAACGGAAAATGCAGGTGTCATAGTTTAATCCAGGAGGTAGCTAAACACCACACAGCTGCTCGCTCTCATACTGCCCCTGCCAGTGGGATGGGAGAGGGAATCAGGGAAAGAAAAAAATGTAGAATTTGTAGGCTGAGATACTGAGACTTCAATAGGATAGAAATGAAAGAGAAAACAGCAACACTAACAGCCACAATTTGAGAAATTAGTTAGAATATACTAAACAAGTGACACAAAATGGAGTTCGTCACCACCCACCAACTGATGTCCAGCCAGTTCCAAGCAGTGATCCCCAGCCAGCTTTCTTCCTTGTTTATATACTGAGCATGATGCCATAAAATATGGAATATTGCTCTGGCCTGGCTGTGTCACCTCACGGTTTCTTGTGCACCTCCAGCCTCCTCACTGGTGGGGTGGGATGAGAAGCAAAGGTGGCCTAAATGCTGTATGAACACTACTTAGCAACAACTAAAACATCAGTGTGTTAGCAACATTACTCTCATCCTAAATCCAAAACGCAGCACTGTACCAGGTGCTAGGAAGAAAATTAACTCTATCCCAGATGAAACCAGGATGGTAGAGTAACAGAGTATTTAATGTAAGCTCTGCTATAATTTGACATCTCTGTTGAGCACACTAATTCCTGGGTTGAAATAAGTTGTTTCCAATCAGTTTGAATCAGGTACAGAACCTGAACCTCTCAAAATTCAGAGAAGTGCTTTACTGATCAGCTACAGAAAAAAATAAATCTGAATGTCATAAAAACATTGGTGGTATTAAAACTACCTCAATTAACTAATAATTAATACCAATATTTGGTGTATTTTACTTTTTTCCTTCTATAGATACAGTATCCTAGAGATTTCTCCCTCATTTATATCTTCGCATTGGATCTGGCAGTGAAGCATAAACGGGTGGTATCGCATCTATTTCCATAGCAACACTCCAATTTCCCAAGCACTGTCATAGCTTTACTCTTACTGAAAGCTAAAGAAAAGCAAGGCTGAGGGAATGTTTGTCAAGCATTCAAACATGAAGAGAGTTTCAAATATCCCCTTAAAGTGGATCAAACTCTCTATCTTCAGCTAGAATACTAGCACAAATACTTTCAAAGCAAACATACAAAAAAACAAGCATTTGTTTGGGTTTTTTAAAAACCAGTCTTAACATCAAAGTTCTTTAGTTAGTTCCAGTAAATCTCAAACAGTGAATGGACGACTACTTCAAAAGAGACACTTCATTTTAATGTTCATTTCCATTCCTTATATCATTTGTATCACAATACAGTGATAAAGGATCACTAAATAAAGTATGAGCTCTTCACATGCTTTACTGCAGCTGTACTCAATACAAAGCCCTTAGAGGATACAAGAACACAATCTATACTAGGTTTTAAACATGAAGTTGATTTAAAATATCTTTGCCTACTGCTGACATTCTTATTTACCAAACAACACTAATAGTAAATTGATATTCACAACAGCATAGGTTTCATTATTAGCTAACAAAGAAAAAAGCTCTCGAAAAAAGCTACCACATTAATAACACAATAATAATTGATGATGATAAAACAAACAAAAAAGCACTCAACACGGTCTTTTTCAGCAACAAATCTGAACTCTGAAGAAATTTTAAAAAGCTTTTTCAGAGTGCCCCATAGAGTATATTTCTCAAAAGAGATCTTAAAGCTGACCAAAAAAAAAAAACCATTTGACTACAAATTGTTATGCCTTCAATACAGCCAAGCCAATTAATCACTCTGTTCCTATCAGAGCATTTCAAATATACTGTACAAGTTGCCTACACAATAGCAGTCTTGTGATAGAAAATGAAAAGCAAAAGGAGGAAAAATTGTCACACATTGAATGTGTGCTCTGTCTTACAGAGTCTCCTCTGTCTTTTACAGAACTGCTCTGAATCAAATCTTCATACTTTCCTTTTTCCCCACTCACATCTTTACAATTCCAGCAAACCCGCATATCCCAAGAGCCACCATCAGTTTTTTCTCAAATATTGTAACCCTTTCAGAGATTCACAACAAAAATACCAAGTCTTGATAGACTTTTACAAGAACCAAATGCTTCTAGTGGCACCCAGCCAGCTCATCTTAACCAGACAGCCGTTCCACACCTAGAGGATCTAATACACTTCTGTAACTAAAGGAAAGTCCTGTGTTACAAGACAGGTCTTTAACCAAATTAAGATATTTCTCTGAGCCAGAAGAGGGGTAAAGAACAATATGGATCATGTTCCAGTATTATGTATCACGCAAACACCTGCTTTGATTTACAGTGTCTGGTATCCTAAAAGAGAAATATCTAGCTGCATGCAGAAAAATGAACAGGTATGACAGCTAAAAGCAGTTTGTGATGCAGGTAGGTTATCATTTACAAACCATGTTTTATCTGATAGTGAGAGAACCTTAACTGAAAACATAAGTGAAGTTAAACTTCATTTTTTATGTATCAGGACATGTCTGGAAGAGATCTGAGCTGTAGTATGAATCTACTCTGTTTGCTACACCCTTCCAGCTCCCTTATCTGCTGAGCCCAACCTCCTCTCACACCATCCTCTCAGCCTCTTATTTCTTCCATTTCCATTGCAGCACTATGAATTCATTCAACCCCATTACTTTTGTTCTCATTGCACTCAGTCACGTATTTTAGGCATGCATTCGAGGTCTTAACTTTATCAGCTCACCTCCACTCGTTTCCAATGCACTTTCTGTCTAGGAAAACAATGAGCAATTCTCTCCACCTTCTTTCTTGAAATACCTAGAGTTCGGAACCTTCCTCCTATCAGATTGCTCAACTCACCAAAGCACTCTTTATTAATGTACACTGCACAGTGAAATGTCTAAAAAGTGCAAGTATTTACCTAAGAGATAACAGCAACACTGTCAAATAATGTTTCCAACCATTTGGCTGTAAATCCGTAATCTCCAACATTATTGTATTCTGCTTATTACAACACAGTACCACTTTTGCTTACTACTTTCTTACTTTTAGAAAAGTACCTTCCACAAAAGGGGACCTAATAAAGTTTATTGATATGAGGTAACTTAGGAGAATTAAAGAAAATAATTTAATCTCTCAGTTAGGTACAGAGAATCTATTGAGATAACCTCACTAATGTGAGATTTCTCTTTTATAGACTGTCAATGATTTTAGTAATTTCTGTAACACCAGATGAAAGACTCAAAGTTAGGAAAGTGTGCCTTGCTTCTTTAATGTATTTTGAGAAAAACATTGCAAAAACTCTCAGCAAAACAGCCTTCTTATAAGAGAGTCTACACAGAAGCTATGAAGAAGAGGGATGAAATTTTCTTGTGGTACTGATAGACAGTCCATAGCACCTGACACATCTCCCATCACAAAATGCATCCATGCAAACCTGGGGATGCACATGGCTGAAGACTTACCTGTCATGCTCCATATTTACCATTTTGTGATTGTTCACTTTTCTCATGAGACTGTAAACCAACTCTTTGCAAGGCAGGTGTATCCCATAATTTCTTCCTGTCCTTCTTTTGCCTTTCCACGGAGTGGAATTGCATTTGTTCTACCTTTCATTTTATCTTCCTTATCTGTCGAACACATAAGACAAGCCATGCTTGCTTTTATCACTTCATAGATTTGTTGCTGCTATAACATCAGATTTAATTTTCTATTTTAGACATGCAGCACTGGGAACTATAAATATAAGAAACAGCAGCAAAACCTTCACACAATTAGCTTTGGTTCTGCCTCAAAACTATACAAAGATTCAAATATTTAAGTTGCTACAGATGCAATTGTAAATATTTAATTTTTTTTTCCTTTTTTTGCTTTAGTCTAAGACATAGGCCCACGATCCAACAGCTGTGGTGATCCAGTGGCCTGAAAATGAAGTCAGTATTAGGTTGTGAGAGCAAGGTAATAACTTTACGCAAAATGATTCTCACTGTTCATTTTTCTAAAGAGCAAAATCATTAAAAGTACAGCATAATGCTCTGTAATTACAATCTAAGTCATTTCCCCTGTTAAAAATACATTCTAATTGCTTTAAGTGAAAACACATCATTATAACTTCCCTTGAAAGGGGAACTAATAAATAGATTAGTAAAATCCTACAGTCAGTACATTAAATCATGTTTGTTCATTCAGCTGAGACTGGAATACGTAAAGTACATCTTCTTATGGAAAGACACAATTAGGGAGAATGGCTGGCTCATGGGATTAGCCAAGGGATTTTGAGTTTTCCACATCTAGCTTGGTAGTGTGAATCCTCCCCAGCTTGGTGTTGACTGAAGCTTATCTGCAGCCTGTTCAGTGTCCTACATAAAATGCATTGGTTGTCTTTGCCCAATTCCAAGCTCACAGGTGTCCAGTATTACAGCAAACGACAGTCATTAGCACACCTTTAAGCCATGTCAGCAAAGATGCAGAAGACCGAAAAAATACAACAAAGATGCTTATGGAATTTGGTATGAGCAGTCTACTGAAGTCACGCTTTGAGAAGACGAGATGGTGGAATTGGTATTATTGCTACTGCTTACTGTGCCTCTGCCAAATCATTGAATATGAATGATTACATTCTTGTATAAAACTTTAAATCTCTAATTTCACTAGATCTAAAACCCCCAAGCAACTAAAATGGCATTACCATTTTTTAACTCTGAAAGCTTACATTTTCTCATCTTAAAGGAGGATTTCAATAGTTAAAGTACAGTTACTATAATTAGTATGGCTGTACTCAGAGTCTGAGAGAATCTTTTTGGTGTGTACAATGAATTATTACTGCTGCTATGACCCCTAGAGCAGCTGTGCAGGAAACCACTGTAAGAAGGAAGAAAGTAACCAAAGAGAGTTACGAATTAAATTTTCCAGGTCTCTTATTATTAACCTTTGGGTGAACAGGTCTGCTTCCTCTGGTGATCTCAGTTATCTCAGATATAGCCTTGTTTTGTGAACTAAGCACTAACTCATGCAAAGAGCAAACTAACAAAGTGACAGAATAATTACCTCATAAAAGCACTGCAGTATATGAACTGCACTAACATTAAGTACGAAATTAAAACATAATGAGTATTTGCCATATACTTCACTTCTTATGAGTCCCTAGTCAAGCTAGTTATTAGTAACCAGTCAACATGTTAGATTCTGCAAAAGCTTTTCAGGAAATCTCATCTGGTGACCACCCCCAGTATTTTAATGTTTGTTTTAGTTAAAGAACAGATGAAAAATTGAGTTTCTTAAAGTTAAAAAAAAATGGGTTTGAAGTAAATAATGGGAAATCTCTCACTTTCCAAACATAAAGATTTAGAATTCATTCCCAGTGGCGATGAGTTGCTTCTGTCCCATTTAAGTTGCATTTTAGGTTGCTGCCATTTTCTCCAGAGGCCAGAATCTTACATGCCCATTATGTGACTGCCACAAAAACATATACAGGTGAAACTAAATATTGCATCATGGAGGATGAGTTTTTAAAGGAAGTTCAGGAACAGAAAAAAATATATTTATTTACATCTAACAAAGACAAAATAAAATAGTTATTTTTTTTTAAGTTCAGATTGTTAATTAAAAACATCATTTTACAGCCATTATTTAATTTCTAATATAAGGACTGAATAAAAAAATGTATTTCTTTAAAAGTAATATTAGGAGAAATATCTGGCCTCTAATTGTTGTATCTGTCAGCTTTATAAATGTCTCATTCTAATTCCAGTGGTCTTTTATAAAGCAAGCACACAAACAAAAGCAGCCAGATTTGAAACTTGTTTTTTTTTTTTAATCCTTCCATTTACTCCAGAAGAACACAATCAAGGTATTACTGTTTGTAGGCACAGATATAATGAAATCCTCTAAGAAAGGTTGACCCTCTAAGAATTTTTGTCCACAGAGCTTGTGAGTTTGCTTTCTCAAACAAAAGGCAAAGAAAGCCAAACTTCATTTGTCTGAAGCATTAATGGGAATCACCTTGTTCTTCAGATCCATGTTCCTCTTTGGATGATAAATGACAACTATTAGGACTCTCCTTTATCATGACACAAACCACATATCTCTATATTCAAACCTGAAAAATGCAGATTTTTCAGGACAGGACAAAGAGCCACTGTGCCAAGTTCTGTGAGAGTCCAGTCCAGAAACTAGCACAGATTTCCTACATATCTTGTATATATAATAAAAATTAAAATAATAATAAAATAATAAAACATACACATAAAAAATATGTATATATGTAAAGAGTGAAATAGAGCAAACCAACTGCTGATTTCACAAATCTCAAATGACTTATTGTGTCCTATGTAACTTAGGTCCAGATGAAACAAAAAACCTGAGGATCTATTCACAACAGATGAGCTTTATGGAAGAATACACAGAGTGTAAAACTCACTGTTCATCTGTTTTAAAGAAACAGCAAAACAAAGATAACATAAACAACTATGCAAATTGCAGTGGCTTTTAGCTAAGTATCTAATTAGTCAAAATGAAAAGTAGAGATGACAACCTGATTACTTTAGCAATTCGATTTGCTCTGATCTGCAGTAGCTTCTGCATATTTAACAGGTCACTTTTACAGCAGAAAGGTTATCTCGCAAAACAGCACTTTGTGTTCACAGACACTCTTTCTCCTGCTATAACTGTGTACAGGGCTTCCCCTCATGTATTTTTCTGCTTCCCTTTGACATATGATTTAGGTTAGTAACATATTAAAGATCAAATTAATAATGTTGAACAGTTTCAATACCTGAAAGAGTATCTGCATTTCCTAACTCAATTCAGGCAAGAGAACTTGGGTAGCTATACAGAAAGTCCCTGTCAATACCATCACTTAGTCCATCTAGCCACCTCATCCTTCTCATATAGATATATTTGCATACAGAATCTCTCGACAGACATAATCAGGCTCTATTTACCTTCAGTGAGATTGACTACAAAAAGCAGATACAGCTGTATAAATATCTGCTGATTCAAACATTCACCTAAAATGCAAGAAAATGTCATGGCTGAAATAGTTCATGCTTCAACCTGCTGTAATTGTAGGGCAGAATCTAGCTTTGTGCAGAAAGCTGACAGTTCATTCTGTTAAACAAGACTCTTTGGTCTCACTATGACAAGCTAGTTGAGATATAAATCTTTGCACAGACTTTTGTTACAGTTCTTCATAGGATGGAATTCCACTCTTGGTCTGAAGAACTGTATACATTTGTATGAAATTATTCGTGTTTAACATGCCTTGTAGTTTTTTGAGCCCAGTATTTACATCCTTAAAAAAAAAAAAAGGAAAAGATAACAAAATATATAAAAGCCTCTAATTTAGACTGCTAAAAAACCTGTGCATATCTCAATGAGATTAAGTTCTGTTTTCTGAGTGTTATATTAGTGTGCTGCTTTTGACTGGGGCAGAGCTTCTTCATAGTGGTTAGTATGGGGTTGTGCTTTGGATTTGTGCTGCAAAGAGTGCTCCTAACAAAGGAATGTTTTTGATAGAGCTGAGCAGTGCTTACACAGTGTTTACACCGGCATATTAAGGCCTTTTCTGTTTGTCACACCACCCCATGAGGAAGGCAGCTGGGGGCGCACAAGTAGTTGGGAGGGGACGCAGCCAGGACAGCTGACCTAGACTGACCAAAGGGATGTTCCATACCATATGGTGTCATGCTCAGCATAGAGAGCTGGGGGAAGAAGGAGGAAGGGGAGGATGTTTGGAGTGATGGCGTTTGTCTTCCCAAGTCACCAATATGCATGATGGAGCTCCGCTTTCCCAGAGATGGCTGAACACCCATGGGAAGTGATGAATGTTTTGGTTTGCTTGTATGAACGGCTTTTCCTTTGTCTATTAAAGTGTTTCCTCCCTTTTGCCCTACTGATTTTCTCCTTTATCCCACTGGGGGGAGTGTGCAAACAGTTGTGTATGACTGGTGTTAAGCCAGGACAATTATAAATTGAATTCCATCAGGGAAGGTTTAATTATGTATTTTCTTGAAGTTTTAATTATACTGTCAATGTAGAATTTAAGTATTATAATTAAGATAGAGTGTATTCATGATTAAGAAAACACAAATTATTTAGTGGTTGGCAAATATTCAAAAAATGCTATTAATGAGGTAGTTTCAAATGAAGATTGAAAAGAAAACACTTTATGATATGACAGTGTTACACAATGGATTTGACTAACTTCAAACAGACCTCGTTCTTAAAATGCAGATGATAAAAGTTTGCAACAAATTAAAAAAACAAACACTTTTAACATAGAATTTTACTTTGCATCCAGTTCTAATATATTTCTACCTGAATTTTGGCCTGTATCAGAATTCTAGAAAAATTACAAAGAAATCACAACAGTTACCCCAAAGAGGCAGGTTTGGTTAATACCCATTATGATAAAATGAAAATTAAAAGGGGGTAAAGAAATTATGAAGAACTTCCATAATCATGGCTAATTAGTTTTTTTATAAATAAACTTAGTGCTAATATTTTGACAGCTCTGAATATCCACCAGGCAAATACGCTCGAAGTTGTAGGGAAAATATGTGCAAGTCAGTGAAAGTAGGTTGGAATAGGTGTCTCAGGTCTTTTTTTTTTCTTTTTCAAAGCAATTGAGTTTGGCTTGTGCAAAATAGTTTTCAAATAGAAAAATTACATTCCACATTGTAAGAGACCATTGGCTTGCCATTTGCTTTGTGATTAAATGGCACAGGCGCCACTATAATGAGGCAGTCTATCAAAGTCTTCTACCTGGTTGTTTACACTCCATGAGGCTGTATGAATGAAGGATTTTAAAGTTTTCATTAAGTCCTTGGCTGCTGTGCATGCACAAACACAAAGCCAATTATTTTAAAGGTACACAGGATTTTATTTTTTATCTTTCTTGAGAGCATGATTGCTGCTGCTTATGCTTCACTGAACAACACAAATAGGGACAAAATTCCTGTCTTTTGAGCAGTCTGCTACAATTATTCTATTTATACGTAAAATATAATCTAATATGTAGGCATCAGTGCCCTAATTTGAATTTTGAATTGCAATAACAAATTCAGGAGGACAGGGAATTTTTAATGAAATTACATGTATATTTTACATAACAATAATTAGCTGGCTGAATATGCACATTCCTGTATAGTATTTCTTTTATCTAAATCATTTTGGTTTGGGGGGCAAAATCTTACCTTTTTTATTTGAAGAATAGTGTACACAACCAACCAATATAAGAACACTTTTTCTTTCAGCTACCCTGCCACCTCCCTGCTATCTTTTCCTATTACGATTTTCTCTATCTGTAGAATGGCTTTCTCTCTTCTTTTTGCTGTTACAGACCCTGATCATGGAAACACTTCCACAAAGACAAATTCCTTCTTTGACAATTTAAAAAAAACTGCTGCAATATTTACTGAACTAATTTCCGAGCTGACAAGAAGTGTCCTGAATTTCAAGAGTGACAAACCAAGTGACTCATTCCTCCATATTTTCTTCAGGTGAGCTTATCCGTCCTGCATCTCAAGTCCTCTACAATGTTCAATATACTCCCATTTTCAGTAGTGACATCTAGGACTTTTTTATTTTTAAATTGCTTCAGCTATAATTTACTATGGACCAAGCAAGTCCTTCATTAGTAAATATGGATGCTCCAAAAACTGGAAGGCTAAATTCAAACACACTGAGTTTTGAAAGAACAGCTTAATGAAAGTAAGTTAACACATCATCAGAAACACATATATTATCACTGAAATTGTTAAAATAATTTTTAGCAATACTGCTATTGTTTGAGAAAAACAAACTCCCCCTCAATCACCAACATTTCTTACAGTAGAATATTAATTCATTGTAGACTCATTTAGAGAAAATACGGATATCTATCTATCTAAGCCATAAATTTATGGTTACTATCTTCACCTGAGATTCTCAATTTGCATTAATTTCTCATGCAACAGATGAAGATCTTTCAGTTAGGAGAGCACAAAATTTGTATTAAATACATATTTAATTCATTGATCTTAGAAGATGAAAGTAACAACCCATTTTCCTTAAAAGGAATAGAAAGATTTATCTGAAACATAAAATTTTCTGCATTTTTTTTCCAGTTCAAATCAAGAGAAGTTTGAAATGAGGTGCATGACTAAAGAGGATATACTGATACTTACACAGGGAGAAGATAACATATAAGCCAAAATACAAGGGCAATTTACCTAACCATAACTGTCCATATCAAACTAATTTTTAATACATATTTGGATTTCCAAAAGAATTTTGATGGTGGCTATTAAGGAAACAGGGTAGCCCTCATGTAAGGAGTATCATAGAATGGATAAACAGTTGAGTAAAAGATGGGAAATAAGAGTGGGAGCACACATTCAGCCCTCGTGATGGGGAAGAGTCAGTAGAAAAGCTCTGTTGAGAGCCTTCATTGGGTCAACTACCACTCACCACAGCCCCTGGGGCCTCATAAGAGAGTGAGCAGTGAGGCAAATTAGGCTGGAGATAACTGGGATGAGGGCAGGCTGTAAGAACTCACACCAAGCACTTGTGAGCAATCAGGCGCTGAAATGTCAGTAATACTGGCAATGCTTCAATGCCAAAAGTACACCAAATTTCAGCATGGAGACATGTCGGTTAACACAGGTCATCTGTTTTAGGAAAAGAGGGCCTTTAAGCCTCAGTGTCATTACAGAAAGTTCCCTAAAAACATCTGCTCAGTGCTCAGTAGCTGTCAGAAGGGCAAATCAAGCACTAAGGATGATCACAAAAGACACAGAGAAACGTGGAGAGCATTTTTGTGCCACTGCCATGATGGCTCACCCACACCTGAGTTTATGCCATCTTTCATTCCTTTTCAAGGGGGAGAATAGGAAGGGTTACAGAGAAAACAGGAGCAATTGCTAAAGTATGAAATAGCTCCTTTCAGGGGAGCAACAAGGCCTCTTACCCCCAGAGAAGCGATGGCGTAGCCAGCAGAGGAGGTAAATAAAGTACAGATCTCAGAGATCAAAAAGCAATGTGATGTGAGAGAGAAGGGAAACCATTAACCAACTCTTTCAATGGGGAAATTGAGGGTATGAAAATGAAGACAGCAAAAGTCATATTCAAACCAGTCACAGGAAGATTTCCTTGGCAGCGACTAGAAAGACATAGAAGTATTTTTGGAAAAGAGTATTGCAGATGAAAATATAATAGGGAAGGCTGGACAGATGCTGGAAGAGGAATCTGTTAAGAATTACCGAGCAGAGAAAGCATGGAAGACTCAGGAAAGCTCAAGGGTGAGAGACCCTGGGACTCCAGTTGTGAAAAACATATAAATTTGTTTTGCTTTTATTGTTCACTGTGTATCAGCTTATGGGCACTGATGGAGAAAAATGACTGAGCTAGATGCACTTTTTATCCTTATGACCCATAATGTACTTTATGTTCATAAACTGGGCCAATGCCCAAGCAGTCACCTCTCTGCTCTTGGTGAAAGTCTTGAAGGGACATTAAAACAAACTGAAAACTTCAGGCTTTGTGTTTACTCAAGATTTGTAGCATAAATCTTGACAAAAACAGCGGCTGAGTTTTCTGTCAATGACAATTCAAAAGTAACAACATCCCATTTTCTACAATCAATTATCTTTTCTTCAAATGCCTTCTTGTGCTAAATGTCACCTTTTGCAAAATTTGACAAGCCTGAAGTTAATGACATCGAAAAGACAGAATGCAAACATGCAGAAGTATATTTCTACACTGGCTAGCCTGCCTTTTTAAAGTTGCCGAGGACCACCATCATACATACTGTGCTTTCTCAACTGAAAGCCAGCGAAAGCCCTTTAGTACTTCGCTGTAGGTAAATGACTTTATTTATAAATTCTTCTGACATCAAAAATTAAAATATCCTTTCTGACACTGCCTCACCTTTACAAATCTACTCATATATCTTTTAAAAACAAGCTGGAAGGCATAGCACATAAAAGGTAACATCACACTATAACAAACAAAAAAAATTGTGAAAGCCTCTCAGTTCTAAAAGAAAGAAACTAATCATAAAGTACTAAAATATTTTTTTATATAAATTTTTTTTTTATTATTTTATATTAAAATATATATAAAGCTATATAAAGTACTAAAAGATTTTTTCTAAACAAGTTGGAGAAACATCAGAGAATTCTTTGGAATGCTTGTTCCTTTGGAGTTACTGGAGCCTCAAAGCCCATTCGTTTCCACAAGGAGGCATCTCAATGGACAGAGCTACAGCATTTTTTTGCTTATAATTAAGAAGGAGTAAAATATAGGAACTATTCTTTCCCATCCTCATATTTGATTGTGTAGACTTTGGTACACCTATGATACAGGAGATCTATGTCTGGATATTCAAATAAATGTTTTCTTTAGGATATTATAACAGAAAAGCAAGCTGTAGACTTTTTTTAAAGAGAAAATGCTGATTTTTGTTTTGAAAGGATTTTATGTGCTTTCTCCAACTAGAAATTATTAAGCTATGTTTTTGAATAACCCTTCAATTGAGAAAGAAGCAATATCCTTATGCTACAATTTTCTATTCTGAGCCCTTATGACCACTCCTCAGTCAGCATATTTCAGAACCCAGTCTGAGCCATCTAAGCCCCTCAAGGGAAAGCCAATGAAACTAACTCTAAAATTTGGCATTTCACTGCAAAAGTCAGAGCTGAAATGCTATTTTTTTTCATTGTTTGGAATAATTCCTGACCTAGCCTTTAAAACATGCTACAGTAACAGTTTTTACATTAATCTACAAACTCAAATGTATACAAATATGTAGTGCTGAATCGGTGTAATCTGAAAAGACACATTCCAAAATCTCCCCTTAAATCAAAAGAAGAAAAATAGTGGTAGGTGCTTACTGGAAACACTAGAGAAATATCAAAGGAAAAAAGACAAAGTAAAAATAGATTGATGGGATATTTTTTACAGGAAAACAAAGCAAACAATCTGATGCTTATTTTTTCCTATTATCTCTGTATTGTAGATGTTCCTATGACACATGAAAAATCTTAAGCCTGCCTTTGTTACAAACTCTTCTTTGGCACACTATACCACTTAAATTCAAAAGCCCCAAAAATTGGCATCTATGTTTCTGCCACATCAAATATTAAATCTCTGCATTATCTATTTTTGTTCCAGCTTGAAGTATTGCTTTCAAAACTTTGCTATACTCACTGTAAGCATTGTGAACATTTGTTTCCCATGAAACAAAAACCTGAGACATATTTGATTTGGTGAGAGGACAAAAAAAGTTGTGCAGTAGAAAGCATACACTAGCTTAAATTTTTCTATAACCAGTACTACATATTTTTCTTTCTTTGTTACAGAACAGTGTAATTAAAAGTTTGATTCTGAATGTAAGCTTCCATGATGTTCTTGCATGCCAGCTTGTCAACTTCTGCATGAAGGATATTGCAAATTTCTTTTATTTCTGGTTTGTGGTCTGTTTGCTCTGGTTTTATTAACGGATGGCAAAAATTCATATGCGTCAATTTTGTGCATGAATTTCTCTAAAATAATGTTCCAAGAAATTTGGCACAATATTATTTCAATTGTGAAATTGGAAAAAGTCAATTAGCTTAGGGCTTCACCAGCTTAACATTGGCACAAATCCATAGCACTAAATCAGCAGCATCAGCAAAATTGTAGCTTGTGAATTGATTGAGAAAGTTTTCATTGCTCATAGCTAAAGTTAAGGACAAGCATGAGTAACCAGTAACAAATTTCTATTAACCATACCAACCTGAAAAATATCAGTAATAACAAATAGAATAAAACAGTTGTGACCTGAGAACTCCTTATGGAAACAGTACTTCATTATCGTTCCTGTATTTAATGGAGAAAACTGGTATTCATCCTCTGGTTACATATACAAAATACTTTAACCTGAAACAAAATCCAGTAGATGCTTTAAACATCTTTTCAGTGACATGAGGTGATAAAAAACAGATCAGAAAACAGTAAGATCAAAAGCACTTAAAAAAAAATAAAAATGGGATCACAAATTCTCCTGGGTATTTTCCTAACTTCACTCAAAAAGTTTTGAAACATACGTATTTTATATTGTAACTGACGTAGATAATGCTGACATTTAAGAATTTTGACTAGAAATGTGACTACCTTGAAGTTCTGGGAAAATTAAAAAAAAAAATCAGCATCTTCTTAACATACTAACTGCCAACAAATAATCTTAGAAAATATCCACAGTGAAAACCCCAACAAAAATTGCACTTTCAATCTTTTACAATGTGCTTTTTGTCGTCTGGAAAGCAAGACATCGTGTTGATTCATGCAAATTCAGAATTTCAGGACTGCTGAAAATGTGCGTTTTTATATGCAATGCAAATATTATAAGGGAATGCTCATACAAGAAAGTTGACATTTTGCTATTTGTTTCTTCTAGGTTGAGAATGTTACCACTGAGTTCATAAACAAAATATTTAAAATCTAAAACAAAACAAAACAAAAAATTAAGTGATTAGAAATTACAAACTCCTGGGGGAAAAAAGAAAGAGGAAAAAATATCACAACTGTTCCAAAATATAAGAGATGCTATGTATAGTTCCTCTCAGCTAAAGAAGGCAAAATATTAACTCTCAATAAGTTCACTGAAATTAACCGGAAAGATATATAAATATGTATTCTTATAACAAAATTCACTGTAATCAAGGCTATTTTTAGCAAACAAGTCAAGATACAGTACAGGTAACCTGTTAGTGTCTACATAACAGGTTTGTCTGTTAACCAACTGTGAATTTTGACTGTTTATGATACACAAAGTACAGCAACAGTGGGGTAGATTACTTGGCTTGGATACTGCATCTTACCGATTTTCACAGGATGTAAAGGAGGAAGATAAAATGCCAAAAATGTGTCAGAGCTTCCTCTGGCACTTTGTGAAACGGTTCAGAAACTAAGTATATTTGCATAATTATTTAGTACTAAATTATTTCATTAGTGTTCATATACACATTTATTGTTTCAAAGATCTTTTGCCCTGTGTTCATATCTCAAGAGAAGAATTCATGTTTGTGGAGTTATACTTTATATTAGTCTCAAATCTTCCTCAAAACTACTGTGTGTAGTGAATCTGTTTGAAATTTAAGGAATTTTAACTCCTTCTGAGCAAAGAGTATCATAAGTTATTGGAAAAGGAGGTATTGCAGCAATGATCTCTGATGTTTTCAGTGTCTCAGTGGAAAAGGAAAAAGATGCACATTTACAAAAGCAGCTACCTCTTCTTTCTAAAAATAATATTGACTTTTTTAAAAAAAAATAAAAATAAGGAAACAGATTTTCAATGTGACAGCTCTGAAGTGATACGTCATTATAAAAGATAGATAGTACAGACAGCAGACAGGCATTAAAAAGTAATTCAAATTAATTATGTAATTACAAATGAGGACATTGGCATGTTAGGTAACTTGGAATTCGCATTAAAATAATTAGTTGAATACATTCTGATATAGAAATAAAAATACATAGGAGATGATACTATGGTGCTTTAATGAAGAAACAAGATAATTAGGGCTAATAAATTAAAAAATCACTCAGTAATATTCACTTCAAAGATATCAACTATATAGAAGCATTTAAGTTATTAAACAAATTGAATAGAGCATTTTAAAGTCTTTAAAGCAGGATTTAAATTTTCAAAAACACTAACGCAAGACACAAATTTGAATGTGTATGACACATCTAAAAAAGGCTAAAGGAAAGCTGGCTTTTTAAAAATCAGAAACTGGCAGAAATTATTTTTAAAATTCATTCTTTAAAAAGGGAAAGCTGTGTCCAGCTGAAAAAAACAAAGATGAGCATAAATTTTAACAAGTTAAATGTAAAATTTTAAGTAAGGCCAAAGAACATTTTGAGGCATAAAAAACTTGGGAAAAAAAAAGAATATCCAGTGCCAGGAGGCCTGCAGGGCCAAAAGATTATCAGCATGTAAAAGAAATGTTCAAAGAACATAAGGCTGTAAGACAAAAGAATAAAACAAGCAATTAAACATTCTTTGCATCAATCTACCAAGGAACTTGAGTGACATCCAAACCACTGTTTTGGTTGGGTTTTTTCCGGCATCAAATAAGTATCTGTCTAAGTGAAAGCATCAGTAAAAGAAGATTTGGAAAATAATCAATAAAATGAATAATAAAAGATTAGTACAACACAAGAGCTGGACAACTCATATACAAACATTCCAAAGAATAAGTGAATGAATTAGCTTTAAACTGGACCTATTACTAGTGCAATGAGTAGGAAATGTGACCAAAAAAAAAAAATGTTCTTCCAATAGATTGGATATAAACTGTGGAAATACAGAGCAATCAGCCTGGTTGCCACTCAAACTAGTCAAAAAAAAAAAAAAAAAAAAAAAAAAAGAAAAAAAAAAAAAAAAAAGGAAAATCCCTGAGTCTGGAAAAAAAATCCCCCAAA
>JAWWMP010000081.1:94359513-94397073 GCA_035047865.1 Dendrocincla tyrannina
AAACTAGGAAAAAAAAAAAAAAAAAAAAAAAAAAAGAAAAAGAAAACAAAACAATGGAAATGCCTGAGTCTGGAAAAGAGATATCTAAGGAGACTGTGCAGGCACATAAAACCATGACTGGCACAGTAAAGATGGATAGGGAATAAGTGCTCACTGTTTTATGATGCAAAAAATTAGGGATATCAGAGGAAACTATTTTTTCAGTAAATAAAATTATAAAGGAAATATTCTTCATATCCGTAAAAATAATCTTGTGGAACGTATTGCTCTGGCTGTAGCAGATGCCACTGTAGACAAATTCAGAGGGAAAGTGCTCACCACCCAGTAACAATTATGACACTATTGAACCTGAGGAAAGACATATCCCTCCGAATTTGCCCGATGTTTTACTACTACTAATATAGCTGTCTTCTAGTAATTTCATTGGACACTGAGTTGGTGAGACTGTATGGCCATTACATAAAGTACAGCTTAGAAAAAACCCCAAACAAAACAGTATCCCTTTACTTTGCCATTTCTGATCTTTGTTTCACCATTTCTAATACATTAATACATTATATTAATTCTAAATGTCTTCTTCATTCTGTATGGATTTTGAGTCTGGAATCTAATTGTGCTTTCATATGAAATTTTGAGCAATCTGAGTAAATCTGAGTAAAAAGAAACTGGAAGTTTCTTGTATTAATCTCATGCTCTAATGTCTACACTGAAATAACATTAACATTTTCCCATGAGCTACTGTTGGCTCATATGAATAAAAGAGGTCATAGTTGGCCCTCACAAGATTCATGCTGGAAACCAGAGGTAATAATAAGAGTTCATGAATCCAGAAATATGGCCAGATGAATTCTGAATGAGGATTCAGTCTCACAATGTGGATGAGAAAATTCACTTTTAACTACTGAATGTGATTCACCTTCTGTCCCTTTTTGAAGGCTTCACAAAGTGAAAGACAGCGAGACAGAATAGCATTTCTACAAAGCATGACCTAGCATTTTATTTGAAGTTCTTTCCTTTCCTCATGGAATATATGAAGAAGTCATCACTTGATCCCTTTGGTCAATAATGCTCCTTTTATGTAGACTGAATATAAACATCTGTGGATGAAATTGGTAACTCTGAGGAAAACATATTGAATCTTTAAAGCATCTATGCTGACATGCAGCAAATCTTCCGTAAGCAAACTACCTGCAAAACCCAAATAAGTATATATATTTGAAAGAATCTTGTCAGATTTAATAATATTGTGACTCCTGAGATATAATTCTTAATAAAAGTTCTTACTCTATTCTCACAGCAGGTGCCAAAAATATGCAATACTTAGTGTCACAAAAAAATGCTCCAAACTTTTTATAGGAAAGAATTTTATTTTCAAGAAGTTATGTTCCTTTGGTCTTGCTTCACAGTTCTTACATGACCAGTGGTCACCTTGGAACGGGTGCAAGGCACAAAGGTCTTAACAGAACAATTACTTCAGCCTTTAAAAATGTAAATATTCAAAAGAAAAGTCCTTAGAAACATTAAATCTGAGATAAAAAAATAACTTCAGGATTCAAGCCTCCAATCTGCAAGAATTGTGATGAAATCGTGGGTTTTTTTCATATTAATGGAAAATGGACACAATCATTGAGAGTTTCGTACATTTCTCTATTTTTAAATTTACATTAACCAAACACAACAGAAAACAAATCCAGCTCCCTGCATAGAGGGTAAATATTTCTGTTCCTAATATTATTCTAAGGCTGTGCTTTCATGGTAAGATGTCCCTGGCAACAAAACTAGTTTTAGGTGCTCCTGTCTCCAATCATTTATTTGTGCTCTCTACCTCAGTGCACTGCTGTTGCCAGAATACAGGAGTATTTGTTTGTGGCACCAGATTAAAGCCATATAATGAATTATTTTGTCTGGTAAAAGAATGTGGAGGGTTACTGCACTAATTTTATTATTTATGTGTTTCTAAAGCAGGATCAGTTCCCTCAGCCATTTCTCAGGTGGCACAAAGAAATGGCTCTTCTGCTGCTTTCTGGAGAGGAAAGCAGAGGGGAGAAAATCAGAGACTTTCTGACTAAAATCAGGAAGCCACTGACCCATTTCTATCATCAAGCCACAGCCTCAGAATTCTGCATACCCATTTAATTATGAATCCTCTCAGTTCCCTCCCAGTCATCTCCCTTCCTTTTGCACAGTATTGAAGGCTATTTTATAGTGGCAGAGAATACAGAGGCCTTGTTAACAAATACGTCCGCTTTGCTGTATTAGAATTAAAAAAGACATATGGTGATGATCATCTGAAACAAACAACTTATTATTGCTATTATGAACTATAATTTTTTTCCTGAAGTAATGTGAGAAGAGTTCTAAGTGCATCTGCATAATACTAAGTCAGAAAGCAAAAAGCTCAAAAGCAAGGCACTATAAAGAAAAGGTCCTCATAGAAATCTACAGAAAATATAAAAAGTACATGATTCAGACACACAAACAGGAATTTCGTAAAGTTCATATAAATATCTCCTCAAATCTCTGTTCTTCCACTGTGATCAGTCTGGCCTCTGATTCTGTGACTGGTTTATAACTGAGAAAAACAGGAATAGTGTCATGACATGTTGAATTTAATGACCATAGGAGTTGAAACGGGACAGACAGAAACTGAACTTTTCAGGGATATTTCAGGTTATATTCTTTGGTGGTATTTTCTCCATGTACTGTCTGCCACATGAAACACTTACAGGAACATCATGTAGGTTAAGGAAAAGCAAAAATAATTGCATATGTTTTCATTTCTCCTTCCCCAAGGCCTTTACAGTAAACTATTAAGAATTCAGTGGCTATAACATCCCAGGTTAGTAACCCAGGATATGAGAGGAGACTTATGAATTTTTACGATAGCCAGGTCTGCGAAAATCATTTTTGAACTAAGTCAGTCAGTGCAACCCAAAGACAAATCTCTGATTTCTTTTTGGCATTGAGAGTGTTTGGCATGAATTAAGACTTCAAGTAATTACCTAGCTAGTCACTGATCTATGCATGAGACAAAAAAAGAAATATTAGATCCTTTGTTTTCTCCTGAAGTTGCTTTCCACTACAAACTCAAATAACATAAGCCTTTATTTTGTCATATGTTGGCCATAAATAACACTTGTTAGAAAATCTGATTTGGAGACTTCAAAAATGCTGCAAAATGAAAAGCAGAACATTCAAAGTCAGTCTGGCCACACTCACTAAATGGCAGCTTGACAAATCGCTCCATGTGGTTCCCTGAAACAATTCAACAAAAGAGTATCCCATGACAGCAAAGCACAGAGAAATACAATTGGGCTATTTTGCCTTGCTATTTCTGAGTGGGGATGGGTAGTATCAACTGATGTTACGTTTATGATCAACAGAAAATCAGTCAGCTATTTTTAAGATTCTTCTAAAGCTGTTTCCTACCACTTAGGTTACATGCAAAAAACACCTATTCACAAACCAGCTTTCCCACAAGACAGTAACAAGGTGGGATGACAAGGTACAGAGTAAAAAGCACCATGACAGTTTTCTGTTTTGATGAAGTTTCCTGCTGTGACTCAGAGCAGCATGAGGCTATTACTCACATCACTCCTGTGAGGAGCTAACCACTGAGATAAACCCCAGATGCACTTGCAGATGTGTTAAGGTCCCAGCCGCACTGCTTTGTTACACTACGCTCTAACAGCCCCACCTTTCCATGAGGGCATCAGAAGAGAGCAGCAAGGGCATTCCAAAGATATCGTTCATTGCTGCCTGAGCAGATCCAACCTGTTACTGAAGTGATGTGAATATCTTGCTGCAGGATGTGGATACTTAGCTCAAACCAGGTATAGCTGTCATCTTAAATCAGGTGACAATAAAACCACTCCTGTAGGTCAGTATTTTTTTTTTTGGGGGGGGGGGGAGGGAATCCCAACATAGAACTGCAGCAAATGAATGAGAATGCTTCAGCACAGGCCTGTACTCACCCATGAACCCTGTGAATGTGAAATTCAGAGCAGGAGATTCTCTATGTGATGAAAGCTGGAAATACTACCCTATTGCCTCACAACTTGAAATGCATATGTTTGGAGCTAGGTGTTTGAAATCCTGAACTCCAAGGAAGATGAGCTTGCAGCTTACCATGTGACAGTGAAGTTCACCAACAGATAATCACTTGCTTCTTTTTAAACTCTGGCTATGTGACTATGTCTACTTACATCACTTTTTCATACATAAAAACTTTCAGAGAGATAATTAAAACTGTACTGTGACCACTATTGCTCTAGACATAGGGACGCCTGAAGAAAGCTATTCAGTGGACACTGAAGAAAAGAACTAGTAGCTTTTAATGAAATATGGGATAATATAATGTGTGTCAGATCTGGTAAATCATAATCCAGTTTCATTAACTTCAGAAGAGAGTCCTCTCAATCATTTCCAGGTCAATATAACATTATTTTTCACTCCATCCCTCAGTAAGTGAGGAATGCACAGTAAGCATTGTGCATTTTTTATTTCCTAAGTACTCTATGACAGAGCGACTGATATAAGTAGATATTATCTTCTGAGATATGAACTTCTCTTTTAACCTATTACTGAATTTTGGCACCATTTTGGCAGTTAAAATGCCCCCCGTGATATTCAGGACCCTTTCCAAATTGGGCTGTTATTTATGTAATTTAGCAAATTTATTTTTCAGCTTATCTTTTCCGGTGAAAGTACTGTACACTAATAGAATTTGTTTTTTTTTCATTTACTTCTACTGACAGGTAAATAATTTGTAGCTCTTGCCTGCAAAGAAAAGGGAAATAAATACTCTGGATTTTCACACACGATGTTCTCTTTTCTTTTACAGTCAAATTCAGAAGAAAACAAGCTTGTTACAGGCAAACCTGCTCTACAGCTGGTGGTAAAATTGATAGAATCATTTTAAGTATAGGTTAGGCACACAGCTCAAATGGTGAGATGAAAGACAATAAGTTAGTAACCACAACAGCCATCCCATCTACAGAATCAATTTTCATCCAAACAATTAAACAGTTGCAGATTTTAAAACCAAATTAAACACCGTAAGACAGATCTGTCGGGAGTACATTGGAAAAAACAGATCACACATTTTAATGTACCAGACCAGTGAGTTTTCTTTGCTTTTTATTTTTATGGCCTTTATTTTGTCTCTGAATGTTACAAGATAACAAAGGCTGATTAGCTGGGCATCCATTAACTCCTTTAGAAGTGATGGAATTTATAATGGCAGCAAAGCTGCCAGTTTTCTATCTCTTGGGTAATTAGAGAATAACTGTCTTCCAGATGTGCTGGCACTTTACACTATATCCAGTCTTTCTGTCTAAAATTCTTTTCCTCAATTGAGTAATTTTCATGCTAAAAGGAAGAATTATATTGTTTAGAAATTATAAAAATACTGTCTGGATTTGGACTCTTTACTGAAAAGTAATTTATGTACACAGTGTTCTATGATACAGAAAAGTTGGACTGTTGTTGTCTTTGAGTTACTGTACATCAAAACTATGAAAATAAAACACCCTTGAAGCCAGAATAGTAGGCCAGACCGAAAGTGTTCTGGGGCATTTCCAAGTTGGCTAAAGCAACTCAATATGCATCTAATACTTCAGTCACCCTATTTCAGCCCACTGGTTGCAATGTCTTCTGAGGTGCTAAGTATATCAGTGAAACGTAGAGACAGGATGACAGATGCATTTACTGACAAACCTCATTGATTTTAAATGGTTTTCCAGTACCTGTATATTCCCATACATTTTTGCTGAGCACCCACATTCCTAGACCTAGGGGCAAACAACTAAAGGTTTAATTACATAAAGCTTCACCACCCACTTCCAAAAAACTATCTGTTGGAAGATCTCTGCTGTCTCCCTGCACATGGGCAATTTCAGAAGATCACAAACTATTCTTGTTCTAGGTAACTAGAATTCAGCTTTCACACATATCTATTTAAATAAGGTTTTGTTAAATTTAGTAAAGACACACCATTTCTCAATACATACTTTCCAAATGACCTAAAGGTTTGCTATGCTCTCCTACTCCAAACTGCTGGAATCAGCTCTATGCTACCACAATTTTAAAACTTTATCACATCTTTATAGTATAAAATATGTAAAAAAACTATTTCTTGATAAAATCTGTAGTTTACTTTCCAAATTCCTAAGATACTACCTGAGTTGACAGCAAAATTTACTGCTTTTATATTTCACAGTCATCACTTTGGTCTATCAACCCAGGTAAATGAGTAAGTTTCCATTCAGGTTCATGTACATTCACACTATTTATACTGGACCTTTCACTCTAGTTTAACTCTTTCATTCTACCTTACAACCTTTGTTAAAGGCTATCAAATTGCATTTCCCTTCTTCAATTCTTTCAAAGTAAGTTTGCACTCTTGATTTTTTTTATATATATATACATGTCCCTATTATGGTTCTTCATATTTGTTTAAAATACTTCAGTTTACCAAAATTTTATCAAATTCTAATCATATATTTCAAGGTATTTGCAGTAGCCCACACTGCATTGTGAGTCTAATCCACATGTTTTCCACTTCTTCATTTAGGTGAGCAGGGAACTTTTTTGGGAGTGTGGATTCACAACAATCCCAAGGAAATCTCATTTGTTACATCCTTCTTTTTAACTGTGATCAAATATCCCCGGAATACTGTTTTAATAATGTAGTTCCCTGAATTACTTTAATTCACTTTCACTTTGAATAATGTGTTCAGTTTTGGGTCCCTGACTACATGAAAGACATTGAGGAGCTGGGGAAGGGCCTACAGCACAAGTACTGTAGGAAACAGCCGGGGAAGTCGGTCTTATGTAGCCTGGAGAAAAAGAGGCTTATGGGGAGATCTTATAGTTCTCTACAACTACCTGAAATCAAGACAAAGGTTGGTCTTTTCCCAAATAATAAGAAATAGAACAATAGGAAATGTTCCCAAGCTGCATCAGGCAAGGTTTAGATTGGATATTATGAAAAATTTGTTCACCAACAAGGCTGTAAAGCACTGCAACAGGCTGCCCAGGGAAGTGGTTGAGTCACCATCCCTGGAGGTATTCAAAAGACATCTAGATGTGGTGCTTAGGGACATGGTTTAGAGGTGGACTTGGCATTTTGTGATCGTAGAATTTTGTATGTTTTCCAGATTTATGAGATGATATCAAAAGCATTATGGAAGTCTAAACAAGATATCAGCTACTTCTTGCACAATAGCAGCAGTCACCAGCATAAGAACTGTATCACTCTATAACAAAGTAATTTTGATAAAGGACTAGAGATAATGTGATGACAAAAGATTTAGTAACAAGCAGTTATGAATATACTGACTATCCATCTATCAGATATCTCTTAATGACCCTATTATATTTGTAGACTGAATGACCCTAGATTAACCATAGAAAAACAAGGAAATATGGCACTGTGCTAATAAATGCAATGTTATCAAGAAGCCACATCCCATAGGCATCTGAAGAAAAAAATATGAACTTTATCTTTTTATAAAGGCAGTAACACAAGATAGAAGAAACTCCAGAAGCATAAAGAAAATGCCTAACGACATCAATTCAAATTATAAAAGATTAGTTACTGAGAAGTGTACAGAAAGGTTATTTAAGGTATAGCTAAAGCATTTATAGATCTGTGTAGCAACCTAGTGCAGCTGCTCGCGATTGACAGCCTAAACAGATATATCTTTAGATTGCATATAGCAGCACAAAAAATGCCAGCTAGTCAGAAAGGAACCTTACTTCAGAGAACTGATCACTCTAATATCATGAATTAACACAGAGGTATAGGGAAGTTTTAACTATTATCATAATATATATATGCTTGTTGGGGTCTGGTTCCCCAACTTCAGTTGCAACTTATATCCAATACACTTAGATATTCCCGAATATATTTCATAAAAATCTGTTCTAAAACAAAACAGAAAAGAATTCATAAATATTTACAATGGTGAAGGGAGAGAATGCTTCTTCTCAAAATATGTTAATGATTTGCAGTATCATGCAACTACAGCAGCAACATTGCTCAGTTTCCCTCAAAAAGTATAACTTATTTATATAATACAATGAATTAACTGAGCATTTCTTCCATATCAGCAGTTTTCCTGTTGCGTTTTTGCCAATTCCATTTTAATTTTGAAACACATTTTATTTTGCTCATACTTTATTAATCCTGATGGAGGTAGTGAGAACAGTACACCAAATTAACCTAAAGCCTGATAGCAAGACTACCTTAGCTTCGAAAAGATAAAAGCAGAGCCAATAAAATGATGCTTGTCTCATAACCTCAGCCCTTCATAATCAAAGTACAGCATATTACAACGAAGAAGAAAAAAATATGTTCAGATGAATAGCACTATTACACATATTTTTCAACTATTCAGAGAGACTTCTGGGCTGTAAGGTATCATTCAAATGTGATTTAGTTTTCAAAGATGATTATAACAAGCGTTATTACAAAAACAGAATTGTGTTCATGCAAGAGAACTCAAACACTCCAAATAAAACTGAGTTATATTTAATATACAATATTTGAAAGAGTATTCACAGAGCAATTAAAGAATAGTCAGCTCAAATTATGTCAAGAGCCCCTCACCTTTACAGACTGAATGGTGGAGGGAATAAGTATTATGATTATTTTCTCACAAATGCCAGTTAAGATTGACAGTGCTATGGAGATTAGAATTCGTGTATCTTGTTGCAACTATTAAAACTTTAGAAATAACCATATGTAGAAATCTTGCTAACCTTCTAAAAATATTCCTGATGATTTGCCTTAAGCCTGTCACATATTTCTAAACTGTTCTAGAATTTCTTTCTTACCTTATAAAATGCCATATCAAATGGACTGTCACTTAATAAGATAAAATTATCTAACAAACTGACGCATGCTAATTAAGAGTATTGCAATAGTAGGTCTTCCATAGGTTTTTAGATTGCTTCTTATTTCAATATACCTGTTTTCATAGCAATAGTCATCTCAGTGAAAAAGGCTAGAGACAATGTTTATGCTAACATAAATCTTCTAACCTCAAAAAAGGAAATACTAGAGAAATAGCGATAGAAGATCATCCAAATAAATACCACATGGTCTTTTCAGATACAAAATCTCAGAGAAACATTGCCTTGAAAATACAGAAGACAGCTTACTGCTCCTCAAACGTACACTTGTTTTTTTAAATTCTGGTGGAAAAGTGATTTTTACATGTGATTCTGTTGTAAATGGAAATTAACTATTGTCACTAATGACATTACTTTTCAAACAGCGGTATCCTATGACTTGGATCCAGAATTTTAAGTTTGGCTGATGGACAAAGTGAGCATCTGTATGACACCATGTAGTGGAAAACAATTTTCTTCTTTTAGGCATAATCCCCAAACCCTCAGGAAAAAAAAAAAGGTAACTACATGGAATTAAAACTGCATGTGCAGTCTTACCCTTTTATTCCTGTGTGCGCATATTATAATAAAGTTTTACATTGCTTTGAGTTCTACTCTGAACTTTTACCCTCTCTGGTTTTTGTCTCACTATCCTTCTTGTCTATCTAACCTATTCCTAAAGCCTTCAAAGGACAAACCAAGGCTCACTACCCACCAGTACTAATCTCTCAATCGGGAAAGCATCACAGTCTCTTCCTTTTTTTTAATTCCAATTTCATTCTCTTTGTTATCCTTCTACTTCCAATAACCCCTCTTGCTCACATTCATATCCATCCTCCTGTTTCATCAGTCAGTCCAGCTCCTTGTTGCAAGGTCTTCCTCAAATTTCAGGTTGTCTGCCTATGACCCCTCTGAAGTTTTGTCAGAAATGCTTCCAGTAGGAAATCTATATCTAAAAATAAGAAGCCAAAACAGTTTCTCAAATTATCATCCTCGGACACATCTCCTTAAATTCAGTAATCTATGACAGTTTCTTTATCTTAATATAGTTAAACAAGTTTTTTTCTTCAACATTGCTTTCCAAAAGGCAGAACTGAAACTGTTGAAAAAAATAGTTCAAAACAGGCGGTAAATTCTAGACTGATTAATATAGCATAAATATGAAAAAATATGTTATAAATATGTTAAATCAATTTTTATAAAGAGAAATGTGAGGAAATCTAGTAAGTGCTGATAAGGTAGACTAAAACTGACACAAAAGCGTGTCTACATAAGCCAGTGTACAGATACTTCTTTACAGGTGCTAATTACCTTAATTTATTGCTTACCACACTTTGTTTACTTTTCAGTATCCTCTTTCCATCTAATTTGACTTAATTGAAGTGGTATGTATTTCTTTTTCTAAGTATTCCACTCATTATTGACTTAAAGGAAAGCTTTGCTCAAGAAAAAATCTAAGCAAGCACTTCAGGATTTGTCCACAGTTTTTGATTTTGCTAAAAAGGCTGGGTAAGTCATGTGGCTTCACTCAGTCAGAGCCAACGTAACAGCAGCTTTCCAATTCATAATTCCATAATCACTTGTTTGCATACTTGGATTTTATAGGATTTAAAAGGTTTATTTCTCTTTTAAGAAAATTATTACTACAGGCCCAAGTAATTTAAAAATGAATTAATATTTGCTCTTTAACAACACAATTTAATTCCAATCACATGCAATCTCTTCTGAATTTCCTGATAAGTCTTTGATTAAACTAAACAATTTATGTTTCTATCTCAATGCAAGAGCAAGTATTCAAGAAATTATAATAAATTGAAACAAATATAAATATATAAACTACATATTGGGCTAATTACTTTCCTTCAGCAGTGGAGAAAACAGCTTTAAATTTTTAACTGATGGACACTAAAATGCTGGATTATTTTGCTTTTTTTGGCCAATGTTTCATATGGCCCCATGCTCAAGACAGGCTGAACTGTTTCCTAGAAACATATATTTACACATCAGATAGGTGGTCAGGTGTCAGTCTATATTCTCTTAACAAAAAGGAACAAATCTAGCTTAAGCCTGAAGCAAAAGCTTGGAAAAAATTATGAATCGTGAAAGTTCATGAATTCAAGTGTTACCTACTAGAGATCAGTATTTCCTACTTTTCTAAATGAAATGATATCTTGACATCCTGCCTCCCTGCATGGAACAGATATAATACGTCCTTCCTTTTCCATCAACACAACTCCAAAATGTTATTCTGACTCTGTATCTGTGTAATCATAATGCAGATGAACGTTGGAGTAACCAAAGTTCTCAATATTTTAAACTGTAAACACAAGGTATTAGAGACTAATTATTTGCCATGAATTTTTAAATCACTTTGAGTATAAAGGTAAAATATTTTAATATGGAGTTTTATTAATTTCCTTGGGGTTTTGTTTTGCTGGGGTTTTTTTTGTTGTTTGTTTTTTCATAATTTATTTTCACAGGAGTGGACAGAAAAATCCACCTACCTCAGGCAATTCATTTTACAAGACCTTTTACCACAACACTTTTAATTGCATAACTCCTTTTCAAAAACATATCAAGCAAAGAAATACTGAGCAGTGTGTGGAATTCATAAAGAAATCTCTACTCAACAATATACTTGTTAGATTTCCTCCTTGTAATATTAATTCCAATTAGTATTTCAATGTAAAATTCTATTAACTTTGGTTTTCTTGTGACAAGGAATGAATCTGTTTGCTTTACAGAAATATCTGAAGAAAGGAATTTCAGAAGATGCTGTGTTTTCAAAGCAACGTAAAAAAGGACAAAAAAGAAGAAGCTATTTAAACAAAGAACCAGGATGTCTGGTTCACAGCATTTTAAACTTGCTCCCTTTTAAATTCTGGATTACTCTCTTAGAGAAAACACAGTTCAGTTTATTGCTAAAGAACAGAGATTCTCAAAACTGAGCTGTTTCTAAAGATGAGGTTTTTAAGGTAGAAGAGGTCTTCAGCATTTTGTAGCTACTCAAAGTTTTAAAAACTAGGCTTGGGACATTAAACCACTATTCAGAAGGAGTACTGTGCATTATCCCCCAAATATATTCACACCAGTCCCATTTTTACTCAAGAAAAATGTTTTGTTTATAACAACATGCATTCCTTTCAAGACAGTGCTTTCAGAGATTTTAGCTATATCTTGTCACTTGCCAAATATAAAATAGGAAAATCAATAGCAAAATAGTAAAAAAGGATGTTATGCTTTCTTTTAAAGCTAGATATTTTTTTCTATGTTGGAGAAGGCTTGTATTCAAGTCATTTTGTCTTTTGCACTACTTGAAGACTCAAACACAATGGAAATGCTAATTTCTGTGGTCTGTGTATAAGTTATTTTGACTCACTTATTCTCTTTACTGCTTGTAGAGTGTGTGGCACATCCAGTATTTTATCCAGAATTTTGCACAATTTTTGGAACAGGAATTTTTTTAAAAAAAGATGTTCAGAACTCATTGTTCTTGCCATCATAGATTCACAGCACCTCAATTTGTGATGGCCTAGAAATTAAGAAATTTAATCCTGAGCTGTTATTTAAAGCATTTCATAATGAAAGAAGATTTAACAGACTTTCTATGAGCACAGTAGTTAATATTGTCACCACCTTTTATAAATGAAAAGCTATCTACCCTAGTCTAATTCAATATACACAATTGAAATCAATGAGAGTTCTATATAAAGCGCAAGGGTAGAGAATGATGCAAAATGTCAAGAGCTTCTATTTATAGGTACTGAAATTGTAACAAAAAAAGAAAAGAAAAAAGAAAAACAGGTTTGAAAGGAACAGATTCTTTTGAAGTAAAAAACATTATCTTAGTGTTTAAATGTAACCATGGAAAAGCAGAAAGTCTGCTCAATGTCTTAGGCATTGTCCTTGAGACTCACTTTGTTGAATATTTGGAATCTGAAAAGGATCTCATTTCATTTGACCTTCTAGAGACCATAAACTGTAGAACTTCCAGAAATTGATACTATATTGTCCTTTTATGCAGGAGAAGAGACTTATTTTAAATTGAAACTGAATAAAACATACTGTTATTTGTATATACTGTTATTGCCTCTGTAGAAATACCTGAGGTAAAACATTTTCCTAATACATTTCTTAAAGATTACTTAGGTAGCTCTTAATGAGTACATACATTTCTTCTAGGTAGCAAAATATCCTGTCCATTCACATGAGACTACTTTTATTTTTTCACTTCTGGATACTGATTTAGCTAAAATTACACTTTCTAATTAAACTCAGGTCTAGTTTATTCCAACACCATTTCATTACTATTAGTTACATAAATTAATCAGTGCTGCAGTATAATGACTTTAAAAGCAGAAAAGACCAGGCTATTACTGAAAGTCGATTTATGACTAAAAAACTAGAAAACTTACAACATAATCATTGAACAATAAAAGTTTAAAACAATACAAAGGCACTAGAATTATAGAAATATCATAGTTTTATCTTTTCTGTTGAACTCAGAAAAGATTAATAGCAGATACCAGTTTATTTTAATATGCTTATAACAGAGGAAACTGTATCCCCAAACCCCCCTATGCTATTTTATGCTATTTTTTCATTGCCTCTAAAAATATGCTATATTTTTCTTAGACACATAAAAATCTGTATTTTCAGATTTACTAGGGAGATACTACTATTTCATATTTATTGCTGGAGATACACTGCAATTCTTCACCAACTTTCAAATTCTTCACAAATATTTAGGCTCAGCTTGTATAAAACAAAAATAGATGAACTTCACACAAAACACCAAACCATTTTCTCAACACTAATTATTTTCCTTTGACACACTTTGGCTATCTGAGTCCTAGGAACCAAGGATTAACTCTTTTCTAGGCCTTGTGAAGAACTAATACACAGAGAGACACACAATCAAAAATAAATACATTATGCTGCCTGAATCTCTTCTTTTCTTACCAGAAATTACTCCACCTATGCCACATGACTTAGGACCTATTATCTTCTGATAGAAGAAAGCAGAGGATACTATGATGCATTTGACAATACAATACAATTTGACATGAGACATACCATCTGAGTCTTCCTTCCTAGATTGTAAGAGAAGATTACTGTTCTGAAAAAAAACATCTATTGATATATTGAGGAACTAAATTCTCTTTCACATCTTTAACATCTTCAAAATATCCAGCACACAGGAAAAAAGCTACATTCTGGATAAGCGATCTCTGGCAAACTGCTGACTAGAGTTAAGCTGTCCTTTTCTGACAGAGTTTCAAAATCTAGCCTTTCACACATTTCAGGCCTGTTTACAAAAACCTAGATGACTGAATCGGAGAATCACAGCATCACAGAAGTGACCTAAAAGATCATCTTGTTCCAAGACCTCTCATCATGGTCAGGGACACCTCTCACTAGATCAAGGTGCTTGAAGCCCCATCCAACCTGCCTTTGAACATTTCTAGGAATGTGGCATCCACAACTTCACTGGCCAACCTGTTCTAGTGCCTCACTACTTTCTTTCAGTTTGAAGCCCTTCTCCCTTGTTCTGCCACTACATGCCCTTGTGAAAAGTCCCTCTACAGTTCTCTTGTAGGCTCCTTTTAGGTACTGGAAGGCTGCTATAAGGTCTTCCTAAAGCCTTCCCTTCTCCAGGCTAAAAAAATTCAATGCTCTTAGACTTTTTATAGATGTGCTCCAGCCCCCCGATCACCTTTCTGGCTGTCCTCTGGACTTGCTCCAACAGGTCAATGTTTTTTTTCATGCTTGGGGTCCCAGACCTAGATGCAGTACTCCAGATTGGGTCACACAAGAGTAGAGCAGAGGGGCAGAACCATCTCCCTCAATCTGCTGTCCATGCACCTTGATGCAGCTCAGGATGGGATTGGCTTTCTGGGCTACATGTGCATATTGCTGGGTCATGTCCAGCTTCTCATCTAGTAAGTCCTATTCTTTAGGCCTGCTCACAATTTTAGATGGATATAATCTGGGTTCAGGGCAGTCCGTAGAAGTGCCTGACTTTTAGTGGTCCTTTGCTGTCATTGGTTGGTGGGAATCCATTCATTTTAATTATCTTGTACTGCTCTGTGACACTCTTACTGCAAATGGTGACAGTGGCAGAACAATTTACTAAATGTATATGAATTCTTTCTGAGAAAAAAGCCAAAAATGTGCTGATATTACCTCAACTAAAAATCAACATCAGAATCCTAAAATAACCATCCTTATTCTATTTCACATTCAGAGGAAGGTGTAAAGTGAGCACTAACATCTGAAAAATCACATCTGCATGTGTGTAAGTAATATACACTAATACAAAGGAAAACTAATCACAATCTATAACTTGTCACCTTCTCTTTCTCCAAACCCAGCTACAATCCTCCCTCACCCTAGCCCACCCTCACCCAAAACCCTTGGTTGTGTACCAAGGATGCAAGGCCCAGATGTGATATGACACAGCTGCCTAACACAGAAAGGTATAAAATTCATAAAAAAAAAATGTAAGAGAGAACCTGGCTGGTCTGGGTTGGAACTGTTGAGTCACCAGTGTCATCCATATCAGCACTGGTGTAGGAGGACAGACACACAAGAGCCATGAAGACCCTTTCCAGGCATGTGCAGGTACCAACCATTCCTCTCATAAATGCTACTTGCCTGGTCAGCAAACACATTAATGCTTAGCTTGAGAGCTCATTAGGCACCACCTCTTGTATATCAGGCAAAAAATCAGTGCCTTACACATTCAAGTTATGTATATCCTGGTCACAGAACCTCTTTGCACCTTGCTAAACAAGCACAAACAAATTGACCCATAACAACCTCCACTAGGGTTAAATATTTTGGCTATATGACTAACACTTGGCTGGTATCAGCTTGGGATAAAGTTCATATGCATGTATTTGGCAAAGGAAAATATGTTGAGAATTTTTATCCATAATGTCATTCTCCTTTGTTTTAAAAATTATAAACTATTTGACAGATATTACAATTGTAGGACTGCTCCTGAATTTAAGATGTTGAACTATGATATTTTATATCCTATGTATGTTCTGTTATCTACAGTTGGTTCAGTGACTTTCATACCAGCAGATTATAGACCAACAGCATATAATATATGCCTTCCTGCTTCCTAGCTCCAGAAATGCAACACACCTGGGCATAAGCCACCAACCCTCAGGAAAATACAACTTTCACTAGACAGCAAGGAGCACTCAGAAATACAAGAAACTGAAAATATACCAGAACCCCACACTGACTGCTTACAGGACACATAATCTTTTTTCTCATCTACCAGATCACAAATGCTTAGGTCTGGGGCACCAAAGGAATACATAAAGAAGTAGGACAAAGTACCAAGGTCAAAATTTCCATTTCACAAACATAAAGGATACTCTATGTAGGTACATAAACTGCTCAAAGAAGAGGTTCATTAGAAACAAGTATGATATAAGTCTGAAATGATCTTACAGATGCAAAAAAGAATAAACTTCTCGCCATTTTCTATTTGAAATGTATTTTTTTTACTCATGCTTTTTCTGAAACCTAAAAACAACAGAAAAATATTAAAATACATTTAAAAGTCTACAACATTTTTCTTGCATGGCTGTCAGATCATTTAATGAATTATAGAAGGGTGCACATGCCCTGAATAAAAGGTCATAAGAACCTACACAGCATGCTTTGGTGCTCATGGTGACAGGTTCTCCTAGCTCTTTCAGGTTTATGAGCAAACTTTACGAGGTCACTGTTTACGGGCCAGACCGTGAAGGCTCCAGCTGCGCTAAACCTGTACAAGGTTATCAATGTAAGGAATGTACCAGTACAACTGAAAATGGTCACATTTTAAGGACTCACAGGAAGAAATTAGTTTTAAAGAAGAGACATATTTTTAGATTAAGACAACCTGCATCTCCTATAAAATACTGAAAATATCCTTTCTTATCTATAGAGAAGTTTGAGCCTGATCATTTTAGTTAAACTTTTTTGTTAATAGGATGGGCAGCAAACCATCGAACTAAAAAATGTAAACTGTCAATAACCACAATTTTTTTTTTTAACGCCTATGTTATCAATAAAAATGAACTTAATCTCTTGTCAAGTTTATTTTATGACAATGAGCTTCTGACACGGTCTTTCTAACCTTTCATCTTTAGTTCTTCCATATGCAAACTCGTACCACTTGCTATAACCCACACATAATTAAAAAAACCTGTTGTGGACAATCAGAGGGAAAACAAAACCATAAAATATGCAACAAAATTCAGCATGCCATGATAGATCATATTCCAGCATTTGTTGTGTTTCCTGGGAGCTTACACAGGGTTGTTTTTTATTTAATTTTCACAAGAGGTAACAAAGTTAGAGGCATGCCAATGGGGAACAGGTCATTACTGAGAGTTGTTAACTTCTTAATATAATCCACTGTTCTTTTAATCACTCAGCAACTAAATTAATTAGCTGTTAAAGGTTAGAAAACCTTTCCCCAGACCCAAGAATAGTAAATATTTGTTTTCTTATATTCCACATTTAACATGCATTATAAATATATTCATTTAATTTCAATAGATAAAAAAATATTAATTTCAATTACTATGTGAACAATTGAATGGAATGTAACCTAAAAAGATGAAGTATCAGGTACATGATAAATACCAGCTTTTCCTTAAAAATACAAAATCTGTCACATTTTCAGTATCTAAGAATTCAGTTTAGTAAAGACACACTTTACAACATCTAATTTTCATTATAAATATTCAAGGACTTCCAAACCACAACTAAAGAGACTTACTTGTCTTGTATGAAAAGCAACTTATTCCATGGCTACCAACATCCTAGAGTTAACACTTGAAACAGTACTCAAGATTATCTTCTTTGAAAGAATATGATTATGCATACAAATTGCCTTAAAATAAATCGGAATAAGCTGCCTCACATTTACAGCAGAGTAAGAGCATGCAGATATTGATTCAGATATAGCTTGTAGATCTAGTTATATGGAAAGTTACATAAGTGTCAAGGATTAGTTGCACAAGATACGTTCCTGCATTAGATTTCTCATTTTCCCATTGTCACTTGTTCCCACCTTGCTGTCATGTTTAACACCTACTTCTCTTTCCTTCTCCTAACTCCTACACACTCATACACAAATATTCTTTCATTGCTATCAACTATTTAGTCTGTATGTTCAAGACATTTTTAAGAACAGACAGTAGTTTTGGACAAGACTGGTCACTTACAAACCCACACTTTCTTCATTGTGCTACTCAAACAATTATATTTTCCAGTTTTTCTAACACTGAACTTTACAGAATGTGCTATTACATGATAAGAATGCATAAAGTGCAACACAGTGTACATTTCTAATACAAGCAACACTATAATTTAATATATATGCATCTATAACTGGACAAAAATATAATAACTGAAATAAAGCTAAGCTTCATTGTAAAGTTAGACTTTAGGTTCTGACTCAGACTCTATATAAATATGATATTATAAACAATGAACTACATACAAGTCAGAAGTTGAGTTTAAGTCCACTGGAGGTTCATGTCTCACAAAGTCAAGATATTTTTACTCAGGTTTTTAGTAAGTTAGTAACTCCCTGGACTTTTGTCCACTAGTGAAACCAGTGATACGAGTGAAGTTATTTTCTACTGAGCTGAATCTCACATAGAAGACAAAACTATTAGGAACTATTAAATTTCTCTTATTAAATGTAGGGTATCATCTGACAAAAAACTTTTTACAGAACAGTATGGATAATATTATGAGGTCTCAAGTGGACTTTTCTAACCTTCCCATTAAATCAGTTTTAAATATAAAAGTTGAATCTGAAATTTGTTTAAAGGCATGTCTACTGTCAGCTTTTTATAGAATTAGTTTTAGAGAACAGATGGACATTTGAATATCTTCTTAAAAATGAGTATATTTATGTAAGGCTTTTGGTAGGAAAAAAAAAAAAAGCTGCATTTAGAGAAAATATCCAATAGGAAAGTAAAAGAAAAATTCAAAAGGAGGACTGGAATTTTTCAGGCTACCTTTTAAAGAATAAGAAGGTTTCTATAACTGAAAATACCACCAAGCAAATACTTTGGTGAAGCTCATTTCTGTAAACATACTGGAAGATCGACATAGACCTGCAGTATGCCTGGTCAGTTCCTCAGGATTTAGTTTACCTTAATCTACCTCCAATTTTCTACTCATGCTGAAAATGCACAATGTACATTCTCAGTTATTAAATGTTCTCAGACATAAATATTTATTGGCAGTTCTCTTTTTTCTTGTGGCAAATTCTGGAATTTAGGTACCATTTTTTGTATTCTTGAAGTTTTGGGGAGGTGATTTATAAAAAAGAAATCAATTTGTAATGACTAACAGAACATGTTATATCAAGAATAAACCAGGCTTTTTAAAATCTGAATTATGCTCATGTACAAAATAATTATGGACTAAACACTGGTCCAGCAATATGCTGGACAAGAAGTAAAATTATTCTGACAATGCAGATTGGAATAAAACAAAATACAGAGCTCAAATCTTTACAATAAAATTAATTTCTTCCCCCTTTGTTGCATGAAGCAATTATGTCCTATTCACTATGTACTTTCGTTTTTCCTTTCCTTTATCTTTGTACTTTTATCTGCCTTTTAGGCTAAAGAATGAATAGTCCTAATACAATGAATTATACATTTTCAAAGAGATTAAGCATGAATTAGACAAAAAAGTACATATAGAGCCAGCTACTTTCAGCCTTACTCAATCCAGACTTAAAAGCATGACTCTGCTGACTAACACATTGCACTGCTGAAGGTCAGTAAGATCTAATGCCTGACTGTACCGAGAAACAAATGAAACCATTCATTGTAAGCTGCCATGAACAAACGATAGCAAATACATCAAACAGAAATAATGGAAAACAGTGCAGAAAGAGCAAAGGTATCATAAGAAATAAAGCAGGGTTGCAACTTTTCCATACGCCTCTAACCACCATCTCTTCTATGTAATTTACGTCACCGTTCACACCTAAGACGCCACCCAAATGTATTACTCACTACCTACTCCCGTAACTTTTCTTCATGTCAGATATGCTTCTAAAATTGGTGCATGATATTCCACTTATTAGTTACGCTATGAATTTAATTTTCTTCATTGGAGCCTGCACGGTGCTGTGTTCTGGATTTGTGGCTGAACATATTAATAAGACAGCTATTGATGAAAAGTGCTTGCACTGAATCAAGGTCTTCTCTTCTTCCAGCTTTGACCCTGTCACCAGCACGTGATGGCAAGAAGCTGTGAGGGAAAATGGCTGGGACAGTTGAACCAAATTAGCCATAACATGTAACAGCAATAAGAACTGGTATAGAGGAAGAAAAAGGGGGCTGAGGGATTGCCTCCCAATGCAGCTGATGCTTGGTGAATGGCTGGATATAAATCTGCTTCTGGGAGGTGATAAGCGATTTCTTTTGAATTGCTTGTTTGGTTTCCTTCTTCTTTCCTTTATCTGTTAATTTGTCTTTATCCCAACCAAGGAACTGTCTCACTTTCATTTTTCTTATTCTCTCCCTCAACCTGCTGCGTGGGGAAAGTGAATGAATGGCTGCATGGGTACTTAGCTGCTGGCTGGGGTCAACTCATTACACAAGGCTATGTAACTGTAGCTTAAAATTCAAATAGTATTTATATCTTTAGTATAAAAAACCAGTACTCTTTACGAGAACCTGATGCTATTCGAGAGTCCACAGTGACATGCTCTACTATATTACATTGCTCTTGCCATATTCTATTGGTGAAGTAGAGTTGAAAATCACACACAGTTTTGCAAGACAGATTTCCATGCAAAGAATATCACCGTGCTTTCCATATCTGATAATATTAACTTGACTGCAGAATAATTTCTTAAGAATTTTGTCACCTCTTCTTCCCCTCAGTGATATCATTAAAGCATAAAATGTGTTATTGAGGGAAAGAAGGGCTGATATGCTATGATAATAACTATGATATTAGTTGTTGAATAAGTGTCACAAAATTGAAGTTTACAGTAAGCAGATGATTATCTACTGGTCTTCTGTGCTTGTTTGTTGTGTGGGGTTTTTTCCTACCCTACCATTTCATCTGACATTGCAATTATTCTTGTACGTAAATTCAGAGAACACAGACAAAATCTGAGTACCATATGACACAGAAGTTTCATCCCCATACATTTAAAATGCCTGCATTATTTGGAAACAGTCAAGGCATGAGAAATCTGCAAGCGTGAACTTAGTACACCGGGATATATTTTACCCTGACAAACAAAATGCTTCTGAAAAAAAGTGCCATACAAGAAAATGATGTAAAACAAAAGAAACACAGTAATAAGAACATCAATAGAAATTGGCTAAGAAAAAATCATAAGAAAGTGGAAAATGCATTCATAACATCCAAGGAAAAAATTCACCACAGAATAACAGTCTGGCGTGATAATAGATCGAACTCTAGAAAACCAGTAAACATCAATATTTAAAATAAGACAAAGTCCTCAATAATTGACCTACGTCTGAAGTACATGTCCCCTTAAAGCACTGTTAATAACATTTGTTCATTCAGCAGTATGAATCTCTCTACTGTTACTTTTCTGTATGTTTTTTTCTTTTTTTAATTAAGAAAATACAAAAGTGACTTTGAAGGGAAGGGGGGGGGGCAGGCATTTTAGGTTTCAATTTAGTTTTCCAAAAGGAGCTTGAACTACTTGTTTTGGAAGTTAATTCAGCTTAACCAAGAGTATTATAGACCACTGCTTTTATTCTAATAAAGTTTCATCAAGCAAATCTGCCAAACAATACAATTTTTTTTATGAATAAAATAATTTCTGAGGTAAAGTAACAGTTCCAGAAGTACCATTCTCCAAATGAAACTCCAGCTAAAAGATACACAGGAAGAATACTTTTAAAGCTGTAGTTGAAAAACTCAGTTTCCCTGTGATTATCCATATTTTTTCCCAGAAGACAGTAATAATTGTTACTCATTGTATATTTAAAGCCATAACTTTGATTATGCCTTTTTACCCTTACTTCCATAAAGAAATAAACTCTTTAGATGCTTTGACTATCAGAGTCATTTTCCATTTTTTAGACATACAGTCCCAGAAAAAAATAACTAGTTTAACTAAATGACCTATTTATCTAGAAAATTAGGGGGAAGGCTAAAATTCTATATAGAAAAAACCTAAACCAAGTTATTATACAAGAAGATACCTCATCATATTTGCAGAAATATCTTTTTAGATCATATCTTGCAGAAAGACAAAAGAGCTGAACTTTTCTTTAAATCCACTCCCTCTGTGTGTTCAGCAACTTTCAGGGGAGGTCAATTTGTACTTAGATCTAAGCTGCACTAATTTCCTGAAGTACTGCTTTAGGGCAGGATATGTATATAGTGCAGTGGGTATGCTATGAAAAGAAACGGGTGACTTCTCCTTCAATCTAGTAAATGTGACTTGAGCATGTCAAGGTAGAAATGGAAGCAATTTTAATTTGTGAAACTTGGACTTAAGAGAGCAAGAGATTTCACACAAAGCAGCTGTTAAAAGAAGTAGTGCAAATCACAGTTTTGGATGAGGACCCTTAGACCTACACAACCTCTGCTTTGGATACCTGAGGCATTTTTTTCATGTGGCCTCCAGAATGAGGTAACTAACAGTGATCTTGCCTGACAGCAAATGCTAGGTTATCTGAAAAATGGGTAACAACCATAAACACAGAGGAGCAGTGATACAAGTAGAAACTCCAGTAACCTGAGAAAGCAAAATGGAGCACACCATTGGCTACTCCAAAGACCACCGAAAGAAAATGATAAGGTTGTACCTGGTGAACACACCCACTGAGACAGGTAAACAAGGAAACTCTCACTGGGAAGTCATGAAAATGAAATATGGTCATAGGACTTATATGGTATATGGTATAGGACATTATGAGGGAAGAGAATTTGGGAATAAAGCAGAAATAATATTTGATAGTGTGCAAAATTTATAAAGATATGTTTAGGGAAGGGACCAATGACATGTAAAAAGAGGGGTCAAGATGGATCCAGGAGGGATAAAAGTGGAAAAATAGAAAAGAACAGAGGCTAGTCATGGGTAAAGAGGTTGCTCATCATGCTTGCCTGACTGAGCCTTGTGCTACACCACAGCCCATCCTATCTCCTTATTAAAGTCTATCTTCTGTGTGGGTACACTCACTTCTGAGTATGCACATATGACAGCCAGTGCCCTTTGAGCTGGACTAGTCTGCAAGCATAGTATAAGGTCTGAGTGTCAACAACTCAAGTGGGACCATGAATGACAGGGGCTCATAGGTCCAAGTGCTGCAAGTGAGGAAGACAGACATACTAGAAGTCACCTACTGTATAGGCTGAGAGTCTAAGATCAGCTACAGGAGAGGAGAGGCTTGTAATATGCTCGTGCATGTGCCGTTCACAGAAGAAATCAAGGCCCCTCAAAACTGGCTTCCCTGACAACATAAACTAACATAGGACTCGGACAGAAGATCACCTGTTTAGAAAACTAACAAGGATTAGAAAACTAACTGTTTAGAAAACTAACAAGGTTGCACTTAAGTGCAACCAAAATAGAGTGTTTCGATCACTGGTGGAGAAGTACACTAGTATGTGTGTTCATGAGGGTGAAGTTATCTAGATGTTATGCTGTGGAATTATTCACTCAGGCTAGAGAGAAAAATTACAAGCAATGGCAGTTAGTGTCTTGCAAAAAAATTAAATTTGGATAAACATATACTTAATTGCATTCCAAGGTAACCAAATTATTTCCTACATGAAAATACTCAGCTATATTCAATTACAAAAGCTAGTTCTCTTTGCTTACATCTCTAGTTTCTTCAGTAATTATTAATCATCCTTCTTCAAACTGGCTGACGGTTCTGGTCTGGAACTTTCTACCTTTCATCAGTGATTTTGATAGAAAATGTGTATTCTACAAGTGCCAGGACTTTCAAGGGAAAATTTCAGTTTTCATAAAAACTCATAATTTTTTTCTGTTAGAAAACTGTTCAAAATTACCTAGAAATGTACATCCTGCATGATAAACTGAACTGAAGCCAAAGTTAAAAGTTTTTTCAGCCACTTCAGTCTAGAACTAGGCTGGTGAGGAGATACAGATCTCAGAGCTTTAAAATTCAGTCAAGTGAGAAATACTTTCATATATCTCAAAACCTGTTCAGGAACAACCTAGAAATCCTGCGAAGCTTGGATGTCAGGTCTTCAATCTGACCAAGGTGGTCTGTAGACAAAATTACTGCCAATCTCCTGAAATATTTTCCAAAGCTTTTTGAGAATTAGCTTAAAAATCATTATGTACATTCATAAATAGACATATATATATATACACCTACTATATGTAAACATTTATGGCGAATGTCTAGTAACTAGTCCACTTGAATAATGTTATTCCTCCACTTCGGCTACCAACTAAAGTTTTCATTCCCTCCTCCCCTCCTTCACATGATGGAAATATGTAGTCTTGTAATGAAAAGCTTAATCTCCGGGCATTTATGTTTGGTTATGGTAATAGTTGTAAATGTACAGATTGAAAGATTCATTTTTTCCCAGTGGCTAATGCAGAAGAGTACTGTGTACGTCCATCTGTCACTGACAGGAGATGTGACCTTTCTAGATATAGTTTCTTCATCTGTAAAATGAAAATTATATTAACCTACTGTACATGAGAACATTAATTTAATTAACATTTTGGGGAAAGAAAGCTTAGAAATAGTCAGATGAAAAGTACTTACAGGAAAAAATAAGATTACTGCTACAAATCAAAAGACATTTGAGCTGAATATATTTAAAAACCCTGTTTTAAACATCAGGATTCATGAAGAAAAGAAATAACAAATTCTGATTGATCATTCCAGGTGGCTTTTTTAAAAAAATATCCAGAGATTACTTGCACTTCTGGCATTCACGCTTCCATAATTATATCCTGAATAACACTGAATATTTACAGTAATTGTATAGTTAAATAAATTCATAAATAAGAAGAGGAAAAGAAACCAAAGCATCACTCACAAGTAGGCCACTTTTTATGACTTTCTAATAATTTCCACATCAACATCTTGCAGTATTGTAAACACAGACATCATGAAATCAGGACATCTTAGGTTTGAATAAAAGCAGCAGTTAAGAAGTGTGAATGCTAATAAAAACTAACAGAAACATCAATAAAACCAGCTAAAATAATTAAATCCTATTTAAATTATCTGTAAGCATTTATCTGACAAGCTCTTAAAGATTACTTCCACTTGGAGAAATGCTGCTCTGTTCTTACCAATACATGGTTTTCACATTGATTTTACTTGCGTTACACAAATGTTAAGGGATGATCCCTAAGTTTCTAACAGATATTATTTCCATTATTAGAGCCTATCACTACTATTAAAATTTATTTCCCACCTGAATCAAAATAATTAATATTAATTTGAATATTAAGCAATACAACCTCCCCCAAATTATGATCATATACTGTAATAAAAATGTTCCTGGAAGGGTCATCATAAGAAATAAAGTTGAATTAATATAATATATAATAAATCAAAATAATAGAAATTGTGACAGATTAATGTAATTTTCATGCATTGTTATTTGTATTCCAAAGAAGAACATCTTGAACATATATGTAGGTTCTTAAACTCTTCTCAAACTGCAACAATCATCTTCCCTTTGTTACTGTCTCCTTTTATTTACACTGTTTAAATTTCACCATAATTTGTGTTTTGAATTTTAAAGGATAAGACTTTCTCTTTTCGTATGTTTGCAATTATGAAGAAAAACAGTGTCCCAAAGAACAAGTGCCCCAACCTTATGCTTCAAAAAAAAATGTAACAAATTATAAATAAGTATCTTGTTCTATCCCTGCTTTCAAAAGTAGTTCAATTTTTTAATATACAAATAGCATATACATTTTTCAGAACAAGTTTGATAAGTATACATCAAACTATACAATCAAAGTATACATGTTGTTGGTTGACTACCTGACTAATGACAGCAGGAGACAAATCAGCAATGCAAGGTCAAGACGGAGTATTAGTTCTTTAACAGAGCTCTGCGTTGCCACAAATTATTTATACTGAATTAGTGTGCTTATTTCAGGATCTAGTGAATAGATCTGACATTGGCAACCTGTCTGCTGGATTCAGCCACTGGGATCGTTGCATGATGAAGAAGGAGGTGACATTGATTTCTACAGGACAAATTTAAGACTTGGTTTCTTGAGGTATTTAAATCTCTTGAAGATATTTGTATAACAGCACATAGTTATTGCCCTAAGAGTTCTGTCCATTTTGTACAATATTCTTTGCAGACTTGAAATGTTTCTGTATAATTTGGACTTAACCCTGGTATACCCAATTTTCAGTATATTACTGTTACCACTGCACGAATGGAGTTTCAGCTTTACTAACTTACAGGTCTTTGCTTCTCAGAGATAAATAAGAGATTACCAGAAACAAGTATAACTCAAAACTCAAAAAAAAATACACAACTCAGTTTCTCAGCTATTTCTCAGTATTTTAATAACACTGTTTATAACTGAGTCTAGAACATTTCCCAGTGTAATACTTTAAAATAATTTTCCTCTGCTTTTAATTTGTATGACATCTGCTATGTTAATTACTATCTGAATCCAAAGGGGAAGGGGGGGGAGGTAAAAGGGGAGGGAAATGTAAAAATACAAATCAGCAGCTTTAGGAAAGTTTTAATCAGCTTAAAATTGAAACTTCAAGAGGTAGAAAAGCTAATAAATAAAAAATGTTCTTGCATTACCACACAATAATTAATGTGGGTATGCAATAACTAAACCAAATTTCTGGCGATGCCCTAAGGCAAGCAAAAAGTAATATCCAACACCCTTTGATCCATTTTGTGAAAGTTTAACTACACTTTTTGAGAAGAACTTAAACTAGTGCCCCGATCCACAAGTAAAATCCAGGAGCCAAAATGCAGGATCTCGTCCCCTATGGAAACATTAATTAAAAATTCTGAAGTAAAAAATAACAGGCAATCAACAGCTGGGTAACTTCACTTCCTCACACAGTGCCACCTTGTTGAATTTTATAGTTACACCCAACTCTGAGCACGAGTAAGAACAAAGTCTTGATTCATCACACAGTTTCACCAATAACACCACCTTTCTTTTCTGTAAGTCATCACTCCCCTGGTTTTAGATTTCTTAAACCATTGCTTCCTCAGGGACTAGAACAGATTGCACTTTTCTGCCCAACCAGTGAAGCCCTTTCAATTCAACAATGCAGTGAACTGAAACTTCACTGTCCTAGTTCTCTTTGCCTGGATTTGGAAGTACTCAGCAGATCATGAAAAGTGTTCCTTCTCTCCTAGAGCCAACTTCCCTCAAAAAGTGATTATTTTGTTTGTTAGATATATTCTTACAACAGTTGTATGTTCAAGTATACGAATGTTAATAACATATTTTCAAAAAGTATCTATAAAGGATAACAAATAAGCTTCATACGCGCTTATTGTCAAACCATGAACCACTGTTTGCCATAGGCCTTTCTTCATCTTATTACTTTAACCAGTGCTAGGACATTTTCTCAGAGTTACAGATCTGTTGACTGATCTCAATGTAAGGATTATTATCACTCCTTTGCTAAAATGTACATCCCTTTGTAGAAAAAAATCCAAAGAACCTATTGGTCTATCAAGAAGCATCCAATTGCTACCATTATTCACCTCCAATTGTGTACAAAACAATGAAGAGAGTGAAGTATGAATCACTATAATCATATGAAGAGGCTAATACTTGCAGCAGTAATGAGACATATGATAAGGAACAATAGGAATTGTGATTTTACTTGGGAAAAAAATCTAATAAAAAGTCTCTCAGAATTAAATCATAGTCTATTACATAGCACAGAGCTTTTCAAAATTGTAAAACTGCTGTCTTTATTTTATTATTCACCCCAAACTAGCAGCTCTCATAAACTTTCCAAATTCAATTGCTCCTACCCCAGCCCAATTTTCCCATCCAATTTGTATTAATATAATCACAGCACTGAATGGTTCCCTTATGACAATGTAGGCCCTTAAAAGAAAAGGCTAGATGTAGTTAAGGTACTTAACAAAGACATCATACTTTCCTTAAAGAAATAAAATTAATAAACTAGAAGACTTTACATTACATGGCCAAATTTTAGTTCCTATTTCTTTATCTGAGTGTTTCAAGTTGGTAGACCCGCTATTAATAGACTAGTTACAGTAAACAGAAAGTCAAAACTCCTACAGATTACTAGTAACCCATGAACCTAGATAAATCACAATGCAAAACCAGCTAAGCCACCAGTGAAGGAATTGTACCTGAAAATACCTGAGAATGGGAAAGGTCCCAGCCAAATAAAATTCACATTCAGACATACAGCAAGAGAGGCTACAGTTTTCAGAGATGTGGTGTACCTCAAAACTGTGCTGGAAAGAACATCATCCTCAGGACTACGTCCAACATGTGGTCAAGAATGATCCAACCAGTCATCCTTTTTTTTTCTCCATTCACCAATCCAGTGCACTTGTAGAGTACGTGGAAAAGGCGCTAGAACTTGCATGATGCACAACCACCTCTTTTTAAAGCAGGCAGAAGTCAAACTCAGAAAAAAAAGCATGACATGGGAGCTGGTCTCACCAAAGGTCCCCTTTCAAACTCAAGGGTTTAGGGCACCTCTGAATGCAAAGCAGATGCAGGTTTCTGCTGGACTCAGAGAGAGAGCTCTCCAGGCTGCCCATGGGTCAGATCAGACCACAGATGAGGTAAAGAATGCTGAAGAAACTTCCTGGAATGGCCCTAGTAACATGTCCAGCTTAATTTTTTAGCCTTTTCATACTATGTTGATGTCTTGAGAGGCACAGAAATCATGCAGAGTGATAACTAAAAGAAGGAAAAGCAGAAGACACTACAGTAATCAGAAAATTGACACTATCTTGATTGTACCAGTAGTTTTGCTGGTATCTGATACAGGATAAGAAGCTTTCACAGCTCAATTCCAAGAGAAATAGTAAAGGAAGAAGCCACACTAAATCTTTATGGATTAAGTTTCTTCTCATCCTGACTTTGCATTCTGAATTGTAATGGCCTTTCACTTAGCCATCGACAATGACATTCATTATTAATTCAATTTAATTGAATCCAATTTAATTGTTTAAGAAAAATTAGTAGTTTTATTTGCTGTCTTCCTTGTATGATATAAATTAACTACACTCATTCCTGGAACCAGGTAATATTTATAATAAGAGAATCCCTCCTTTAGTACTGGACCTACTAATTTCAACCCGCTTACATGCCTGTACTGTTGTCCTCAGGAACGTTCTAGTCGAGAATATGCTGTATATGCAAAGCAGCACTCCTGGACAGAGTCAGTCTCTAAATTCTTTATACAATTACCACACAAAAACTGGAGCTAGGAAGAACCTAAAATCTCAAGAGAAGGTTAGCTTGTATAAAAACATGTTCCAGTTCCATTTAATAAATCTTCTGGAGTCTTGGAAAAATGCAAGAAAAGATCAATTTGGACAAGACAAAAGAATTTATGAAGTGATAATATGGCAAATATAGTCAGTATACATGTGCCAAGGAAATGTGCACAATGGTTTGAAAAATATTTCAAATATGTTTTCTGTCTCCTAAGTGAGCAATTAATATTTCAGTGTGTCATTTCTGCTTCTTGTTGCTACTGAAATAAATATATTTTGGTGATTAATAAGCAAACAGTGATATGCTTAGGGTCAGGCATCATACCTGAGAGGCAAAATGAAAAACTTTTAATTATTGTTCTGATAAAATTTATTTTAGTTTGAAATCCTGGAAAACAGAAGGACAGTTTCAATACTGATTTAAGTACACAATTTTACAAGAAAAAAGTATCTTAATCCCCTATTGGATTTAGTCCCCTAAAAGCCTCCAGTGGGGAAAAAGCCTCAAAAACAGAATGAAAAACGAGGGAAAAAAAAAAGGGCTAATTATCCTTAAGTGATTCAAAGGGTATTGTTCTTGGCAAATTTTCTCCTTGGTAGAAGCACTAGAATTCCTGATAATGTGACCACTGAACAATCTTTAGTTATTACTATAACAAAAAACATGCAGAAGAGAAGGAAGCAGTCATCCAAGTACCACAGTCCTACGTGAGTTAGAGCAGCACAAAGTTATAAAAAGCAGATGTATTGAATAATACTTTTTCTATTATCTTTACTTTCTGTCTCACAGTCTTATTAACATTATTTCATCTAGGATTTCATGATCATTCATTATTATCTTCTGCATCCTTGACTTCTGCCTAGGATTTCCTATGCAATACATGCAGAGGAGCATCTCAGATGCAACTGCAACCCATGTCTCCATGGGATCTGGGATTTGTTGCACTTTAGAGGTATCTGTCTCTAGTTTCTGATTGCAGATTTCCAAAGTTATTCAAGTTCCTGACAGGTGATTTATCTCCCTCAACTAATGCAAGGAGCTCAATGAGAAAAACAGAGGATTGAATATTCAGATCTGATCAGCCTAAATCTGGGCAATCATGCATCATTCCATGTTTTCAGGGACAATAAATAGAAATTACAATCTCACATTTTGCAAGAACTACTGGTATAGCAACAAACAGCCAACAAAAATGTGTCTGCCTTAAAAAAAACACATTTTAGTATGACACAATTTAGCATGTTAGTATAATTCAAAATGCTTTCATATGTATGAAGCATATGCATGAATGATATACCATCTAGGATAAAACACACTCTCCTCTTCCTTCCTTTTAAAGGCTTATATGTGGATGCTCAAAAGACAGCAGATTGTCATTCCAAGTCATCACTTAATCATGGTCCAGGCCCACTGGTACTAAACACAATTTTTACTATAAGCCATTTCGAAGATACTCCTTTCAAAAAGAAACAAACCACAAAACATTGAACCCAAATGCCCCCTTTAAAACAGGGAGATATTGAGAGAAAGAATAAATTTTCCATCTCAGAGAGAATTATACACATGGAATGATTAAAAAAGAATATGGACCTGTCAGTACTTGGGTAATTAGAATCTAACTTGCACAAAGCTTACAAAACAAAATAGACAAATTAGTATCAGTTGAATTTTAGAAACAACACCTTTTTGCAGCCTTTCAAATCAGAATTAACATAGTTCAGAATTCATATCTCAAAACAAAAATGGCTGCCTCTGGATTAGGCCAAAAATTTTTGTAAAATACTAGTATGTATTCTTCATCTATACAATTAATTTTTCAGCTGCCATTCTCCAAATAATTGGTTAAGCTTGTTAAGTACATTATTAATTCTAACAGATATTTAAAAAAAAAAAATACGGGAAGGGAAGGATTGAAATCAAACAAAAGATAAATTATTCTGTTGTTCATGAAGCTTAGGTATCTGTGTAAACTGGCTGTATCTTTCTCATGTGAATGAGTATGTTTGGTGTGGGAAGAGCTCTTCAAAATCAGCTTCTAAGGAGCCAGCTGGAAAGAAAAAAATGATCAAGCAAATGAGAAACAGGCAACAGTCAGCTCCCTGGCTTCAGAGAACTTAAAACGCATGATGATTCTTAATGGCTTGGTTTCCTTGGCAAAAAAATGAAACAATTCTTCAAGCCCCCGAGAGATTCAGAATTCTCAATGCTTAAAAGCTTTTTAATCTGGATTTGTTGAATTATATGCAGATTTGAGGACTTCATAATCTTCAAGCAGGAGGATTAATCAGTTAATACCTAGCATAAAATGTTCCAAGAACATACTGAAACATAGGTACATTTCATGGTATGTTTTAATAAAAACAAGACCGAACAAAACTTTTAGGAGGAAAGGCTTTCAATCATTTAAGACAATATACTGAATAAACACCTTTAAAAATATCTATGGCATAAGTAATGAGTAAGAAAATGGGGACTAATTTAATCAAAATGTTCTTGAAAAATAGACACTCTAAAAGCTCAGTTAAGTGTCCATTACAATCACATATCCAAAGTCTCATGCAAAATGGCAGTAGCGAAAAAATGCTATTTATGATAATACAGCATCCAAACTCAAAGTACTGTATCACTGTGTAAATTGTTTACATATGTCACCATGCCATTTGCTGCCTGGCTCAATGAAATAAGTGGCACAGTTACAATGACAGTCACATCCTCAACAAACAGAACCAGCAGAGTGAGATTTAGGGCCGTGCTGTGCCATGATGCAGTATCTCACATAAGTGGCTTCACAGCTACCAACTACTTAGAATGTAAGTGATTGTAGGATCTATTCCACATAGTTATCAGAATAGGTTTTCCATAAATCAAAATAATAAGGCATTTTATGATTGAAAGCAAGATATATTCCATGTTTCAAATCTGCCTGATATATTATGCTAAAAGAGGAAGGAAGGATAATACAGTTACTGAAAGTGCTTAAAAATTGATCAAATTTTCCATGACGTAAAGTTATGACACAAGAAAATGTCCATTAAGGCAGGAAAAAAATTAAAAATCATTGATTTCTGGGGACTTAAGATGAATCATTTTATGACTGAAATTGAGTATGCAACCATCACCCAAGGGGCAAGCACTCTCTTTAACCTCACCTAAGGGACACCCATTCTATCTCACTTCCAAATCAGAAAGAATTGTATTTACTTGTCAGACTGTTGTTTCCCTAATGATGACATCTTGCTTTTTCTCTGCCCAGCTTTACAGTCCTGAACTGAGTGCAGATCAGAAATGAATGATCACTGTATTTATCAGTGCAAAGGAAGGATAAGGAATAATATGATTCATCTCTGACACAGTGATGTTAAAAGAGACGCAATGCTGCTGCTGTCTTTCTCAAGAACACGATGATAGCTAGAGGTCACATAAAGACTAGTCCACCATATAGAAAATATCATTAAGTCCTCCATCAACTGAAAGAAGACATTACCCTTATAACTATGAATCACAATGAAAGGGCAAGCTGTGCTTCAGAAAAAAATTTAGTCTTTCTTACTGTCACCCTTCTGATTTGCAACAAGCCCATCAGTTTTGTGCTTCTTAAAGGTACTCACACTTACCTGTTGTTATTATGCCACATCTTTTCCCCAGTAACTTGTCAAAGAGAGATAGTTTTGAAGGAAAGAAATGGCAGAGGGAAAAGGAATTGGAAAACGTGACAGTATCGGATCTTCAAAGACTTCTGCATAAGTATTTTTCATTGATCATTAAGAATGGGAAATAATTATTAACATTGAGCTGGCATGGCACTTAAAATTTCTTCTGTAAAGGAAATCATGGTCTGAAATCAAGAACCTTAATTCTGATAGTACATTGATAAGCATTATTGACTACACCAGGGAATTGAAATGGACTGGGGTTTTTATGGCTCTGTCTTTTCTGTGTTTAACAGCTCATTTTGCCATTTGCAAAGATGTGCTATTCCACTTATTTTTTGAATAATTTTTTGATTTAAAATTAATGTTGCGAGGCCCTCAAGAAGTATCATAAAGGGTTTCAAAGCCAGCTGAATGATATAATTTTTATGCAGTGAACCCTGTAGCACTGTATTTCAACTGTCATGATGATATCTTAATATTTCATAAAGCTTCTTCCTTATTTTATGAATTTCAGGCAGTTACCTAAAAGCAGTCTGAGTAAAAAGAGTATTTCCTGAATAACATGTTTCCCTGGCACATACAAGTGGACTTACAGAATTCCTCCAGAATTATTGAAATATTTGCCTGCATTGTTTATATTCTGCAATCCTAATCTATTTTCCTCTCAAAATCAACCGATCCATGTTTTTACTTTTACAGACACCCATCTGACAAACAGAAAAGTTGAAAATACATGTTAAAAAATTACCTAATTTTCATTCTAATTCAGAACAAGGGCAATTTTCCTGTGTTATGACTGTGCTTAATTGTCATTTATATTCAAAACAAGAGCCTTGGTTTTCTGACAACATTTTATGTGGAAACATGAATTTGAGGTAGAGTACTGTTATATTCTCATAGAAATCAGTTGTTATCAGGGCTGAATAAGTGTTAGGAGGCTTGTTAGAAATGTTTGTTAGTTTGGGGGAGGGGTTGTTTTATTTTTTTGCTATGTAACTAATAGTTTCAAGATTTTGTAGCTTTTTAAAACACAATATAAGATGGGACCTCAGTCAAAACAAAACAAAAAAATCTGACTGAAGCTCTTTCCACTAACACAAAGACCATAAAAAAGGTAATTATATTTGTTGTGTTATTCAAAATGATGGAGTTGTCTGAAGTGTGTGCCTTTGTTCTTTTATTCTTAGTTTTAAATTTTTACTCTCTGATGTGTTGCAATTAACTGAATCAATGTTAGATATTTCTGTAAAAATACTTCCCTTTTAATCTCATTATGTCCTAGAAATCTTATTTTTGTCTTTTTTTTCTCCCCAAACCAGACTTGCTGTGTTTATGCTATTTTAAAAAACGTATGAAAAAAAAACCAAACAAAAAAAAAAAAAACAAACAAACCCACCAAAAAACACAAACAAAAACCAACTAACCAACAAACCAACCAACCAAAAACAGAACAAAACCTCCCTAAAAGTAATACTATTACCTGGCTGTAAAGAATTCAGCAGAAACCGCAGCACAGACTAATCCCAGCCACAATGTTGGTGAAACAGGTGTTTTTTTAAATTTTTTCAGATAACTTTTCATAACAAAATTAATAGCAGCATTCTCTGCTCTTTGGTAAATGACATTTTCCCTTTCTATATACATTCAGTGCCTTGCAGTTTATTCAGTCTAGGTCCTAAACACTAGAGAAAAATCCATAAGATATTCATAATATTTCAACTGTGAACTTTATTACATTTGTAACTTTTAATCACTATTATTATTAAATATTTTGTTGTTATATTTTTTTTGATTCTGTTTGCCTTCTGCAAACATATTTCTGCTACTGTTCCCCAGTTACATTCCAACAATAAAGCAAACGACATAGAAAAGTTCATTTCATTGAGTAACAAATCTATTGTCTAGAACAAGTACAAATTGCAAATGATGAGCAATTACTAGACTCCAAGAGTTTAAAACTGGAATTCTGTTTTGAGCTTATATATAAAATATTAAACCATGCAATAATTAGATTCACAGTGCTGTAACTCAACACTTTTATCATTATATGCATAGCTGGATTTGTACATACTATAGAAAAATCTAATTTAAGACTTGAATTTTGTAAAGAACCTAGACCATATTTTCTAAAGGGAAGAACACATTTATAATATGAAAATGTTAAGTAATTAGTATTTTGTACACCTGAAATTGTATTGTCTTAATAATGACTAGAATAAACCATTAAACAGGGCTAAAATACTTTGACTATGACATAAGTGGCATAATCCCCTAAGAAGATTTTTCTCCCCAGGAGGATAAATTTTAATTGCTTTTTTTCTCAGTATGAAGAATTATGGAAAATTATTTGTAGTTACAAAAGCTCTATAAAGTAGTAGAATATATACATTCTCAAATGTGACTAGTGGAGCAGATGCTTTGAAAGTCATGAATGAAAGAATTTAATTTCACAACTAAAAGCAGCCAACATATTATATTACTAACTAGCATATGCATCTGTTCACTAAAAGGGATTGAGCTTGCCCTATTAGTATGTTTATTCACTGAATTCTATTAATTCTATGTGCATCAGTTTAGGCATGCAAATTTATACTTCTACTTGAAGATCTGTGGAGGGTTTAAGTGAGCCAGGCACTCAGGAGTTTTGATAGAAGGGTTCATACTGTTACTACTGTTAATGACAAGTCCTAGTCTTGTTAAAGAGAAAAGGCGTGTTCCATCTTGTTTAACTAACATCGTCTGTATTTTACTGATGAAAAAGTAAAATAAGAAGGTGAACTCTGGTCATTTTAGTCATCGTGAGCAAGGCATAAAATGGACCACATGGGCTTCAGGGTAACTTCTGGGGTAATTAAAGAGGAAAATAGAGATGACGTGATACAGACTTCTGGTAAAGAAGGTGGGAAATCAGTTAACGAATCACTAAGTCAGGATAAAAGGAAGAAAATAATGAGGAAGTAAGTCAGACTTGCTTCTACACCACCCTCATATAAAAGTCAACTTTAAAATAATGTTGTTGTATTAGTATTGAGGCAAGCAATTTCACACTAAATAGCAGTATATTAAATTGAACCTCTAGTGTAGAGTGACAGTTTGAGTCCTATTCTTCTCTCAGCATCCTTACTCAGGGCACCTTACCCATGCTAAAAAGAAGGTCAGTCTCATGTGAATGCACAACCAAAGGAAAATTACTCTCATCTTGGTAAGAAAAATCACATGTTCACCTATTAATATCATTGCTATCAAGGTAAGGCCTACTCTCCCACCTTCAAAGCACCCCTTGATGACATTAATCCAGAATTACTTCATCTGCAGCTAGGGATAAGCTCAACAAAATGGAGATATCACAAACTAAAACCAATTTATATTATACAAATTGGTTACTCTGTTCTAAAAGATCACAAGAAATGGCAGAGCATTTTATCATGGGTGTGAGGGGAGGAAAAGAGTTGCAACACTTGAATACTGGTGTCATACAGCTGTGCTTTTTACAGAAAGACAGGTGTTAAAAGATTCTGGGCAAATATATGTATAGATGTTAGGATTTGGGTTAGAACCTCTTGAAAAACCTGAAAAATGTAAGATTGAACCTAAAAAACCAGTAAGTCTTAATAGCTTTGTATGCCTAGGCTCACTCACTCTTGTTAAAAGCACTATAGGGAAATGCTGAAAACAGATGACGTGCATACTTAGAAAATATGTCTAGCAGGTAAACACATCATTACATTCAGCACCCATTGGCACCCTCAGCACAGACCTCCCTGCACAACTCACAGCATGATACCTCGAGGAGAAGGAGTGTCATTCCTGTGCACTCTCACAGGACGCAGGAATATAAACCAATGCACACGACAGCTTTATGACAATGACGGTGCATTAACAAACACACAAACAAAATGCTTCCCAAGAATAAGTTTTTCCCCATCTGATTGCCATTCTTCTTGGGTAATCTGCTTACTGCTTAGGCAAAACTTTCAACCTATAGACACACAAATAGATTATTTGCTGCATAAATTGTCACTGTCCACATTGAGTTACACGTAACATACATAACAAGCATGTAAAACATTTTAAAGTATAATAGTTTGTGCAAATGGTCTTTGAATGCTGCTACTGTAAGATCTTTAAATATCTATAAGGACTTGAATAGAGGGGATGGCCAACCACTCTCAAACCAAGGAGACTTTTAATTATCCCATACAAAATGTTTCATGCAATCCTGCGGTCACTAAATCCATTATTCAGGAACAGCAACCTCTTCCTGTATGGTTTCTGCAGAACCAGTAACAATGGCCTGAAATTAATTCTACATGAGAAGTCAACTTCATATTAGGTCATATGTAAAATGAAAGGTACATTTCTACTCTCAGTGCTTTGCTAATTCATGTGCACAGATACATACACTGAAATCAGTCCAGCTCTCCTTTAATGTCAGCGTGTTAGACTGATGTATTTATAAGTGTCAGAGTTTCAAACCTAAGGTGGAAACTCTTTCCAAGGTGGAATTCCTTCCAAACAGCCCGGAGCCAACGCCCG
>JAWWMP010000081.1:94397173-94418895 GCA_035047865.1 Dendrocincla tyrannina
TTTGGGGGGTGGAGGGGCTTATTACAAACTATTGTTGGTTGGTTCCTTTCTGGATATATATATATATATATATATATTGTGGTTAAGAACTGTTATCCTTTTACATATATATTTTTTCCTAATTAAAGTTTTTTTTTTCCTAAATTCAAAGGAGAGGGATTATTCCTTGGTTAGCAAAATCTTAGTTTCTCCTGAACTAAGACAATAAGAAAAGGATTGTGAACAATATATGGAACCAGAACTTGACATAAAATTGTTCTGCATAACTTCATAAGTTTCAAGGAAAATACCCACAAACACTTGCATACAATAGACACAGATTTCAGGAGGATTTGTCTTCTAAGAATTAAAAGCACTGATAATGTGAGAGAGTGGTATGCCAATATGGCAAAGAAATTGTTTAAAGGCCTTTCAGACATAAAGTTGTGAAGCTGGTTTATCTAAAAGCCAGGAAATGCTTGAGGTCTCAACAGTCCTTACGGAAAAGCAAGAAAACATTAAATCCAAGAGTACAAGTGCGCCACACAAATTAACATACTTCAGTCAGTCTAAACCCCATATAATTCAATATCTCACAGTGTTATTTAGTAAGTTCTTAGGTTCAGTTTTCTGTGAGAAGATAACCGCACAAGTTCCCATTTTTAATGGGAAGATTAAAGACTGCCTAACACAATGCAGGAAAATCCTATCTAATATAAGATAAAAATGGCTTAAATCCCACAGGCTGAAATCAAGATCTTCCTTTTTATATTGGGATCTTGCTCTAAGCCACCAATACTGTCATTCCAGAGGTTATCTCTCAACAGAAGTCTTGAGAAACACTGCAGAAACATGCATATTATAGCACATACCATAATAATTTCAAATCAACGTGACACCTTGTTATTCACTGACTGACAATTCAGAAACACTTTAAATAGGTGAAGTCCTCACTATGTGGCTTATGCATGATCTTCTAAGCAGAATTGCAGAGACATGTCTTAGAGAATTATTCAAATTGATTAAATTGCATTCAACAATTTGTCTGAAGTAATTTTGGTGCAATTAAATATCCTCCTTTACTTAGTTCTTGCTCCTTTCTCATCTCTCTCATGACCTAGATACATAGCTATTATAGTAAGTAACTTCAGAGTTCAGACAAAAATATCAGATAAGAACTGTTTCTAGTGAACTATTATTCACACAGGTACTTCCTCTTTTGTTTATAATTTCAACAAGAAATTATTGGTTTTGTTTAACTTGATTACAACAATAAGTTGTAAATGTCAAACATTGTCCTTTAATTACTACAATTATTTATGCTTTTGTTAGAAATTATATCAAACAAAGAAGTATTCATTTATTAAATCAGCATTTCATTCAGGTACAAAAAGCCACAGACTACAAGGTAAAGGTTAGCTCAGTCGGTTAGAGCATAGTGCTAATAACACTAAGGTTTTGGGTTCAATCCCTGTATGGGCCATTCACTGAAGTGCTGGACTCCATGATCCTTGTGGGTCCCTTCCAAGTCAGAATATTCTGTGATTCTGTAAAAGGATAAAAGCAATTTTACATTCTCTAGTGTAAATGCATTTTCTGTTATGCGACAACCTTTCTAACAACTGTTATCAGTAAAGAGAAATATTCATCCAATTCACCTTAAATTAAGATATGAAATCTGTCTAGCAACTTAATTTAGGAGGGAGAAATACACAGATAAACACACACATTCTTTGAACTGATGTACAAAATAGTGTATGGTATGGCACAAACCCTCTCAAAACAGGCTGGGCTTCCAATGTGTTCAATCAACCTCCTGTTTGCTTTCCCATCAGTGTAACATCACTGCATAAGCACACAGTCAAAAAATGAAGAAATACATCATGAATTTTACTGAGCAGCCATATTAGCTAAAAGATTCTGAATTCCATAAATAAGACTGTTACTCTTATCATCTTTCTGCACTTTACGAATAAAGATCTTGGCATTCTTTCACTCTGCATGGGTTGTCTTCTCACTCAGCACTTAGCTTTGCATCAGTTCCACTTTCTGGAAGCTCCTTATTCAGTTTGAATCTAATACTGATGATTATTACCAAAAGGGCAGGTAGAAAAGTGGGAGTGAAAGGTGAACATAGAAAGTGAAAAAGATTGTTCTCATCACTGATGAGACAAGAATAACATAGCAGCAAATCGACCCATGTGACTTGAAATGAGAAACTATTTCGCAAAAACTGTACAAGAAGAGGAAACACATTTGAACTCCAGCACTGCTGAGAAAGCAGCACGTGAAAGTTTCCCAACACCTACGCAGAAGCTCCTCCTGGCATACCTGCACAGCCCTCTTCTTCTGGGTAGACAGCCCCATTGGCTTCCCACCACTCCTTCTGCTACATAATTGTAAGCAGCCATGTGCGTAAACTGTGAGGAAATAAGTCAACATGTTGTGTGAATTATCTGCTATTAAAAATAATGGTTCGATTTGCCTAAAAATAATAGCTTAATGAATAAAAGGTGTCCTAAGCAATACTGCTTGTCAATTGTGTATCACCTCAACTACTGCTGCTAGGAAAAAGGCAACTTACAACACCGAAAAAGGGGTAGTATGATGGCTATTCATGGAAATGAAACCAAGAGAAACATGATCTTAATTGTCTGCAGTTTTCCAGGTCCCCAATAGAGAACATAGTTAATAACAAACTTGAACAGTATGCTGACATTCATTGAGCTTCAAAGAAAATGGTCATGCTGCCAAAAGGCATTTTTTCCAGCTTTTTTTCAAGCTAAGGCTTGGTAAGTCCAGGGTCCTGTCACCTTGGACAGAAATTAAGCCCTTGCAGACATAGTGGTAGATTTCAACTAGAGAAAAGGGTGAAGAACAGAGGCAACTTGGGACAGGGCAAGGAGAAATGGCCTCAAGCAGTGCCTCAAGCAGGGGAGGTTCAGGTTGGATATTAGGAAGAATTTCTTCACTGAAAGGGTGGTTAACCATTGGAATTACCTTCCCTGTAAGTGTTCAAGAAGTGACTGGACATGGCACTTCTTGCTATGGTTTAGTTCACATGGTGGTCTCCAGTCAAAGGTCGGACTCGATGATCTTGGAGGTCTTTTCCAACCTTAATGATTCTATGATTACATAAAATGAAAGGAAATTATGTTGACAGAAGCTGCTTTTGTGGGGCAAACAAAAGGAGGAAAGTAATTTTTCAGAGTTTTGATTACTGGAATTGAAATAAGCTGCTGACTCAACAGCACTGGCAGCAGATGCATAAGGCAGAAAAAGGTTCAGGGAGTCTGAGAGAGTGAAACACAAACTGTAGCTGCTTATTTTCTATTATTATCGCAGATGGCTGTTGAATTGCCTTAATGTAGGTAGTAGTAAAGGGACAACCAAAACCTGGAACTAGAACATGAACATATCTTCCCTACTCTTTCCTTTTTATGTTTATCCTGGCCACATATGATTAGCATCACTGAACAGGATGATCCCAGGCTTGCTGTATCTTCTTCAAAAACAAGATCTGACATCATATACTTAGCTGTTTTCAAATGTGAGCAGTCAAGTGCCTGAAATTTCACAGTTCTTTTTTCTTTTTCCAATCACAGAAATAATACATTATTAACTGCTCCAGTTGCAAGAAATTAAATTCAAAAGGCACACCTAGCCAAACATTTAAAATTTAAACCACTGTATTGCAACATCTGTGTGCAGCTTATCTGTTATTGTATTTGTACATGACAGTATATTAACATGGAATTAAACAGCTGCATAGTAAGAAGTCAGGTAGAACATTTTGTTCTGTAATAAAATCCCTCCTACACAAGACTAGGAAGTATTGTGGGCTAAAGCTCCTATTATAACAAGAGTAACAATGCTAGAAACTATAAGCTGTGATTTTAACTACAGAAGTTATATTCCTTTATTCTCATGTAGAAAATGTTTTCCATATATTATATTGACTGTTTCTAAAGTTCCTTTCATTTGCTCATTCCAACTGTTTACTTCTGTTTCACCACGTCTCTTCTGCTTGTCCAGCACTGTCTCAAATGTCTCTCCAGAGCAGAACAATACATTGTGAAAGAGAGTGAATCAAGTTAATAGCCATGCTAGCTGCCTTTATGATACATCAAAGAGTTGTAAGGGGAAAATGCAACTATGGAAACACACTTTTTTCTTCATTTTAGTGGGGGTTTTTGTTTGGGTTTTTTTGGTTGGTTTTGGTTTGGGTTTCTTTGTACTGGTTTTGGGGGTTTGTTTGTTTGTTTTGTTATAATTTCCTTTTTTCTTCCTGGATTGTATGCCTTTGTCCACTCTAGGGGTAGGACTTCTATTTTGCTTAAATGACATGTCTGCCCTAGAACTGTACATGATAGAAACGAATACAAGTTATCACTGATTCTGCCTACCTTTAACAAATGGCAGCAATAAATAAAAGAATACGCTGCACAAGTACTCAAAGGAAAAAAAAATTTTAAAGGAATTGAGGAATCAACTGGAATAGAGACATGAATTCATGTCAATTCATTGTTTAATTCAATTGATCATTTGTTTAATTCTTACTAAATCAATTGTTTAATTCTTACTAAATCTTTTTATCAATTATTATATTCAGATTATACTGTTTAGCCTATTGCTTTTTAAAGTATGAAATTCTCTTTGGTCCAAGGTATTTTGCTGAAATATATTCATAATAAGTGAGTACGAGCTGCCCCAGGGTACAACTTTGTCAATCACAGGAGTAAAACACTTGAGTGCAATTAGCACCTGAAATATCTACATCAGATGTGTTGTCCACGAGCTTTCTTCTTAATTTACATGGAAAAAGAATAAAAAACCCTAATAATAAGTTTTGAAGAACCTCCTTCATCTGTAAATATCTTAACTAGTTATTTAAATGACTCAAATGCCCTCAATCAAATGCAACCACCATGACCAGAACACGACAGTAGCTTGGTAGAGCCCTCTACTGATTAAAGAGAAGAAAGGAATAATTTTAAATTACTTATTTCACTCCTGATTTCAGATTAGACAAAAAGCAAATATGTAAGTAGCATATCATTACTGAAAAAGTAAATTTTCTATTGGAAATTTGCTTATAGCTGGTAAAGCAAATAAAAGTTCCGGACAGATAAAGCATAATGAAAGACACAATTGTAGAATTATTATTTAGAATTATTACTGTAGAATATTGAGCAAATAAAATTGTGCACTAATACAGAATTTTAATGTGCATTAACATACAAATTTCATGTTTCAAAAGATTGATTTGCTATTAACACTGAATATTGGACTCATCCTCTCCATTAGCATAGTGGCAGGCAGAGAAAACACCATCATGTCTATGCTACAGGAAGATAAAACCAAGTATTTTGTCCTTCTAAAACCTTGTTCTACACATTTTAATTTATAAGGGAAGAAGACATCAAAGAAGAGAAGAATTGGAATAGAAGATGGAATATACATGGCCATTAACAGTAAAGCACTATGCAGTAGAGTGATTTACTTCATAAAGTTCATGCAGGAAATGTGATTTTAAAATTACTGCTAGAAAACTAACATACAACTAAACCATAATATTGTGAACACTCACATCCAGATTAAATGGTTAGGAAATGCAAGTTAATATTTCTTTATCAATGTTACCTAGTTCAAGAACATAGTTTGTTTTCCACTTTGTCTTACTTAAACTTATTATTTTTTCTTTTTTTTTTTCTTCATTTCAGTGAAGTGAAAGGAAAAAGCAGAGGAAAGTGTTCATGATTTTGCTGTCACTACTATTTGACTGAAGACCCTTTCCACTGTAACAGAGTAGACAGATATGTTTTGGTAACTGTTTCATGGTAACAGGAAGGAAGGTAAGAGACATCTGTCCCTTTGTCTTGTTTGGGGGTTTTTATAATCCCACAATGAAGCATACAGCTTTAGAAGTAAAGAGACCATGGACCTGTGGTAATGCAAATTATTTTGTATTTTTCATAAACTTGTCTTGAAAATACTTTGCTGTTCAAATTTTAGTAAAATTAATAGGGTTTAGATACATTTTGCTGCACCTGTGGGTAACAATAGTAGGTAACAGATTCTGAATCAGATTGCTTAAAGAGCAAAGCACTACCCATTCCATGGGTATCCACTTGAGCTGACCAAAGAGTATGGCAAGAAGGTTATTCTTGTGAGCCAGACTTGCAACCCCCCAAGACTTTTAGAAGCAGAGCGAGATACAAACTTTCTTGACTTGGACTTGGAGTGCATCTCACATCTACATAGATGAGTTTGTTTAACCATAGCCTCACTGATGATAGGCTTGTTTTGTCTATCAGCCTGTCAAGGTTAAAACCATGGAACAATATGGACTACAGAAATTGCAGAGGCCTGAGGAAACTCAAAACCAACCACTTATCTGTATTTAGAAAAGTTGTTATGCATCTAAAACACTATGTAATGTAACTTTTAATATTTCACACCGTTGTAGATGCACACAGAGGTACAACTTTACTGAATACTGTTTGAAACAAAATTGATCTAAGAAATAGAGAAGATTTACAATCGTAATGAATGTATGTTTGACGCAATTTCCATTTAAACTGAAAAAAAACAACATAATGCTAATTACTATTAGTTTTCTTACTATACTTGATGAACATGTCATTTCTCATTTTCTGAACACTGACGTATTAGATTGGAGTACTGCTTTAATGTACATTACTCTCTGCTCTTTTATATACATTCAGATATACATTTTATCAACTATGCGAGATGACATAATATGGCTTAGAAAATATACTCCAGATACAGTATTTCCAGTAACAAAATTAAATTGATCTTAATCATACGCAAGCACAAAATCTCTTTGAATACTGTCACTTATTTTTCAAACATGAAATAAAAACTCATTTAGAGTTCACAGTAGCACCTGTTTTTCACTCAGCTAGCATCTTATGTTTTCCTCTACTCTAAGCTATGCATGCAGTATATGAAAAACACGTTAAGACTCAAAAAACTAGCACTTCCAGAGTGCCAGTACAAAACACATTTCCATTTATTTTCCCTTTTAGCTTTTGGGACATAAACAGCCATATAACAACATTACTTGGTATTTTTATTACTACTACAAAAACTGAAATACAAATAATAATGATTTCTAACTTAATAGTTCAGAAATTAAACAGCAGGTTAGTAGCTGAAAAGGCTACTGTATTACAGTGTAATAATACCATATTCAAAATAAAACAAGTGGCTATCTCAATTCAAGAACTAAATGTCTTAAGATTTAAATACAGTGGTCTACCATCCATTCAGCACACAGCCAAGCTTTTGCCATATTCTGCAACCTAATTGAAATGGCAGTTTAGATAATAAATTTTGATGCCAAGTCTAAATTTTAATATTAGGAAGATCAAATTATTTATGTAGATAAACTTAGGTTTTTGAGCACAACTGGCATTTCATTTTTCATATACTCAACTGAACCCCAGATCTAATGCCATGCAAATCCAACAGTTTCATCTGTCCTTCTCCTGGAAGAAAAAACATTATACTTAAAAGTCATGTAAATCAGTGAGGTGAAGACCCAGCTATCACTTCAGCTGTAGGCTTATTTCAGTACTAGCTGCATGACATATAACCCAGAGAAGTTTTTCCTGCTCTTTTGCTCAAAGAAAGGCCTTTCATTACTCTCAAAAGAAAAATCTAACCATGCCACGTGCTGAAATACCTCATCATGGGTTGGTGCTTCAGAAAAGCTTGCTGTTTGTCCTCACACTCTTCAGGCAAGTGTGACTGTTTCTCCCTAGTTAACAAATTCTAGCTTGCATTAAACCTTATCAGTAAACATGGCAGTACTGCAAAATCAGCAATTAAGGCCTCAATAGCTTCCACCAATTAGAGATGTTTTTTGCCAAGAGCTACAGCAGAGACAGATTGTGCGCCAGGTTTATTAACTCATTCTTTTTGCAGGGGAACAGCTAAGTGCCTCTTTTCTGGCCACATTAAAGTACATATAGTTATTTTACAGTGACATATGCCTCTGCCTTAAGAAAAAACAAAACAAATCCCCCAGAAGGCTGTGAATATTTCATTTGGGATCTTTCATATTTATACCAAAGCAACTACTATCTCTTTAAGTGGCATGCAATCTAGCATTTCTATACCTGTTGCTAAGCAGACAGCACATCTTTTTATTGGTTTCAGCTTTGAACCATCTAAAGTTATTTTTCCACTTCTGTTTGTACGCTCATCCCCTATCAGTGCTTTCCCTGATCCCCAGAAAAAACTACACAATACAAGTAATCTGATGGGGACTTCATTTACGAGTGACTCTTTCTTCATCAGTTTGGGGAGAAGGGAACTGTTACAATCAAGCTCTAGAAATCCATTTGCATATACATGATGACAGAAATGGACTTTAGATGGAGAGAAATCTTTCAGTGAAAAAAAAAAAAATACCAAGAGACTTTGAAGGATAGCTGTAATATTTAAGATGTTGGAGTGTAAGCTCTTTTCGGAAGGGACCACAACGCTGTTCAGCATTTCTATTCTCCCCAGCACAGTTCGACAATGATGAATTTGCACTGCAGCACTCAAAATCATGAACAATTATAAGCTGTGGTTTTCCAAAGTGCTGCATAGCTTCAGCACCTTTTTTTTATTTAAATGCAGATAAAGAGCCAGGCCTACAAGAAACCATATTATGAAAGTCAAGATTTCGCTCAGCAAGAGAACATGCATTTAAGTCTAAATGTTAGAAAATGTCATTCACTGCATCTGCCAGGATAACTAGAATGCAATATTAACAGCAATTCAGATACCAGAGTTCATTTAATATGATCATTAATATTTCAGACTGATTTTGAAACTGAAGAAAAAAGAAGAAAGCAAGATGCATATGTAACAAAATTTATATTTCATGAACCTTAATTGCGGTAACTAGGGCACAGGGATTAAAGGCCTATGCCTAAGGCATCTGGTCTTGAGGAAAAAATATTACAAAAGCCTTTCAATTTTTCCTTTCAAAAATGAAGTTTTTTAACCCTCCTGATTCTGAAGAAAAGCTGAAACATGAAATCTGAACAAATCCCATTTACTTGGGATGCATTCCTAAAATTACTTATCCACTTAGAAAAAGAATTTTGATGATGAGGAACTGCTCAGTTCAGCTTAGTCTTTAGTGGCATTTTCTGGGATTGACAGAATTTTATGAAACTGCTGTAACAAAGGACTGAATGAAACTCGATCAAAGCATTTATTGCTATGGTGAGCCCTGTGGCTGTCATCTGACATCTGAAAACACACTTTCAGGGATACTTGCACAATCAGATTTGGCTCTCTTTAACTCAGGTCCTTCCTCTGTATTCGTATATAAATTCATTGCAAGCCTAACTTAATGACCAAATACTAGTGACAAAAATTAAGAATCTCTTGGTAACAATACATTGCTTGTTGAGCTTCCATTTTCACTATTTCAGTCATGATTATCTTAACAGCTATGCAGACAGCTCTCTGAAGTTGATTTCAAAGGGTGTCAGCAGAATCCCCCATTTCAAATCCCCCAGTTTAGCTCAGATCATCTGTTGTGCATTCAGCTCACCCATGAGCATCAGCAAGAGTGCAGCTGTGGCACTGCTGTAGGTTAGCTCAGGTCAATGAAAATCAATATCATTTACAACATTTTACATTTTCCTAGGCTTTAAGGCCTGACGTGTACTGAAGGAGACTGTATTTCTTCATATGCTTTTCTACTGACATATAGATATTTGGCCCATCAGTTCAACACCTTTTAATTAGTACAAGTAAATCAATTAAGTATATTAGGGAGTGTATCTGTTTTGTTTGTTTGTTTTTTTTAAATGAGAACGGGAATTTATTTTTTCTAGTAACTTCCAAATTACAGAAAGGAAAAGTTTCAGATTTGCTATTAGAAGATCAATTATTTATCTATGTTCTGGTCTAGGAAATGTTTCTGGTAAGTCAGTGGTGGGAAAAAAAGGATTCTGAAGAACCAAACCAGAGTCATCACCTCACTACCGTTTTAAATCTAATTTTATTCAGATTGTAGCAGAGATTCCCCTTGAATATTTCTTTTTAGGAGAAATTACTATAAGCCAGAAAATAACATTACACAGAAACACAGCAGAAAAGACTGATTTGTCATTTCAGACTAGAAAGGAAAAAAAAATCTAGGCAAAAATTATTTTCTGACATCAAAAATTCTGGAAAATACACATCCAAATCCATTTTGAAATGGATTTAACCTCTAGGATTCTCTTGGGACATAAACTACATTATGTTATGATCATGTCAAAATTATGTCAAACATATTTACAAGCAACATTTACTTTTCTATTTTCTCCTGCAGTTCAAAAAATCCCAAAGCAATACATCTAAACACTGTAGGTATATTATTGTATAAAAGCTGCTAGAGCAACATTTATCCTCAAATAAATACACTATGGGGTCCACCAGTATAAATTTTCCTCTCACCGCCCATAAATCTCATCTAAATCTATTCCATTGCTGCTCCACAGATTTCTCCTTATGTCTCACTATGAGGCTACCATTTCCAAAGCATCTCAGATGCCTAATTCCAATAGTTCAACCAATGTTCTCTACCAGCTGCTAAACTGTTACCATTAGTTACAGCTCCCTTTCATGACTTGTAAGCATTATCTTCATCTCAAATAATTAGGAAGTGTCTGAAAAGAGTCATCTCTAATGTCACTCTACAGGCATTCAGACCTAATTCTTCAAAATAACCTAAATCTTCTGAGATGGCCATGATCCAGCAATATCCCATTTGGCCACTGGGTCTTGGACAAGTTCTGTAACATGCAATAGCTTATATTCTAGAAGAAGACCCTTTGCATTAACATACCTACTTTATGTTTAAAAAACTGCAGTGTTCTTCTTTATTAAGAACTCTGGAACCATAAAAAAAAAATTCCGTTCCTGTTTTCCTGCAATGACATCAGATTAGAGCAGTCGACTTCCTTTCTTTTGGTCCTTATTCCTTTTGCTACATTTTCAGTATTTATATATTTAATACATCATATGTCATTATTGGGAATAACATCTGTCAGAGATTCTGTTCCATCAGGGGAAGGCAGATCTCAGGTTTTTTTACTCTTTCTCTTATTTTTTCTTTAGAATGCATCTACATTAGCATTTTCATTATCAGAAAACCCTAAACATGCAGATTATTCAATGATTAGAAAAATGTAACATGATGAGGGAATTGGGTTTCATTAAGTACAATAATACCTAAGTGTGCTGAAATTGAAAAGGCTTCAACCAAAATGTATCATGTTAGGAAAGGCTACCCAATATATTTTCAACCTTTTTCTTTGAGCTCTGGCCCACTGAAGAGGACACTGAACATTTAGTGAACTCAAACATTAAAGGCAAACCAGTGCCTTGACAGTGTTGGTTGCTACAAATTTTCTGGAAGTGTTACCACTAGTATTACTATCATGGACAAACCGTAATTTGATTTCCCCATTCCATGCCCCCCCCCCTTTTTTTTTTCCTTTATAACCTTACACATTTCCTCCCAACAAACGCTTCTGTAGTGCATTTTTATTGCACATATGTGCAAGTGTGTAGGTAGGTTTCCTCAAGGAACAATGCATTTTGTCATCTCTAAACTCTGCAAGTGGACTCAACTGATTCACCCTACAACCTGCACAGTCCCACAGACTTTCCTCTGTGGGGACCATGCAAATACATGCTCTCCATGCTGAGCTCCAAGATATTACGGGTAAAATGCACAACTCAAGGCTAATTATTAGTATTGCTTAGCAGGATGTTTCATATAAGTCTACAGAGTAAGGTGTTTCCAATTTTTTTTGTGTGGAAGAATATGCCTTTTAAAAAATTTCAAGATGAGAAGACTGGTGTCTTCTCAAAATCTGACCAGTGACACTGCTCTAGGAAAGGAAGAAGATGTTTCAGTAACATCTCTAACCCTTCTCACCACTTTAAATAGCAATGTTGTAATATGAGACATATATTTGATAAATATGGTTAATTTCTGTATGTCTGGGGTCAGATTTTACATCCACAATTGCAGACCAGCAACCCAAGCAGTTATGAAATTGTCTCATGCACTGTATTCAACTTTCAGAATTGTTGTGCCACATAAAATTTGAACAATTGTACCTTAAACATTTTCAGTATTGACTTTTAAAAGTGATTTTGTGCTACAATTCCCTCTCAAGGCAAAAGAGACATAAGGCCTATCAAAGTTAGTAGCTTCAGACTTCTAATATTCCCATTAGTAACACTTGTTTCTAAGAGGAAAACTGAAAACTGATGAGTAATCAGTAAGATTTGGGGGGGGGGGATGCAAAATATTTCCCTTCTTTATATACAAAAAACTAAAATAAATCAGACACCTGAACAAATCCTGACTTTAAAATGAGACATTTCATAGAAGAATTCAATGAAACATTTTCCAACCAAAAGTCTTTATGCAATATTAAAATAGACAGCAAACCTGCCTGAGCAGGGAGGTTGGACCGGGTGACCTCCAGAGGTCCCTTTCAACCTCAGACATTCCATGATTATGCACTGAAATGACTTAAAATAAAACTTGAATTATTCCAATATTTCCTATACAACTGTAGCACCTAGTAATACTTTGACCATAACCACCACTAGCCAACCTACATATCCTAATGGACAATGTAACAAGAGTTTATAGTTGAGACAGACAAAATAAAGAAGTGGCAGATGAAAAGAGATTATACTAATTTTACTATCATGAAAGTTAAGATCAGAAAGCCTGTTTCCTATTTACACTAACAGCATTCAATATTCTGGCACTACATGGGGCCTTAACGCAGCTTTAAATTTAATTTGTATAGCATACAGTGGGCTTAGTATAATTGAGAATAAGGCTGGAATGAATCAAAGTGCTCAAGATTACAAATTACATCTCTGAAAAAGACTAAAATGTAACTCTTTTCATATAGAGTCCAACATACAAGTACAAAGATTTTTGTCTTCTCGAAGCAGGTTATTTCATTGATAGTGAACAAAGTTCCAAAATATATGCTTTAGTTTGATATTAGAGCTACAGAAAATAAAAATCAGTAAAATATCTTATTTTACTACCCTTCTAGTTACTACTATGGAAAATTAACCTCCTCCCTTTGTTATTAGGATGCCATTATTATTACCATACTATTATATACATATATCTTATACATATTATATGCCTTATTATTATCATACTAATCTAGTTTATTAGTACATTAATCTGGCTTCTTAGTACATCAACTGTAGTTAAAATGTAAGCTTTCTCCACTCTCTAGTTAAGCCCCATATATTGTATTTCACATTCTCACATCATACTTGAACTAGATAACAATTACTGTATCAAGTAATTACTTTATCAAAGACTACATTCTCTAAACGTAGTCTGATGAATAGGAACAAAAATAAAAGTAATTATGATAAATACAAGTTTATCAGAATAATGCCTAAAGGCTAACCACAGGCAGTCTCCTCTTTTTAGGTGCTGAACAAAACCAATAATTATGACTACTCATTCAGAAAACTCCTCTGTATTCTTATTTTGTAAGACTTCATGTACCCTTTTCTCTTTGCAAGAAAAAAAGTGCTTTCATGAGAAAAGAGAATATACAAATTCACTCTGAGGGCAGGAAACCTCAGAGCAAGTGACTAAAAAAAAATAATCCAGGGACAAACAACAAAGTGTACTAGAAGTATCATGAGCTTGCTGCTCAAAGATGGTATTAATTTGGTTCTACAAACCTTTTGATATTAAACTCTGCTATGAACTCTTTTTGCACTGAACAGGTAGGGGAAATACAAGAGCCACTCCTCCAGCAGGCAGACAGTGTGTAACTTTTTGCCCCAGGTCTAGTCAAAGCTGTGTGCTTCTAATTCCTTACTGACTTGTTAATGAATACAGCCTTTCCAAAGTTCAGTCCAGATAAGCCAGAGATGATGAGAGCCAGTTTGGCAACTGAACAACAGAAAGAAAGAGCAATCTTTTAAGAAATTTACACACTCCCATTGATTATCTTTCTAATTTACATGCATCTGAAGTGAACAGTAATTCCTGTGAGGCTCCATTTGCATAGTCTTGTAACCTCTCAGTGTAATGGCAATGACATGTTTCACACATTACAATTGTTAAAAAGCTTCAAAATCTGGAACGCTTTTTTTGCAGTGGACATCATTTTTCAAAAGAAGTATGTTTTATTACTAGAATACAAACTGCATTATTTTTTCCCTTAATTTCTAAGTAGATTTCAAAATTAACACTCATCTTCAAACACTTAGTAGTAGTGTCTGCTTTCCAAAACCTATCTTAGTCAGTAAGAGTACTGCGGGAGTCAGTAGATTCAATTCTGATGTCAGCTGAAAATCTCACCATTTGGAAATCTCTTGACCTGTACCAAGTTTTCAGAGATAGTGGCTTATAAGCTGCACTAAATAATCACAAAAATTTTCTTCTCAAACTTGATGTGTGGATATACTCCGACTAACAAAAGACAAGTATTAATTGAAAGCAAGCATTTATGTCACACAGGTGTCAAGATAGAGGTACTACACACACTACTCTCACTCAACTTTTTTTTTAAGTTTGCAATTTTGTCCTAGTGTATAAAAACTTTCTCTGCAATATTAAAAGGTTTCCTTGTTTTTCTTCATTGACTTTCTACAAGAAATTTCATAGCATTTAGAGCTGAAGCATGTATTTTCCTCTGGAAAAAAAAAATTCAACCAAACGATGACTCATTACAATAATGCACCGAGATATTTTTGAATCTTTGAGTTGCACTGAGAGTTGAAAAATTTGGAAAACACAAAATGCAGTAAATTTACAATTATTATTTTAAATATAGCAGACATGAAAGAATACAGTATACAGTAAAACACCCATATTTTGGTTTAATAACATATTATTAATTTAAAGAGTAGTGAAGGATATAGTTCAGAACCTATACGTATGGAAGTATTTCTCACCTTCAACAAAGAGAATATTTTACTTTGCTTGCTAAGACTGCATAGAAGCATATTAACTACATCATGACATTTGAAAAAAACCTGTTCAACTAGCTGATCTTTCACACAGCCTAAAACAAAAGACAAACTTTCCAGGGTAACGTAGACCTCAAAACTTTTATTTGATTTTTATTTTTTTTTAATGCGCATTTCATAGCATGTTTTTTTTTTAAATGTCTCATTAGTACCTATCTAAAATATATTCTCTATGCACAGTCACATATATAAATGTATAACTGACTCACATATGCTGTTGCCTGAATCTGTTGTTGCCAGGCAACAGCTATAAAGCATTTTGCACTGCTTGCAAAAATCTGAATGAATGATTCGAAGACAGATTATTTCTAAAAAACTAAGAAGAAAACTCACTACTGGAATTACATGAATAATTCCTTGTATATTTCAAGGATTCATAGAGAATGTTCCTTCCATAATTACTGATATGAGAAAGGACAATTCCTTTGAGTAGGATTTGAAGGGCATTTTACAACAAGGAAATTCATGTTCTATGCATGCAGCTAATGTTCCCACATGGACTCTGAACCAAAGCCACCAAAGTTAATGGGTTCCTTAAATTGACTTCAGGGTCTTTTCACTGGGTCTTTTCATCAGGTTTTAACATCCATCACAGGACAAAAATAACCGACTCCTAAATGAAAAAACAGAAGGCCATCACCTTACAAGAGACACAAATAAATTCTCAATAAAATTTTACCATCTCACAATATGCAAATGAAAGAGGGAGAGTCTTTACAAACACTTTTTGTGTACTCTTCATACAGCTAAGGTGTAATCTCATTGAGCCTAATGGTATTACACACAAAAGTAAAAATAGAAACATTTATAATCCATTGATAACATGGATGTGATATGCTATCTAGAAAAGAGAACTATTTGTCTTATAAATAAGTGCCATCGACTGCAAAATTACTAACCTTTGGCTATCACACCTCTTGGGAAGTAAGAGGTGGAAAAGCACATCAAGTAAACCAACTGGGAAACACAGCAACTGCAATGTGCTTACCATAAGCCTGACTCACAACTAGCTTTAAACACTAACATTGGCATAAAAAGTTGCTGGACTTTTTGCCCTTGGTTACTATGGCTGCAAGGTATCTCTTTCTATTTCCTATACAATATGGTCAATCAATAATAATTGGTCAGAAGCTCAAAATGATTATTCTTTTCTTAATGACCAAATTGGAAATCCATTCATTTTCATTTTAATTCTTCAAATCCTTTCATGCAACTGTGGTAAGAAGTGCTGAAAGCAGTAGTCATTGGTATTTTAAATGATACTTTCAGTAATATGTAGTGAATGTGACTAGTTTCTTTAATGGATTATAGCAAAATCCTTTTAATTCCATTTCTCAGGTTGTCTTGAACTATCATGAAAAAGAAACTTCTTTGGATGGAATGTGCAATCTAAATCCTGTCCATCTAGAGCTTTATAAAAATTAAAATAAATTCATTATAAACAGGAATTAGGGTTTGATAGTTTCATTTGAATTATTTTCATGCTCCAAGATGTAATTCATAGTTTACATCATCAGTCATGATGCGGTTATATAAAAGGCAATCTCAGTGCTTTCAGAGAGGCTGAACAGATTTCACATAGATAATAATATAAAATAATCTATGGAAAGGATATCCACTCCAGGCCACACTACTTGCTTGTACTTTTTCATGTGTTTGTTTGTTTCTTAGAATATGCTATGGCAACTCAAAGAAAAGAAGAACCTTTACTTTGCCCTCTGTATTCATCATGACCCACTTGCAGAGCCAGTGCAATCAATCAGTATGATCTCAAACTCAGTACATTTTGCAAGTCCCTTTGCTTTCTTCACCCTAAATATACACACAACATCAATTAAATGTTAGGATTTTGTAAGACAAGCACTGTACTTCAAGAAGAACCAAGTTGCTATCAGACACTTGCACTCATAGCATTGTTAGTGCTGATTGACTGAAGACAGGGTTAACAGTAGAAGAAACACTATGTTTGTTTCCGCTAAAGGTACCTGCAATGATCTAAATGTATGGTTAAAAATAGGGAGGTATATATGGTAAAACTTCTCATTTGGTGACTAGGAGCAACCTGCTATTTATTGCTCAATGAAGACTGATTAGTGAATACAATTTTGTCTTTGGATAGCTGTATCAGAGTATAAACTAAACCACTCAGAAAATGATTCTACTTAGTATTTGGAAACACAGAAAAATTATTCAGCAACTGACTGAAAATTTCCATTAGATAGGATTCTTTTGTTCTGTGGCCAAGACGCAACCCAAAAAAAATTTAAAAAAAAAAATAAGAAGATAAAAACAAACAAAGAAGATTATGACTTCGACCGTTGATATGGGTCAAGACAAGACTATCGAAGTGACACAACGCTCACTTTTAATTAGACTTCCTAATGTGACATCAAATTGTTTTTTGCCTAAGAAACAGCACTTCAACAAGGCATGAAATTCTCACAGCTTAGTTTATTAGGAGGCAACAAAGGGATTCCAATCTGCTACAACAAAGTTTCAGCCTATAAGCACAGTCAGTGCAGTATAAAATTGTGTCATATGAATTTTAATGTGACACAAGTATGAAAGATTCCAAAAGAACAAAGGCAGCACAGTCCTGTTCCATGCTACACAAATGACCTATTCTGATCTGAACAGCACACCACATTACAATCAAATTTATTTCAAAGGAGGGTCACACAGGTCAAATGTAATGGCTGCAAGAATGAGGTATTTCCTTTATGCAGTATTAGAGAAACGCAAAATATCAAACAGTGCAGGAATGCCAGGGCACTGAAAAGAAAGGCATATTTAGGCTGCAGGGAAACAGATTTTATAAAGATGTTTTAATTACATATCATCCTCACTGACTACAGTTTCAAAGTTTCAAAGACACTGTGATACCTCACTGAAGATGTCATGTATACAAGTGAGTTGTCTATTACATAACCTTTAATATATATTTAAAATTTCAAGGTACCGGAGAAAAGTTTCATGTACAGTTCATGCTTAACAAAAGGAGACAGGCTAAGTGGTCTGACTGGCTCGACGTCTCTTCGCAGCCTGATATCACCATGGCAGAAACCATGATATTCCTAGATGTCAGAATGCAACAACAACAGAGAGGCTGGTAAAGCTCCGCAGCTGATTATCTGACCTTACAACAAAACAAACTACTGTGACAATTAAAAGGTATCAGAACAGTGAGGTCTACTTGAAAATACTGGACTGTCAGAAAATATTCAAATTCATTAAGATGTAAATCCAGTGGTAGACAAGCATGTAAGGATTAGGTGAAAAGCAGGCAAAAAAATCTTAAGTGATCAGGTATCGCTAAAACAAAAAAGTAAGGGCAAATTCTCACAGTACTTCTTGATGTGTATTTCCATCAAGATTTAGGCATCATCTTTGTCTTCAAATCAGCCTTCTGAACAGAATGGTGGGAAACCAACTCCAAGTCCTGACTGCACAGTTCAGAACGGATGTTTGTCCGTCCATTGTGACAGGAGACAGTACTCATGCATACTATGAATAAAATTTGCAGCTATGTGGGGAGTAGGCACACAGGGTAACAAGTTCTTAACACAAGGTATAGCAATAAAAACTTGGAAGGAAACATGCTATACCTCTTTAAAAAAGAATAAATTCATAAATATTGTCTATTTTACAATTAGATGAAGATTTACTCCTTAGGACTTTGAAAATTAAGTTCCTGGGAAACTAAATCTGTCAGAAAGTTCAGCCCAAATCAAAGCTTGTTGTTTTTTTGGGTTTTTTTGTTTTTTGTTTTTTTTTTTTTTGTTGTTGTTGTTTTTTTTCCAATAAAATGAAAATACACTATTGAACTATCTTCCACTTGATTCCCAGCCAGAGCTCCCTCAGTTACAGAACAAGACAGAATAAAAGCTCCGTTGGAAGAATTTCCGTAATGAATTGGCTAGCAGCCTAAAGGTTAGAATTAGTTTTATTGCCCAAGTCTAGCACTAAATTCAGTATTAGTCACCTCCTCTCTCCAAGTTCCAATCAACCTACTTTTTGGATGATTTCAACATATTCAAAGAACGTGCACTATTATGACCAAAAAAACCCCATCCCAGTAACTACAGTGCATAGGAATGTAACATAACCAGTAAGTGATAAAATTCTATTGACGTATTTAAAAATTACCTTAGTCTTCATTTTCAGAACCCATAGTTCTTTTCACTCCTTTCAACATTTTTTGGAGGTTAAAAATATTCATTCGCTAACAGACATTTATATCCCTGAAAAGCGATGTATTTGCCTACATTATGACAGCTGTAGTGTAATTCATTAAGGTTTGGACTTGGAGACAGACATAGAAAAAAAATGCAAACCTTTAATGTTTCACTTGGTGAATAAGAATTGCATTAATTTAGATATTCAGTCACAAAATCCAATTAGATATGGATATATACACACATATTCATAACTTTCAACCATCACACTCATTTGAATTTTGATGCTATTTTCTATAAAATATAATCCATTTTACATTGTATTTAATAGATTTATTCAGATTTGCATTTCCATATGTCATATTTAAGCTTATACTACCACCTGCCTGAGGCTATATAGTCTGAATTGTCACCCTTACAAACCACTTCAGTAGGAGAAAATCCTCCATAGACACTGTATGAACTGTTTCCCTTCTGCTTAGTGTAGAAGTATGATAATCCTCACAACCACGAACAACATCCATGCAAAAAAAGCAGTTATATGTGTCCCCTCAAAAAATCAGATTAACATCTTCAAAACAGAATATTCAAGCTACCTAGGATATGCTGTAATGAAATACCATCGTCTTCATAATTTTTTTACACAAGTCAGCAAGTATCAACCAAGATTACTGTGCTATGAACTCTACATTTGTTGCATATGTGCCATACACATAGGTATATAAAAGCATTTGCATACATAGAGATAGGCATAGAGGTATGTAATTTCACACTTAAAGGACACCGAGATACCTTCAAAAATAGATTTGCAAATCAAATAGATTAACTCTGCTTTCAACTACTAACATCAAGGCAGTGCAATACCATCATCTCTCTGCTTTGTGTTGGACCCATCTAGTAACACCGCTGAGCTGGGGAAAAACTGATGAGCAAAGGTTAAGCAGAGGACTGCCAGAAACAAACTAAGGCTTAGAAATTGCTCCTTCAGATAAGGCTAATGCTTGACTAATGCACATAGTGACTTTGAGGTTGCAAAACCATTAATAAGAGCATCCATTCTCTTTGGATTTACACCATCTCTCAAACAATTTGGAGTCGGGGAAATTAACGGTTTGGACCAAACTTTCCTGTGCTCTTTTGGAATTAACAGCCCTGCCAAGACACCGAAGTGCTCCAAAGATTAATTTATGATTAGTGTCCCACCATTCCACACGCTGTGCCTGCAAGCAAAGTACAGTATTTGAGGGAAGAGAAAAGGGAGAAGGATTATGTATGAAGGATTATTAGCACTGTAACAACCCCAAAGATCACGGCAGATTTCACATGGTCCCTGCTGTTAAGCTTTCAGGGGAAGCAGAAAGAGAGGCAGCCCACTTCCCTAAAGGGGAGGGCAGATAGAGACGCTGCACTTTTCTGCACACCTGAAGAAAAAAATATAGAGTGAACCAAAAGAATTCCAGACCTCCTCTCAGCCCTAGTCGGTTTTAGTCTTGAGCCAACAGGGACTTGAGCCTTTTGGGATTATTGGCAACATCAGTAGCTGTGCAAGCCAGAGAGCCTTCTCATTCTCTCAGACACAAAGGGTAGGAGAGAGCCGAAACCGATGATTACTGGGACCGACTGCAGTTTAGAAAATCCTGTCCCCTGCACACACTCTGCTCCAACTTCACTTTTCAAGGTATGCTGTACCCCGGCAGGGAAAGTGCCCATGGCCAATTTGGTAACACGGTGAGACAAGCCTGAGAAAAGCCACACTCACCTAAGGGACCGCCCCTAGTTTTTATCGCTGTCAGTCTCTGCATCTGCCTTTAGGTCCATGAGGCTGTTGTGTCCCTCCCCGCCCGCCCCCGGCCCGCTGCAATCTCCCATTCCTCAGTTTCCCATGCCCTGGGGCACGACCACCACATTTCCATGACCACTTTCCTCAATTACTATCGGGCTGTTCTGGTACCAGCCTCCAGTTTTTTCGGACCCTGTTCTGACTGAAGATATCCCCCTCCCAAAATGGGAGAGGGAGGGAGAGACGAAGGGAGAATCTGTGCACAAAGTTTTTTACAGATCCTGCCTGTGCCTGCCTCTCCCCACCCAAGCCCCTGCCGGAGGCAGCAGGGCGAGGGACTCGGGACGGTGATGGGAGGGGAATGGGGGGAGGCAGGAACGCCCAAGTGGGGTGTCATCCTCGGCCTGGGCCAGGGGACCCGAAGAGAAAGAGGGGACGGGACGCAGTTTTTGGCGGACAGTGACGCTCTCAAGCTATCGCTGGGAAAGAAGGAAGGAGCGACGCCTTCCCGGAGAGTGGAGCAGCCGGGTCCCTCCGAGGCGCAATGGCAGCGCATCCCCACCGACCCCTAGGGAGCGGGGAGCAAAGTCCGAGCCCCGGCAGCGGCGGCAGCAGCGGCGGCAGCGGCAGCAGCGGCGGCAGCGGCGGCAGCGGCAGCAGCGGCAGCAGCAGCGACAGCGGCAGCAGCAGCAGGTCGCCGCGCCCCGCGCTGGCGGCCCCAG
>JAWWMP010000081.1:94419303-94430666 GCA_035047865.1 Dendrocincla tyrannina
GCGGTGGCTTCGCGGCTGCCCGTGCCCACGGCCGGCAGGCGGGGCGGGGCGGGGCGGGGACACCGCCCCCCTTGCTGCGGCCGCGGAGTCCGGCCCCGCGCCCACCCTGAAGCCGCCAGGGATCCGCGGAGGTGACGCGGGTGTCCTGGACATGTCCCGGGCATGACACGGGGCGGCCGCCAGCTGCTCTTCCTCGGCCTTGACGGGTTTACCTGCTTTTCTCCAGGCTGGCGGATGGTTGCCGGCTCGTGTGACAGATCCCTTCGGGAACACGGCCCACGAGGGCATCTTTCTGCCTCCTTGTACTCAGGAAGCCGCGTAGACGCCCACTAGCAAACGCTGAACTCTTGTGTTAATATAACAAACTTAATGTAACTAACATATAAACTACAGAACTGGGGGGGGGGGGGGGAGGGTCATAAAAAAAGGCACAGATCCAACCTAAGTTGAAAAATGAGGTGTCACACATAGGCATTCTCTGCCCTCCGCGGTGATGACCATGGCTTTAATTACTGCTCACTAAGGTGGATCTAGCAAAAGAATGACTTTTGAGGAAAACAGATAAGGTTTAGGAAAGATTAGGTAGTGAAACAAAACAAAAAAAAAAAAAAAAACCTAACCAACCAACCAACCAACCAACCAAAAACAACAAAAAAAAACCAAAACAACAAAACCAAAAAGAAAACCCAGGAAATTGTTTGTGTTTGCTTTAGATACGTGTAAAATAGGAATGCGCAAGAATGAACCTAAGCTGCTTGAGAAAGAAAAACTGTTAATATATGGAATTGACAAGGTAATCCATTACTGTTTCTACATAAAATTATACTTCATGAACACTTTCATTGGAAGAAGTGTCATTGGTATGATAATCTTAACGAAAGCTTCATGAACTCTTTTCCTAGATATCTACATTCTACTGCACCATTGTTCTGAAGTTTTATGAAATAGGAATTTGCAGTATGCAGTGGGCTCCATACCGGGGCAATAAAACATAATTCAATAGCTGAGTAATATTGTCAGATTTATTTCAGATTATCATAATCAATAGACAATATTGGAGAAAAGTCTTGCAGCAAATAGGAAAGATACAATCTAGAAAAATTGTTACAGTGATCGAATGAAGAGTAACTTTATATAACTACCTGAAGTACTGCGTCCAGCTCTGGAGCCTTTAGTCCAGAGGAAGGCCATGAAGATGATCAGAGGGATGGAAAACCTTCTCTGTGAGGGAAGACTGAGACAGTTGGGGTTGTTCAGCCTGGAGAAGGCTTCGGAGTGACCTTGTCTTCCAGTATCAGGTCTTCCAGTACCTGAAGGTAACTACTGGGGACTAAATTTTTTTGCTAGCCCACCATCAACTGAGTATAGTATTCTGTTTCTATCTTAATAGAATGGTCTAAAGATTCTTGTATCTTCATTGACTGCTTTTAGCTTTGCATCCAAGTCTAACGAGTGTGAAAATTATAAGACTAAGTCAAGAAAAATCTCCTTTTGCCCCCAGAATAACCCTTTGTTCTGATTTTTTTTTTTTTTTGCATTAGTTAAAGGGTAGTTGGTAAAGCAGATGCAAGTTTACCTATCCTTTTGTTTTCAAGCAAATCAGTTCACAATTATACAAATTTTGGAACATCTGCTAGGAGTAAGAGTCTGCATTATTTTTATCCAAGCAAAAACTTCTATATAATTATGCATTTTTTTTGTAAAAGATAAGACCATAAAAACGAGTAGATAAAAATACTTAGCCTATATATAATTGTGGCTTACTTGGTATTTCTAGTGAAATGTCAAAAGGACATTATGACTCTGAATTCTTATTTTGGGCAGAATATGACTTTTTCCTTCATTTCTGTTCCAATGATATGTCGAATCAGAATATACCGCAATTTTAGGGAGAAAACTGGGATATACAAGAGCATTCTTTCAATCTACCTTACAACATATTAAACAAAAGTTTTGTTCAAAATGAGACTAGTGCTTTTTTAAAGTACAGAAAGCTCTTGAAGGATCAAAAAAGAAAGGAATATTTCCTTTCAAGTACCAACCAGAAAAGTGGCAATAATAATCCTATTCAATTAACTGACAGATTTTCCCTTACGGATTAACCCTGAAAGATTTGTAAGTTTGTAGAACTGTTTTCACATGCAGTTCCTGCACCCTCTTCACCAACCCCCAGCTACACCAAAATTGACTTGTAGGATCTGAGAAAAATTTTAGGTGTCCCCAAATTGAGCTAGGAGTAATGCCATATATATGTATTAAAAAAAAAAATAAAAATTCTGTATATCATTCAAGAAGAGCAGCAGTTTCAGAACAGACAGCACTCCTGGACACTTGTTAGTTTTCCAGTCTCTGCAGAAAGAGAAACAATACAGCAGTACTTGTGTCATCTGCGTAACATTCATGTCTTGTCAACACTATACTGTGGAAAATGTCCAGCCAATGAAATTGAAGATGGTGCTATATTTCCAAAGCTAATCAGCCGTTTATTCTTGAGTATGTGGTTTTACCATATAACATGCATGGAAAATGTTTTTGATTTATAAAAATATCAAGTAATTTTCAACAGATTTCCCCCCAATTGTTTATCATTATTCTTGTATTTTCCTTTAATATCCATGTATGAATAGAATTGTTATTATTTATTTTATTACCAAAAAAAGAGAAAAAACCCCAAAAAGATAGAAACAAAATATGTGTAAAATACAAAGTATTTTCATTCTACATTCTACAGAGTGTAAATTAGCCAGCCTGAGCAAATAATCAGTCTGGGTTTTTTTTTCAGTTGCTTTGGATAACATCAGCCAGAATAATCAAATATTCATTTACATAGGGATCCCATGGGCAGCTTGTGGCACAAATGCATAGCAAGGTCACACTGAATCACAGGAATACAGGTAAACTCTCTTGTTACTTCCCCACAAAAATGATCTTGTGTTCATACGACATTCATACATTGTATTTGCTGAGAAAGTCACAACTTATGAAGGAAGATTCCCTAAGGCAGTCATCCCAAATGTTCTACCCTGTTTCTCTTCAGAAATTTCAGGATGTTAAATGTTCTCAGAAACTAAACAGGTACAAACTCAATGGGCAGTTGTGGGGAAGACATACTATGATTCCATCTGAAGAATACATTGCCTCATATATTTTCTAAAATATGAATTCTGATATGCCTATTGGAATGCAATCATAATTTTGAAAGGGAAATATTCAGCAGGTAATCAAGTCACAAATTATTTCAAGCAGAGAAGTTAATTTCTGATCTATCTAATGTAAGTGCAATCAAATCTAATACTGTTTTGGACAGACAATATGTATTGCTGTTTGCCTCTATCAGAAAGTAATTAATATGAATGAAATTATCTTCACCTGTGCTTGCTTGACAACGTGAACATATTTAGGCACTATATATTTTAAATCTGACTTTATATGTCCCATGTTTGTGAATGATTCACATTCATGAATGGTTTCCCAACGAAGGTTATCAGTGTTTGATGTTTCCAGCCAGAGTGAACTTTCACCACACTTGCCAAAGAGGAGCACAGAGAGCCCCTCTCAGTTTTCAGCAAAGCAAGCTGTTTCTCCCTCTACTTTCCAGACAAAATACCAGCTGAGATTTAAAGAAAAGCTCTGATTAAAAGTTTATTGGGGAACTGGCAGTTTGTATTTAATCAAGACATCTGATAAAAAAACATGTTCTCACCTAAAGCTGTTTCCAATCTAAAATAAACAGTCATTTTTATTATCATAGTAGAAATTTGCATAGGCAATGCCAAGAAAGAAACATTAGCTAATGTATTATTAATGTGTTGAAAGCCTACCTTCAGCTAGGCTTCAGACAATTATTTTGTTTCAACCATAAATCACATACTAACCAGAGTCCTTTGTGAACTAGCATGAAATACAAATCATCTAGATAGACAATATTAAAAAAACTATTGTTTTCCATGGGCATTGTAAAAAGCAAAGCCATTAGTTCCTGCCTGAAACCACATACATATTTATTACTGGCTTTCTATCCAGACTCATAGAACATATTCTTTTATCTCACAAATATAGGGTGGATATATAGGTTTGTATAGACCTGTTGCTCCTGGTCTCTGTCAGAAAGGTAAGTTTGAAAAGTATGATCTCCTGGTTTATAGGGTGATACATTATAGCTGAGTAGTCTGGCTTTGGAGATCAAGAAAGGGAATATTATCACCTCTGTTTTTCTATCAGGCAGCTAGTGAGAGTCAAATCTCTGCTCCTCTGAGACTGACTTTTCATACAAATCATAATTTATGCTCTTTGCTGTAAACTAAGAAGTACTATAGACATGACTGGGACCCCTGTAACTGTGTTGGCAAAGTAACTTTGTCTTTACAGATGTGATCTCTCAGAGGTAACTACACCAGCCAGAGGCATTACTTTCCCCAGATGTCTGCCTCAGTCTGGTTTTGGAGAGCAATGCCCTGCAGCAGAGATATTAAAAGAATTTGTATTCTGACTTTATCATAAAGAGCTTAGGCTGATATATCTGACTATGAAGGGCAATATACAAGAGTAAAATACTGTGCTTCTCCTTGTGGGGAAATAATGTTTCAAATTAAGGCAGCTAAATCTTAGAGAACCCATTAAACCTAATCCCCTGGCAAACAAATATAGCTATAAAAACATTAATTTCCCAACTGGCTTCTGTCAATTTCTAAACATGAAACATGGTAAATACTGCATAAGTGTTCTATTTAAAATAATATGTTTGGCATTTTACCTACGATACTCCAACAGTCTTCAGAAAGAGCTGCAGGAAAACTTTTAGGGAAAGAAATCCCATTTTGTATAGAAAGTATTCTTATCCATTATAATTATCTTTAAAGACTCAAAGGCTGAAACTTAGCTAAGTGCACTTAAGCTTTAAGGCAAACTTGAATTCTGATTCATCCAAGTTTTGTACTGTGTCTACTGTGGGAAATCCTATATTAAAAAGTATTCCACCTATTTACTACCTTTCTTCATATTTTATATGTTTTTTTTAGTCTGTAAATTGTCAGAGTTATAGCCTGTTAATGAAAAGAACTACAGTGGAATAAAAGCTACTAAATGCATTCTGTGATTATTCTATTCTTACAACTCTTTCCCCTCTCATAGGGAAATTACTGTATTTGATTGACCTATCTATTAGTCCACCAATTCTATCCTGTCAGGTAGCCCTTAATTCTGGTCTTGTGATAGAGTCTTAAAAAAGATAGATTACATTGCAAACTAAACCATGTGACATTGAGAAAGAAAAGGAATGTAGAAAACATGTCTATTCATTTTATGTTTCTTTTAATATAAAGTTTTATGAATATGTCTCCAGAAATATGCACAAGGAAGAAAACCAGCCTAAACCCAAGAATGTGATGATGAAGACACAGGATAAAAATGTTAACTGAAGAACTATAAGAACATGTAGAAAAAGACTAACTATAACACAATGAAGTAGCTCAGTGTCAAATATCACAAACTAGGAAACAAAGTCTTCCAAAACATAAGTGAAAGTTAGGACAGTCTAGCTTAACATATTTCTGTGTAATAGTTGACCCATCCTTTCCTCTTCTCACCCATTTCTGTGAGAGAAGACAGCAAGAGCCTGAGAAAATAGGAGGGAGATCTACCTTAAATTCAAAAGAGATTCCAGCTTGACCTGACAAAAAGAGAAGTGGAATCTAGACAAATTCTGAGGAACGAAATGTGATTGTTAAATATAGCCTTCATCACACATTTTTGTTGCCTTATTTTTTTTCTTTATTTTTGTTGCAACTCCATGCTTTAAGGAAACTGTGTTCTTTTAGCTGTAAATTTTGTCTATCAGGAAAGCTGACTCTTAGTGTTTGTATGCAAATTAATGTATCTTATTGTTACAGCTGTGGTGAGCCCATCCTTAAGACACAGGAACTCCAATTTTTTAGTATCCAGCTTCCACCCATATTGTTCCAAAATACCCAAATAAAAACATGTATGTTCACTTGTGTTCTTTAGACCAGCTGGGAGTTGCCAGTGCGGAGATCTGAGAGAAGCAAATTAACAAGAGCTAGGTAGGAAAGATTTGGATGTGCAGGAAGATACCAGGAAACCTGTCTGAGTAGTACCATCCTTGAGAACATGAACAGGACTCTTGTGCAGCTTGACATAGCCTAGCAGACTATCCAGTCTGATGTGAATATAACAAAACAAAACAAAAGAAAAAAAAAAACAAAAAAGGTGTAGTAGCTTAGAAAATATGTGAAAACTGATGTCAGGTAAAGAACAAAGACCGTGATTCATTCTATCAGTCAGAGAAGGCAAATCAATTTCATCTATCACATATCCAGCTTTATTGTTTTCTTCCAGCCAATCCTCATGATCACTCTCTGGACTACACATAAGATGAGTTTCTTGTGTCCAGGTGTTGCAGAAGACAGCAGGTAATATGCAGTTACTGAGATTAGAACATCTAACAGAGATGAAAAATCACAAATGCCTAAAAGTCTGGAGTTCATTGTGTTTGTTCATAAAATGACTTGTTTGAAAATCAAGCTGCACTGACAGTGCACCAGCCCTGTACACTGTGAACAGCCCCTGCAGCTGAGAAATGCTTCTAGATGCATATCTTTTCCATGCACTCGCAGCCTTCACTAGTTCCAATAGTGGTCCTTATGGGTATTGGATATTTCAGAATATGGTATTATTAGTGGTAGTGGAGGAGCTAATTGTCACAAACTCACTGCCTCAGTATCATACCTCACATTATTTACTTTACAACAATACATATTGAAGCTTTAGAGAAGTGGATGAGGCACCACCTCTAGGAGAGTGTACAAACCCACAGTTTTATAAACCTTTGATCTTCTGAGAACATCCTGGGTACACCATCTATCTGTTAAAGTCTTCACGAATCATGCAATCTATATTTTCATGGACTGACATTCACTTCTTCCACTCTGTACAACCCCAGCAATTCCATCTTGGTTCCTTTGCATGAGTAGGTGGGGAGTGGTAGGAGGAAAAACCTATTTCAGTCTTGACAGCCATGTGTTTTTCCACTGGAAGTGAAGCATCATGTTGTGTCACTGTTCTTAGGATGTTACCAAATCATCGTTCCTCACCCTCCATTGCTTGCAATATCAGGTAAGCACCCCTTTATATAATATCAGGTGGTAGGCACCCCTTTAGGGAATACACATCATAAAACATAAATATTCCCCTACTTATCTTCAATCACACGTGTGTGATTTCACAGTTTAGTCTTACCTGAATACATTTGCAGAACAGTTCAATATTAACATCACTGACTTTCTGTAACTCTCTAGAAGTAATAGAGTTGTTATGCACATAGCTAATTGCCAATCCTTAATCTTTTAAGGTTAATACTATTTTATTGGAGTTAATGTATTTTTTCTTCTGCATAGAACAGTTGAAGCTGCAGCATGAGAAAATAGAAAATAGGTAGACATGATTTGAAAAAAAGAAAATTTATGAAAATTTTTCTAGGTCGAATAATTGAAAAAAAGCTTTTCAGGTGAGATAATTTTTCTCTGAACAATTACTTTCTTGTCACATTTGAAAACATTTGTGACATGTTAGGCTAAATGAGAAAATCTTCTCTAACATTCATTCATTTGCCTCTAAATGTGCATGTAAGGATGTGTTCATGCACAAGTAAATGTATAGTCCAAAGTGCAACTTATAATAGAACTGTTATCTGTTTTTCTGCTGTAACAGTGTAATAAAGCTCTTGTGTATGTCTATAAAATGGAGTTAAACATTTTATGAATGTTTAAATATCATCCAGAAATCCATCAGCATCTGACTTATTTGACCGTATTTTTTTTTTACTTTTTATAGTTTTAATTTAGTTATACAGATCTGGGCACCTAACTCATTCTTTAGTTCCAAAGACAGTAATTTTAAAGGAGTACTTTCCATGAACATAACAGTTTGAATCACTAAATGTATTTAATGTATTTTGAGACAACTGTAATGATTTGATAGGAATTTGAGTTGATTGTTTGTGACTGTCAGATATGCCTATCATCTTTTATTAGAAGGTGATGTTAGTGTATGGTTTTCGGCTGCCTGTTTCGTTTTCTGTTTGTTTTGGTTTGTTTGTTTGGGTTTTTGGTTTTGGTGGGTATTTTTTTGTTTGTTTGTATTTGGGTTTTTGTTGTTGGGTTTTTTGGTTGTTTTGTTTGTTTTTTTGTTTGTTTTTTCCTAGAGGTTATTCAGATTTTACCTTTTAAGCAAGACAGATTATTTTAATCGGGAACAAGGATTATTATTTATTTCAAAGGTGAGATAATTGCAACTTTATATGATTTCCAGTAGCTATTATATTTATTGAAAACTGAGATTTTTGTTTTCTTTCTCCTGTGAATCTCCAACTCATGTTCTAAGACAAGTACTTTATTGACTTGCTCCTTTTCTGGAAGTAATTTTTAGGTGGGAAATACTTCTTAATTTGAAAAAAAATGATACTCTTTTATACTCCCCGGCTTGTTAATTTTAAAAATATTGCAGAAGTTTGCTACAAATAACATATTTCTCTTATCCTCTCTGAAGGCTATGCCTGTTTGAAATGACAACCAGCACTGTGATGAAGTCTAGGCATTTGTCAAAACAAAAAAGAAGAGAAACTTAAACAAAGGTTTTTGAATTACATCCTTCATGATCTGTCTCCAGAATTCAATAAACAGATATTAATAGCAGGTATGAGATTGTAGGTGATGATTTCATAGCCTGGTGGCTGGAAGGGCAACTCTAGATATTGGTGATGCAGTAATTTTAACAACTAGATTACACTACACTGAAAAGAGCCTCCTTAATTCTTTATAGTTTTATTGATTCCATTTCTTAAGAGTAGTAAGGAAAGTCACAGCAGAAAGCCAACTAAGTAGAAATCAAGTGGCAAATTCAACATCCTCTTTCTTTAGAATCAGAACAGTTGTGTGCTTACCTTCTCTCCTTTAAGAGAGACTAGAAAAGACAGTCATGAAACCCCCAGAAATATAATTTTGGTGAAAGTCTTGAAGAAAAATGTTCAAACTCATTCAGTGTATTATGTATATCTTATTTAATTTAATATTAATTTTGTGAGAGTGCTATTCAGTATATTAGGCTATTAAGCTAAAAAGGAAAACTCACCATTTCAAAATCTTGCTGGAGAGACATTTGTTCCTCTTTGAGGAAAGAGTGAATGTAGGTTGCAATTGCTGAAATTTTTCATTCTGGACCTTTCTAAATCAGTCAATGTATTACAAGGATTCCAGGGCTACTGTGGCATTGTATCAAATCTCTAAAAAAAAGGCAACAGAGTATCTCCTCTGAGTACTACTAAAGATCTCTTATGACCATTGACACGTAACAGTAGCCAAGTATTCAGAAACCTTAAATCGTGGTCGTCAGAGCAACATCTAAAAGTGAAACTTCATTTGGGTGTATTCTCAGAGTGGTGTGAGGGGAAAGAGGTTTATTTAAACTTTCCTATTTTCTATATAAGACAGAAAAAATTTTGTATTTTCAAAGGACTGCATGAGCAGGTACAACACATGAACCTACAATTATTAGTTTTATCCTGGTCTTGTATGAAGTCTAATATTGTGTGAGCTAGATTCCTTCCTTTTATTGCAATTCATTTTGTGATTTCTTCAGTTTTTTGTCCCTTCTATTTAGCAGTTACATAATGTTTTTACAATCACTCTGCTGATGCATCTTAAACAACCTATGCACTTAAATATAGATTTATGTGCATGTATATATTTTTACGTATTAATACCTTCCTAATGATCATGCCTTACTACAGTTCAGCCATGGAGCAGCAGGTGAAAATCTCTTTCTCTCTCTGTTCCACAGCAGTTACAAAGCCCTGTAGTGAACTCGCATATCTCCTTCTATTAAGGCTGTGCAGCTGGAGGCCTATTCTGCTATCAGTCATGTGTGTGCATGCATTTGGGTTTTCAGTGGGTCTAATGTATAACTTACAAAAAGATAATTCCATTTACATGCTGAGTAATGTGCATTTATGTCCTATGTGTAGGCAACTATTAAGATTTTTACCTCATAAAATTTCCCTTTAGGTTACAGGGGCTTTATGCCTTGTATTTTTGAATAAGAAATAAACCTATTTTATAGAGATGGTCTCAGAAAGAGGGACCAAACAAGCCTTCTTTTAATCTATTGGCAATGACAGCACCTTTTTTTTTTCTTCAGCTTTTCAATGATTTTTTTTTTATTTGTTAGGCTTTTTTCATAGTGAATGGAACATTCTTGTGTCAAGACCTGAGATCAGAAAATCCTTTCCAGAATATTATAATAGTAGCTTATTACAGCTCATTTATTCAAAATGCTTTCCAATTTGAAGAAGTTTTTCAAAATGTCCATATTTCTGCTGTTTGCCATAGACTGGGGAGCATGTAGGGAAGAAATCTGTGAAGATGACAAGACTGAGCTTTCTCTTTTTCTGGAATCACAATCACATTTGACTGAAGGTACAAGGAAATAAAATGTCTCTTCTCTTAACTTCTGTTCCTCAGGAAAAAGTATTGGCTGCATGCCAAATTCACTTTGGCACATCCCCAGACCAGGTTTATACTCCTGTTAAGCAATGTGTAAAGCAGCCACATCAAGCTGACTGGAAGTACTGCATTACTGCAAAAGCAGGAGAAGGAAGAGAACTGAAAGGTGGATTTGACAATGTCGGAATTCAGATTGATTGCACAGTCCTCAAGCCACTCTTTTCCTAACTGCTTGGCAGTATAGCTGTGGAAGTTTGGGTTGGCTCACTGCCAAGCCCAACTGCCGGCCACACAGATTCCCCCCTCCCAAGAGAGAAGGGAAAAAATGTACCCAAAAAGACAATTTTAGTAAGAGTATATATACATATATATATTCACATATATTACAATAATATACAATCAAACACTATGAATCTACAGAACAAATCCCAGAACAACCCTAAAAGGGAAAAGGGGAAAAGGGAAAGGGAAATGGGACAAAAATGGGTAAAACCAAAGAAAACAAATACACACGCTCGTAAACTCAGGGAAAAGCTCAACAAGTAACTAACACAATGAATTCTCACCAACACTTCCCTTAAGAGAAAGCAGGTCCTTCCCCTCCGTATGGCTGGAACAGCAGCTTCTCCGAGAGGCCTCAGCCCACAGAGATAAGAGCTAGGCCGGCACAGAGAGCTGATGTCCTCTGAGCACATGAACGGGAGAGAAAAGAGAGCAAAAGAGCAAAAGGAGCAAAAGGAGGGAGGAAACCTTCCTCCTGTCTTTGTATACACCTGATTACGTGAAGGAACGGTGTGGAATACTTCCTTAGTTATGACCTTGCTACCAAGGAAGGCCTAAACCAAAACC
>JAWWMP010000081.1:94444870-94466419 GCA_035047865.1 Dendrocincla tyrannina
CATCAACACTTACAGCAATTCCTTATCACCCTTCAGGCTTTTGTGAATTGCTGTGGATATTTTATTGTCATTTGCCATCATGTTTTGTCTTTATGGTCTTCTAGTTATCATTACTTTGGAGCTATTTGCTCTGAAGTGATCTTCCTGAAGGGCTTAATTGGTAATTTTTAAAAGCTGCCTATTTGTCATTAAGCTGCTTTTACATTTATGGCATCTACTGCTGCCAATGTTACTGAAATAATTATTTAATCACTAATTAAGAACATGAGCAACTTAGTATTCCTTCATCATAGCTTCTAGGGGCCACCAAATTCTGCCTGAAGAAGACAATGTTCTGTGGCTCATTGTGTGCTATATCTGGCTTGGTAGATGAGGGGAAAGCAGTGGGTTTTTTCTGCCTTGACTTCAGGAATGCTTTTGAACCTGCCACCCATCAGATCATCACACAAAAGCTGATGAAACACGGACTGGATGAGCAGCCCACTTCAGTGAGCTGAAAAGTGGCTGAATAGGTGGTCTGTGAGAGTGGTGAACAGTGGCATGAAGTCTAGTTGGAGGCCAGTGGTATGCCCAGGGATCAGTACTGGGCTCAGTCCTGTTCAACTACTTCATTAATGATTTGGATGATGGGTCAGAATGTAACTTCAGGAAATTTGCTGATGATACTTGAAGGAATTGCTGATACACTAGAGACATGTGCTGCCATCCAGAGGGTTGGAAACAGGCTGGAGGAATGGGCTGACTGGAACCTTGTGCAGTTCATCAAGGGGAATTATGAAGCCATGTATGTGGAGAAGAACTATCCCCAGGCACCAGTACATGCAGGAGACTGTCTGGATAGCAGCTTTGCAAAAAAAGGGTGCTGGGGTTCTTGGTGGACAGCATGCACATGAGTCAACAATATGTCCTAAGGCTAAGGGTATTCTGGAATGCAATAAGGACTGTTTCCAGCAGGTCAAGGTAAGTGATCTTTCTACTACACTCAACACTGGTGAAACCACACCTGGAGTGTAATTTACAGGGTATATAAATAGGTGAAGGCAGGGTGCAAAGAAGACAAAGACATGTTCTTTTCAGTGGTGCCCAGTAACAGGACCAGGAGGTCCTGAAACACAGGGGATTTCATGTGAACATCAGGAGACACTTTTTTACTGTAAAGATCACCAAACATTGGCACAGGTTGCACAGAGAAGTCGTGGGGTCTCTATCCTTGGAGACGCTCAAAACCATCTGGAGGAGATCTTGGGCAACCAGCAGTAGGTGACCCTGCTTGAACAGCTGGTTTGAATCACATGACCTCCAGAAGTCCTTTCCAACATAAACCACTTCATGACTGTATAGTTCTACTATGCTTACCCTTTTTGATACTGTGCTCGAGCACTAGCTTTGCTCCTTTGTTTTAAAACTTGAGTCAATACTAGCTTTCATCTAAGTAGGTCACAATCACAGCTATAGGTAAAAGATATAAAAAAATATGTATGCTCCTTTCATTTTCTACTCAGATAATGAGAAATGCTGTGGGAAAAACAACAAAACACTTCAAAGTTCCTAATTTGCTGCTACATGTGGCTGAACTTCCTCTCAGACTGTGGAACTTTTAAATTGGACTATGTGAAATCAAAATCTTTTGTTAAACCAAATCACCATTTCTAATGAAGTTTCAGTTTGAGAAGAAGGAATATGGAGAAACAGAAATAGTTTTCAGGCTGCAAGTTTCTCCAAACAAATTGCATCCTTCAAATTAATCTTGAACATATTTCAAGTTCACTGAATAGTGAAAGCCAATGAGACAAGAAATAATTTTGTCCCATAGAAATGGTTTCTTAGAATAAATTAGTACTGGCCTTTTCAGCTCATACTTAGAAGACAGATATTATTCTATGAAGAAAAGGGAAATCTGGACTATCTCTTATGAATTAATCTGATTAAAAATTTGGATTTCTGCTCTGAAATAAATTAAAACTCTTTATCCCTTATTTTTATCCTAAATCAGTGTTTAAAGTTGTCATTGTTCACAGAATTCCAAAAATATATATGTCAAATATTGAAATGTCCATATTCACATAAGCAGACAAAGTCAAATACATATTTTCTTTAGTTTCCAGGATAAAAAAGTGGTTGTCGTTATTTAAACCATTGAACTTTTTTCTACCAATGATAAGATAAATTCAGAGATGTCAATTTGAATGTTTCTTGCCCTCAGGAGATGAGGCTACCTGATAGAAATGCCACAAATTAACATTTAGATCAACCAAAGGGGAGACTGGTATGTCACAGAAAACACATTTCAAATGCAAATGTTGGCTCAGAGAAGAAACTGGAAACATGAGACAGAAGCTGAGGTACTGTGGCTTTCAGGGACTCACTGACAGATTTCCATTTGATCAACTCTAACTGGTTCAAATTAACAAATAAAATGTCTTAAGCAAAGTTAACCTGATGAAAAATTAGAGAAAGTAAGAGACAGAAGAGGAACAGAAAAATAATAAAAGAAGGTAATAAAGCATTCAGGAGTTATTTTCTAAGACTTTGGAGCAAGTCAAAACAAGAAAAAAATATAAAAAGACCATTTTATCTTTTGATTTCCAATTGAGTTTACTTTTCACTCAGTTCAAATGACTCTTTAACATGAACTTCATACTGCTTCAAGTTAATTAACTGCATCTTATTGCAAGTGAAATCAACATTTCAGTACAACATTATAGACTGATTACCCTGCTAAGGAAAACTGACATTCTCTGCATAATTGGAAGTAGCTCAGCTCTCACAAATAAAGCAACTTCTAGTTTTATTAATATGGCTTGAAGTAATCAACAGTACAATTAGAAATATAGGGAAAAAAATCCCATAACACCAGCCATTAAAAAAAAATGAAGACTGATGTATTATTTTCATTGTGTAAGAAGTACAAGCTGACTGAATGCATCCAAATTCAATGTGGTAAAGCATTTTGCATACCACATGGTTTGCCCTATTAACCATAACAGCAATTTTTGGGAATAGTTGTAGTCCATGCCTAAAACATGATTCTGTTAGTGTTTTCTTCTCAGTACTCAGGTTTCCCATGCTTTGTTCATGTTCAGATAGAGAAAGTGATGAGTTTGCCCACTTGACCAGCCTGAGAACTGATGAAACTGTAAATAGTAAAATTTATAGATATAGTCATTTGAAGTCCAAGGTGCTTTTGTACTACTGCTTATTGATGTACTTTTCAAAATATATATTCTAACTTTCAAATAGATAGCCATAAGAGCAACCTTATGTGTAATGTATAATTTCATCAAAATCTTTGTTTTATGTGATTACTTGTATTGTTAAGCTGGTGAATAAACCTTAGCAGAAGCAAGACTGCAGGAGTCCTGAAGTAAACATGGTTTGAATTTAGTAACTGCAATAACACAGAGATTACTAAACACGTGTAGGAGTGCATTTCTACCCTTCTAAAGTATTTGCAAAATTTAAACCCACTTGTTTATTAAAATAATAATATCAGAACAATATTTCTTTGGACTTGTGTTTCACATAGGTACTTTAGAGAGGATGAATTTCCATTAGAAAATTAACATTTATTTATCTGCTTCTTTCTGAAACAGGTAAGTTGACAACAATTCAGAAAAGGACAGACAGAATAATAAGGAATCGTAGAAAAAACAGTGACTGTATTCAGAGAGAAGACAATGTGGAATTTTTTTAATATATTTTTTTCTATTTAGTGGCTGGCATACGTTTCCTATATTTTTACTAACACAACTCCAATATTTACCTTGTACGTAAATTACAATGCATCATAATTGATTGAGGTCAATTATCGCTACTGCTATAAATCTATCATAACAGATTTTGAATTCTATTTTTGGTTTAGTTACAGAAGACCAGTTTAATGAAGATATAATTCATGCTTAATTTAGTGGTATTTTCACAGTACAGTCTTTCAGTCAATAAAAAACACAGGAAAAAATTGCAACAACTGAACATAGTTTGCAATAATAATAATATATTAATTTCAAATTTTCCTCTTGTGTTTGCTCATTAATTTGTTATACTATAACAAACCCCATAACATAGTCTCCCTAGATTTTCTAGCAGGATAAATGATACCTACACAAAACATAAAAAAATATTTTCCCTCTTCATATTAACTCTTAAAAAAAATTCTAATTTGAAACCTTTAAGTCAGTGATCTAAACTCCTTTGACTCCACTGTTTAAAACTTTATATACTAGAGAGTGGAGAACTTCAAATATTGTAGAGAAAATAAGCTGTAAATTCTTTAATAATTTATGATTATGAGGGTATTCCCAACTTGTTCAAGGAGAAATAAATATAGGCCCTTGGTCCTTGTAGCATAAAGAAATAATGCACTATATGGCAACTGCTAGTAAACACTTGATCTTTATATTATTCTACCATAAACAACCATGTTCCTCAAAAAGCTACCTTTTCATTACAACTTTCTGGAGAATAGGAAAGGAGTATCTGAAGAGAGCTGAGGCAGTAAAACAGTCTCTCTCAAGACTGTCCTGCTGCTTCCAATCAATGAGTCCAAACAGCAAATTTGAAGATGACTTCAAAGTGTGTTCCCAAAACTTATTGTTTCTTAAGAGCCCTCGAGGAAACAAACTGGTCTTTCTACATTGAATCTCTGAAGTAAGAAAGCAGGAAGGCTTAAGAAAAAATTAATGGTCCGGAGCTACACACATTGCTGATTTTGACATGATTTTGTGCAAACCATCCATATTCTGTACATGTTTCTGCAGTCTGTGATGATCACAGAATCATTTAGGTTGAAAAAGACCTCAAAGATCCTTGACTCCAACTGTTAACCCAGTCCTGCCAAGTCCACCACTAAACCATGTCCCTAAGCACCAGGCTACACATCTTTTGAATACCTCCAGGGATGGTGACTCCACTACTTCCCTAGGCAGCCTGTTCCAGTGCTTGACAACCTTCTCTTTCTGATATTTTTTCCTAATATCCAATTTAAACTTCTCCTGTTGCCTTGTTGCAACTTGAGGCCATTTTCTCTTGTCCTGTCATTTGTGGCTTGGAAGAAGTCATAGTGGGTGCAGACCTTAAAAAGACAACGGCATTTTGCCAAGTGGGTACCATTGCTCTCTGGTTGAGCTGGCGGAGCTACAGGGCCTGTCCTGTCTCCCAAACTGCTGCTCCATGCCCTTGATTACTGGTGCTTCCTAAGGGCTTCTTAGATGGGGTAAGGTTCTTAAGGGATGGGCTTTGCTGCCATTGCTCCAGGCCCTGGCCAGGCCTTTTCAGCTGCTATCTCATAAGCTGAAAGTTCCTGGAGGCTCTCTTGGCTCCCTAGGAAGTAATCCCAGTTTAGAAACCCTCCTGTTCCCCATACTACAGCTATCCTGTAAGATAGCATCAGCACCAGAGCCTCTCACCTTGGTGATTCTGCTGCCCATGAGGGTGGCAAGTGCCATATAGATAGCCTTGATTAAAGCTTAGTTTTCAGTTTTAATGCACTCTTATTGACTCCAAGGAAAGACTTTCTCTTCAGAAACTGAAGCATCTGAAGATATCCGCCATGTCTATGAATTCCAGCTGAGTCTCTTCCTGCAAGTTTATTCTATGCTTTTATTGCTACTTGTTACCTACTTCACAGTCTATAGTTATAGGTTCAAATCAATGGTTCCCAGCAAACCTTTGAGTAGGAATTGACTGGTACATGGTCATAACTTTTTCTGTCAATTCCTTCACTTCTTAAAATATATTTGGGGATAAATTTTCCAATTTTGGGAACACAAATAATTAATTAAAGAGGTCAAAGTTTTTGATCTTTGCTTAGGGTTTATAAATAAAGTGAGCCAAGTCTATTATTTTCACTCTGAGAAGTAAAATATTGCATTACTTTTATTTTTCTTTCCCCATTTAATTACTGGCTATTTTCAGTGCCCATGTTCTTTAATATGCCTTTGAAAAATAATTGTATATGAAATAATTATTTAGTCATCAAGAAATTAATTATTATCAATCAAATAATTATTAATTATTATACTTAATCATTAATTTAGATGAAATTATTTATTATATAAATTTATATGAAATAATTTTATATGAAAAATAATTTTACAATGCACAAGCAATGATTTTGTTGCAGTGTAAAACAACATAAATCTAGTCAATGTGCCTTTTTGGAGGAAAAATGGAAAAGATTTGTTCTAACCAAAATTTTTAAGGTGTAGTTAATCTGTTGTTAACACACAAGACAGTTATTATAATTTTTTTTTCCTAGATAAAAATATTCTGGCCTAAATTTAACGAATATACAGTGTAGACTGGAGAATAACTTACCAGAATTGTACACTTTGTCATCATATTAGATCCAAAGATAAATAGTCTGGGACAACGGCATTAAAGGTTTTGTATGTTTGGTTTGTTCTTGTTTTATTTTTAAATATTCAGTGACTGTGCAGAATTTTCTTTGAGAATGAACTCTTGAGGATTTTCAAAGCTGCACATAAACTTTCTGCTGTTGCCACTGAAAACTAAGAGGACATTGTGCTCCCACTTTATGACATTCAAAAGTAGATGAGGTAACTGGGAATTCGAGGAAGCTAAATGCCTTAATTTATTAGTTATCTAATGCTTATGTTTTGTTCCACTAATGTACTCTTCAGTACAGTCACTCCTCTTAAGGTTCCTGTTTGCCACCTAAGAGAGCAATCCTGTTGTATGAACAACTCTGAAGATGTTGAGAACCAAGTAATGCATAAATATTATTTCAGTCCAAAGTCAGGCCTTCCTACAGTAAAAAAAATTACATATTTTTTAATGATTAAGAAGGGACCAAACCTTACACTGACCAGAAGATGGCTGTCTTTTGTATAACCCTAGCAACCAAACATTGTAATGAGCTTAGCTGGCCTCTGGATGGCATGATACCGTCACACTAAAAAGGACAAAAATCTTTTCCCAATCAGTTAAAAAATGATTTAAAGAAAAAGTGCTCAGAATTAATTCTAAGGTGGGTTGTCTTCTTGTATTTTACATGATGACTGAGAAAATTACAATCATATTCTATATTTGTTGAATTATTTCATTACTGGAATTGTCAAACATTTTTTATTTTTGTAGATCAGGAAGAGCCACTAGTCACTAGTGCTCATGGGCTTAAATTCAATAAATTTTAAATATTGCCCTTCTTTTTTATGCTGTTAGACAGCATTATGCACTACTGGACTTTCAAACTAGTCATACACAGTGTCTCTAAACCCAAGAAAATAATTTAAATACGTTAATAATCAGCTCTATAGAGATAGCTCATTGACAATATGACTGGGCAACATTTTCCTTTAACTAGAGAAACTTCTTCATGAAAAATTCTCAAAAGTACTAGACCCTTAAATATTTTTTTCGTTTTTAATATCCAATATTTAAAATATGTATTTCATCCTAGCTCTGATTTTAGGTCAATTAAGGTCACGTATAGCTCCAAATCAGTTTCTGCAATTTGATGAAAATGTGCATTAGCAAATGCAACATCAGGTGATTTAATTAAATTTTATAACATATTAAGGTTTCAATATGTTGCTATTAGTAATTAAATGCAGCTGTTTTAAGAGGCAGAAGACCTCTCTTTCACATCTGGTAATAAATAAATGTCCTATTGTTTTCACTATAGGTGTAAAACTGTTTTTTTCCTTCTAAAGATATATAAGATTGCAGTAGAGAAAAGCTGTGGGCCATTATGAAAATGAGTTAGATGCTTTAATTTTATGCAAAAGCATATAACTTGGATGTCAGGAACTGGCAGGATTTTAGTAGCTCTACAATTTGTAGGCTCTGATATAAATCGGGATAACTATTGCTCTGCTATTTAGGTTTGCCTTGTAAATCTTACAGTAAATCTTTCAAAACTGGCTTTTATTTTTGATTTATAAATTTGGAAAGAGGTGGTTTAACTACAGTGCAGGCACTGTCTCTCAATTTCCTATGGACTATACTAGCAAGAGACACTAGAAATAGGTAACTTTTATTCTAAACGCCATATAGGTAGTGAATGATGCAGTAATATTTCTACAGCACTCAGAGCACTAGTAAAAAGTACAAAGTCACTGGGCAAATACATATCATCTCTGTACCTTATGTAGGACTTCTGAAAATTGGTATACGGAAAAATTAAATAAGGAGGCAAAAGTGACATAGTGATATTACTTTCTAAGTTTACAGTACTATTGAAATATGGAGAAAGCACCAGTTCGTCTTCTTCCTGTCAAGTGAGTAGTTAGTGGATATTGGTATCTGACTGTACTTAAAACACTCCTCCCATTTGTCCTGTTCACCTCTTTCCTTGGTCTCTATATAACCTGCTCCGCTCCCTGTATCGGCTGTGAAGATAAGGGAGCTACAGTACTGCAGACCATAAGAATAATTCACTCTGTATGAAAATTATAATTCTTCAAGCAATCAGTCAGGAATTCTGACACAAGAGCTGTATCACTCTCACTTTTTGATGCTTTGGTTGTCCAAAGACTTTGACATGTATCTCCAAGAACAAGTTGTGGATTGTCTTTCAGCAGGATACCTATTTCTGTCACTTAAGTGTGTAATTTTCAGCCTGCAGCCACATCATCATGTTGCTAAAATTTCTTGTGGATTCATCTGTGTGTCAAAATATAATTTTATAGTTTTGGTTGATGGTATGTCAACTTCATAAATTGTACTTAGGAGTACGAATTACTCTTGCACATCTCATTGGTTGTGTATGTTTTCTTTAAAAAAAATAAGGCAAAATCAAGTAAACTTAAAAGAGACATTCTTTATTCCAGTGGATATTATGAAAATAGAATATTCGTTTACAATTCTGTGATATAAACAATCTCTTCATGCAGAATCCATGAAGAGATTTAACGTATGGAAATACATAGATATTGAACAGTTGGACAGTGAAAAATACATTTAAATTTTTATCTTTAAAGAGTGTAACTTTTTATCAAATTAAGCCTTAAAATATGAATAATTGCAGAAATTCTTCATTTTATATGTGATAACTGTAATTTGTGCATGCCTTAGAATAATTTTACTGTTGATCCTCTATTCATACTTTTTGTGTTGCCTCTTTGAAAAGTCTGCCAGAATTGCATTTATAATAATCATTGTCTTGTCATAATTCACAAATAAGTTGAAATAATAACACGGTAATCTGGAAACAAACTGAAGGTTGCTCCCTGTACTTTTTGCCATTGTCCTTCCGTAGTTGATCCTATGGCATTGACCACAGGCAATTAATCACTTCAACAATGTGATTTGGGTAGGGTAAAATGAAAAGTGTGGATCTGCATTCACACTGTTCAGTGCCTGTGACCTATTGAACTGATTTATGATGCCCATAATTATTGCTCAAACAGTTTGCCTCAGGTTTCTTTTGAGCACAATGCAGTTACCCTTTACTCTAATTCCTATTCTTATTTTTCACATCTTGTTAGTATTTTTAAATAAATAGAACACCATTTCTATTTGTGTTCAAGAAACTGTTGAGAGAATTTTGCCCCTATTCCATTATAAGAGTTTATTTTCTTCAGTGTCTTTGCAAGTGGCATGTTGACTCTACCAGTGTGTGGTATCTAAGTTGTCATTATCTTTTCAAAAGCTACTTTTTGTATCTCAGAGTCTAACCTTGATACTAGTACCTTCTAACAGCAGTGACAACATATATTCAAAATTCCAGTGAGTATAAACATTCATTAAAATTGGCACTGAGTACTTTTTTAATAGTAAAAAAATAGAATCAGTAGGTCTCAACATATTGAAGGTGATTTGGACCATATTTATTTTACAATAGTTATATTTTTATAAAAATTCCATAGGTTACAAAGAATGTAATTTATCAAAACATCGGTAAAAAATTCTGCACCATTAAGGCTGCAGGGTTGGGAGATTAATTACAAAGCATGGGAAACCAATAAATTGATATAAACTGAGATTTCAAACTTTCTTGGACAGGTTAAAGTTTCTCACTAAAAAGAAGAGGAGTAACAAAGAAATAGGCTTTGATGTTGTGTAAAAGCATTTGCTGATGGAGACAATTTTTCACTTAAATTAATTGCAGTGGAATCAATGTTTGATGTGTGGCACATGTTGATAACCTTTGTCTGTGTTATCACTGACAAGGCATTCAGCATTCACTTATTCTAAATACCCATCAGATGTGCTATTGATGCCATTATCCTGAAACATATTTAGCAGTATTTGAGATCTTTTTTATTCTGTCACAAATACAGCCTGTCTCACCACTTTTTTGCAGCTGTGGAAGAATTGCCTGAATGAGTTTCTCATCACAATAACTATGAGGATTAAAAACGACCAGATGGTTCTTTCAGGCTCCTTAGGCAAATAAGATATGCCATACTAGGGATATCCAGCCTATAAAGTCTGTTTTACAGATAGACATGAGACAGCTCTACTCTTATTCTGACCTGGTTAGAAGCCACTTACTTGTCATAACACTGACAGGGTTTTGAAATTCTGGTGTTCATGGCTTTCAGTCAGCCTGTGGACAAGTGCCTATATGTGAACCTGGCACCAAAGAGTTTGCAGAAATATGCCCATTTCTGGAAACAAATGCTTCCAAAGCACCATTCAAATCCTTTAAACCTACCGGCCCTCACCAAGTGGACTTGCTGGAACTAGAGAGGAAGCTGACTGACAATCTCAGGAAAATAAAATGACAGTTGTATTATTTTCTTGCAGAGGCTTACACTTCTGTTGGATGAGGTCCTGAGAAACCTGACCTAACTTTTTAATTAAACGCAACATCCAACTTGGTCCTGTGCTGGGATAGAGGGCCTCCAGAGGTCTCTTTCAACCTAAATTATTCTACAGATCTATGACTTAGCAAGCTCGACCATTCTGTGTTTCAGTGGGATTCTGCAAAGCTTTTCCTGAATGTCTTTGAAGAAGCTGTTTATGACAGAAGATCCAATAATAAAATTTCTTCTCTGAAATATGAGGTAGAAATTAAACTTCTAATAGCTATAGAAATCTGTCAAGGATCTTCTTCATTCAGGTATCTTCTACTCATTTTACCATATTGGAATAGGAGAGTGAAATTGCAGGAAAGTTTCTTACTAAAAGTAAGATGTAAATATGTCTTTTAATCTTATGTAACTTTGAAAGTAATTTCAATTTTTTATAATAATATGAAAGCTTCATTAAATAGATTTCTGTAAAGTCATTCTTCTAATCTTTCTTGCTGCCAGTCTGACCTCATTTCCCTCACAAATGTTCTGTAATTGACCTTAGAAATCCTATTTCCTTCAAACATGGCCTAAGTCACTGTTTATAATTTCAGAACTACAAAGCATAATCTAGGTTTAGAATTTCCTTTCTAGTATCTACCAGTAAGAGGTAATGAAGGCTATAGACAGAATAAAGAGATGCTTTTACCAAATGGTACTCTGAAACGCACCAGTTAAAAAATGCTTTGAATCCCCTAGGCCATCTCATCCATACTGCGAGAATAAAATTTCGTTAACATTCGAGACTGGGCAGTATCTGTATTGTGGTTTTTTTATCTTCTGATGTAGCTGTTTCCCACACCTGTTAAGGGTAGTGTTTTTTTCTAAGGTAAAGTCTTCATCACTGTACTGTGCAAGTAGTGACATCCTGTGATATTGCTTCTTTCATGCTGTAGGCAACAGAATATAACATCCAGGGATCTACTGAGATGAAGAGAGAGTGGCAGTTTGTGTTTTATGGTAGGCTGAAACTGCTGTTTCATTGGTGTTACGGAATCACAGAAACAATTAGGTTGGAAAAGACCTCTGAGGTCATTGAGTCCAACCTATGACCCAACACAACCACCTCAACTAAACCATGGCAGTAAGTGCCACATCCAGGCTTTTCTTAAACACGTCTGGAGATGGCGACTCCACCACCTCCCTAGGCAGTCCCTTCCAATGTTTAATCATCTTTTCTGTGAAGAAATTCCTCCTAATGTCCAACCTGGCTCCATTGGATGAGAGGCTATGTCCTCTCATCCTGCCACTGGTTGCCTGGAAGAAGAAGATTATACCACCTGGCTACCATCTCAAGTAGTTGTAGAGAGCAATAAGGCCACGCCTGAGCCTCTTCTTCAAGATAAACAATCCCAACTCAGCTGCTCCTCATAGAACTTACCATCTAGACCCATCACCATTTTCATTGCCCCTTATTTGTCCTTCTCTGTTTATTTGCAATATTTCAAGGATACACATGTGCTGGTTTTGGCTGCTATACTGTATTCACCATGGTTAGTATGGGATTGCATTTTGGACTTCTGCTGAAGACAGTGATGATAATAGATATGTTTTTGTTATTGCTGAACAGTGCTTACACAGAGCCAAGGCTTTTCTGCTTATTTTATTGCTACTCTAGCAAGGAATTTGGGTTTCCAGGGTGATTGGGAGGAGACACAGCTGGGACAGGTGACCCAAACAGACCAAAATGGGGGGAAGGAAGAAGGGGGGAAGTTTGAAGTGATGGTGTTAGCCTTCCCAAGTAACTAGTGATGGGGCCCTGCCCCACAGGAGAGCGGAAAACAAAGAATTTATTCACTACTTCTCATGGATAGATCTTGTTTTGTTGTGCTTGCTAGTGTGGCTTTTACTTTCCCCATTAAACTCTCTTTATCTCAACTTACAAGTTTTCTGGCTTTTATCCTTCCACTTCTCTCCTCAGTCCTACTGGTGGAGGGGAGCGAGTGGTTGGTTGGTGCTTGACTGCCGCCTGGGGTTAAATCATGGCAACGTGGTTATCTGAAATGCTGTACAATGTTTTTCTCTTGAATTGACCTGGATTCATGCAGTCGCTGTGCCTCTTGCTTTCCACATTTGGACAATGTTCATGTCTGGACTCAGATCTATAACGTCTTTTGACATAAGTGGCTTCTAAAACTTCAACTAACCTGTTAATATGTATGGAAAACCACCAGGGAGGCAAGAGGAAAATGTATTTTGCAGCAAACTCATGCATTGTCAAAACAAGAGAAACAAACTATCAGCAATACAGGCAGTCTATGAAAATATGTTGGGGCATAGGAATTTTTCAAATAAGGAGTCAAGGCTTATGACTCAGAGTGGTAGTGATCTGTTCAATTCTGCCAGCAAAGCCTTGCTTGTGTCCTTCCTGTATTAGGTGATAGGTATGACAAGGTTTTTCAAGGAGCAGATGGAGCAATACCACATCAGAGTCCAGTCCTTATCTCTTTTAAAGTCAGAAAGTACATATTTCCCAGAGTTTTGCAATTGTCTTTATAGTATAAACACAGAAAAAAGCCTGTGTAACAAAGATAAGATTGTAAAATAATTAAAATAGAAGCTTAGGTCTCCTTAGATTCCTTAAGTAGTTTTCTTATTTGAAACCAATGTAAAACTATTTTGCCTCAGGATAACCTGTTCTAAAGAATTCACATCTTAACCTTGAAGCTGTTAAAAAATATTAAAGTGTTTTAAAATGCATGAAGACTTTTAAGCCTCTATAGAAAGCTAAGTTTTTTAAGTCATACTAATTTCTTAACTTGAGTACTGGACTCCCTGGTGAAAACAAAAAGGCTAGTGTCCAGTGTATCTACTCATTTTATTTTTGAACATACTTGAAGTATCTAACATCAGAACAAACTTTAAGAATCAGAGCAAATGTGTTGTTTGGAACATACTTATGTGTTTCTCGCACACACACACACACACACACACACACACACACACACGGGAGAAATGAGATTGAGAGCGCCAAAGAGTACTAAACCAAGATTGTTACCGTTCATTTAGGAGTAATGGCTGACAGGTTTTATCCAAAGAATAAACATTTAAAATTCTTCTGTTAATTAATATTTGAATGGAAACAAATTTTAATGTAATTTTGTAATTAATGATTTATAAATTAACTTATAATTATTATGATTTATAATTTATATATTATATTTTTTAAATATACATTAAACTATAATTCTAATAGATTTATAATTTAATTTTAACATCAGTGATTTGGAACCTATGACAACATCTCAAAAAAATCTAGGACAAAAATTATTACCTCACATGGCAGTTTCTCTTTGCCTCTGTCCTAATATAGCAAATCAGTCATAGCATGTTAAGTCAACTCCTGGTGTGATGGTTAATACCACAGGAAGGTAAAGACGACTCAATATTTAAAGAGCCCTTGCATGTCATACAATTCCCACTGTCATCATATTCCTCTAAAATATTGCACCTGCAGCATGCTTAGAATCTTTCCCAACAAACCAGTCAAAGAGAAAAAAGATGAAAATCCTTCTGCTCCTCCACCTGCTTTTGTCACTGTTCTTCCATAGGTCTTCACAAGAGTCAAGAGGTCAAGGAGAACTTCTCCTGGACAGTTAAAATAAGTTGAAGAAAAAGAAAGGTATTCTGGGTTTTTTGTTTTTATTTTGAAGGTTTAGGGGTCATGGTTGTGCTGATTGCCTTTTTACTTGTTTAAAATAAACCTTGAAGCATGTTTACATCTTTGATACAAAACATTTGTAGTGAGCTGATGGAGTTTTACCTGAATGGGTCTTTGTAGATAAGATCATCTTCTTTTTCACTCAAGATGAACTGTAACTGTTACAAAGGAGTTCTGTAAGTTACCAGCCAGCTCTTGCATGAATACAGAATCGTAGAATCATCGAGACCTTCAAGATCATCTGCTCCAAACATCAACCTCACACCACTGTAATCACTACTAAATCAACTAACACTTCCAGATGTAGCTTGAACAGTTCCAGCAATTGTGACTCCACCACCCCTCTGGGCAACTTATTTTAATGTCTAACTACTTTTTCAGTGAAAAAAAAAATAAATTGTAATATCTGTTTGGAACATCCCTTTATCCCTTATAGCCTTTCCCTTTCACTTGAGACATAACAGAAGAGACTGTCTCCCATGTCACTTCAACCTTTTTCAGGTAGTCTAGAATACATTTTTCATCTGTACTTTACAGATGTTAAGAAAGATTAAGCAACCTGGTCTCATGGAAGGTGTCCCTACAAATGGCAGGGGAGTTGGAACTAGACAATCTGTAAGGTTCCTTTCAGCCCATACAGTTGTATGAGTCTGTGATTATTGTTACATGGAAAAGACTTGAATAATTTCGATTGAGCTTTGAAATGTTTAATTCACAGATAAAGTTTGGTTCACAGTTAAATGAGTTCATAAATTAGAAATAGAAATATTAATATGAAATTCATGTTGCTTAATCATTGAAGCTTTTGAGGATGTTTCAGATGGTTTGCAGGATATTCTGGACGTTTCAAGCTGGACTCACATAAATTAAGCAAGGGCAATTACATTTCTTACCACTGTATGTTCTTTGTGATGATGTAGGTTGTTAAGTCATAGCCTGATTTCCCAAAAAGCTATAATAACACTATCCTGTTGTAACATAGTTCATATTATATTAATCAAACACAGAAATTTATGCCAGTTCTATTGTAAAAAAAAAAATCCTTTTTTCTCTCAGTATTGTACAAATTCTAGTACATTTTCTCACTCTGGAGGCAACTTTCATTCTGTTAGCTACTTTGTGGCTAGGAACAATGAACACTTTATAAAGGTAAATATTAAGAGAATTTACTCCAGTTTTCTGGGACTGACTGGAATAATATTGCTGCTCTAGATAGTCATTGCTGGAAATTGATTGTCCTCAAACATCATGAATGGCAAACTTTGGCCCACACTCCGTTAAACATCAGCTTTTGAGTTTGTGAGTGACAGAGGAACAATTTCAGGGAAGACCTTTCTCAGAAAATGTCAGTTTATCAAAATCAAATTCAGTGATAGAAGAACACTGCTGTCATCTACCTAACTGTAAAATAAAATAAAAAAAAACTCAAAACTTTGATACCTTTTAATTCATTCAATTCTAGTTTTTTACTTCAAAAGTTAGTCACCTGAAACTTACTGAATACCTCAAATTCATTAATTTAAAACAGTATTTTGAGTATTCATATTTAAAAAACTGGTTTGCTATAAATTATTTCTATTGTTTCAACAAATGCCCCACATAGTTTATTGATGTGTGGATAATTTACAAATTTTAGGAGAATAAAATTTATCTACGTAATCTTTTCTTTTAAATAGTTAGCTTTAATGCCTTAGGTTGTAGTAAATGTCTTAAATATCTTGCAATATTAACAGTTTCCCAGCTTCTTTAATCCATATGAAGAATAGTTTTATACTAAGAATGCATGAATCCACTACTTAAAAATGTCACTGGGATGAATTTTTCCCATTAAAATGTTTCAGGCATGCCTGAAAAGAAATAATTGGCAACATTAACTGCTTTCATCAAGGTTAAAAATAATCTTTCATTCAAGGAAGTGAAGGCATGATCAATTTCTTCAAAAATTTGAAAGGATCACAGACATTAAAAATAAGGAAATTGGCTTTGCTATTCTTGTTTAATTTGCTGGTTAAATCAAAAAGCTGTGAAATGAAATATTTTGCTATTTTTGACTGGCTTCTTTTTGTTCATTGTGATGTAATCGATGAGCAAATGTGAATCAACTTTCTGCTTCAGGTTCTACTCAAACAGAATACAAATGAATATTTAGGGCTTTGTTCTTGCAGAGAGCTCGGTTTCCTCTTAAATCCCAGGAGTCACTGATAACATTTATGTACTGTATATAAAGTATACAAGCCTTAAATCTATAACTCAGCTGGAATGACAGTGAGTAACACACAAGTTTCTTGCTGGCTATAACAATGATGGATGATGTACAGAAATAAGATAGATATGCCCATGTTGACTTCTGGTTTTAGGACTGAAACTAAGAGACACCTTTGGAATTTTACTAACTGTTCAGTTGTTGTACACATAATCAATAATTCTTCTAGTCTTCACTGAGCATAACATTCTGTTAGGTCTTTAATGCAGCAACACGAACTTTATTTTTATCAAACCACTTTCTGTCAAACTGTGTAATTTATAATGTCAGCAAAATGTTTCTTCTTATTTCTTGACATTATTTCTTAGGACAGTGGCCTCTTGCTTTTATTGCAGTACCTCCCTTTATTCTTAGGTGTTATGACTAATACCAGTGTAGCTCAGTATATCACAATTTTTTGACATGAGCTGCATAGCTGCTGCTAGAATACAGGTGGTTTTTTTTGATGATTTGATTTGTTTTGATTTTTTTTAAATGATGATGTAGTATTTTTTCCTTCAGTGATTTCCACTGTCATCATTACTGTAACTTATGAGCTGACTTCGAACTAATGAAATAGCTCATCTAGCCAGTGAGCAATTAACTCCATGATTGCCTAATCTGAATGGGTGAGAAAGAATGTTCTAATATCTACAGTGCAAGCTGCTTTCTAATGAGGTAATAATCTATTCCTAAAAGTGGTCTGTTCTACATGCTCCCTGGTACTTATTTCTTGTTTGTAAAAGATAAAAATAGCAAGTACATTATTTTTGTTGGATCCATAATTGCTTAGAAGCAATTCACTTAGTAGTAGTAGTGCTGCGAATTCAAGAGCACAGTAATAAAAAATTTATAAACATGGCATGTATCTGGCCTTAAACCATGGAGGTCAAATGCTTCTTAGTCTTCTAATTGAACTTACCTAATTCCTTCAAAAAAATGACAAGTGAACAGACAAAAATGAAATGACATAATCTGGAAAAATATACTTCTAAACTCTAAGGGCCTGATCACCTCTGATCATTGCATCACACTGATGCCAACCCCATAGCAGACTAACAAGTGAAGGCATGAGTGAGAGAGGAGAACACACATGATGATACGAGGAATAAGTAGCAGGGGGGTATCTGTATCCATGGAGCACATTTTCTCTGTTCTGTTGTAGACTGACATACTGGGTAGACAGAGACCTTCCTTTTATTAGTCCTTTTCATTTTTTGATCTTAAGAAGTAAGTTATAAATGTGGGTTTGGTTTTGTATGTTGGTAGAATTAAAAAATATAAATCTAGGTTTAAGTGTTAATTATCTTGAGGGACCAAAAGAGTCATGACACACAGAGAATGCTACTCTTCCTTAGCCAAATTTAATTGGAAAAGAAGTGTGCAGAAACTAATATCAAAATAATATCATGCCTGGTCTTCAGACTGTCTTGCCACAGGAATGGTTGAATGGCAATAAAGAAGGAATCATAGAAGTATCTCTTATGTCTAGTAAATTAAGGACTGACAAATTTGCTATTGATGAGATTTGTAGCCTTCAGTGGAAAGAAGTACATTATTGTGCCTAATTATTTCAATTATGTTATGTTCATCTAAGTCAGCGCAATTTTCTCTTTAGTCAGATATTATTGTGGAATGGTTGAAACATCTCAGAGTCTTTACTTTTCCATTGAAGAAATTCAGTATTTGGACTCAGTTGTTAAGCTGAAATAACACTTCTTTATTCAGAATTCTGCAAATGTTCCATTTAGGGGTATAAACCCAGCCAGATGACATAACCTGCAGACTTTTTTTCTGGGATGTATGAGATTTCTCTTTGATGCTGTCAATTAAACATAATGAGCAAAGTGGCTCATTAGAAGTTTCATCACTACCTAGCACAGAAGTAGAGTCAATTTTATTCAGTGCAAATGGAGTTGGTTTTATTGCACTTTTAAGCTTTGAAGAAGTGGTGAGAGGAACAAAAGATTCCTATTAAGAGCAAACAGTTCTATTAAGAGATTAATCTCCTTGAAATTCAGCAAAATTTCTTCTGAAACTCTGCAATATAGTGCTTTACATGTACAGTCATCTGGCTCAGCACTGTAAGCCTGGGAAGCACTGAAGTGGAGTCTTCCCATATGATGGTAGAGATTTGCGCTTCTTCATGTAACATTTATTTTCTCTCTTTGAGTTAGTGGTTCAATAGAAGTTCACTTTTAAAATATGGACATTTTAATGGGTTATTAAAATCCCACACTTAGTACCATTAAAATCAATACAAGGACTGAGTCTCACTGACATTGACAGGTTTCACATCATACCCTCCATCTTTGGACTTAGAGTCAGCTTCAAAATGTTCCTCAAGGAAGTGCTTTTTTCTTTCTTCTTATTTTTTTCAGCCAGGTACTGAAACTGAAGCAATATATTTTTCCAGAAGCTTCTTTGCAAGGCAACTTTTACATAATAAATTCTATAGAAGTATACTCTTTGATGATAATATTACGTTCACAAATTAGGACATTTTCAGGTTCACAAAAGTGATTGGTCCTCATTAGATGCTGAGAAAGGCTTGAATTTTAATTTGGTACCATTTACCAGTAAATAATATTGAAATAGTATTGTATCACTATGGTATGTTGACAGTCAATCATCTGTTTAATAGTAATAACAGTAATCTGTTAATAGTAATAATAGTAGTCTGCTTAATAGTAATTTCTAATTACTATTAGAAATAGGGTGGCATTTCATATGTATTCATGTTTCTAATGCAGGAACTCTGTAGACAGTCACCTTCTTAAGCAGATGACAGGCGGTATGAGACTAGAATGATGGACTTCCTACAAAGTTCAACCTTGACTGTCTGAGAATTTTGTAGGAGAATTAGTGGCATAAACCTATTTCAGTCTGTGACTATTTCTCTTCACCCAGAAAAGGCTACATTTATGGAGTTGCTTTTTGGAGTTAACCTGCATTGTCTGTGTGAGAAACTAGCATGAAAAGCTTTTGACAGTGCATGATTAATGTCATGGGCTGAAGAAACAAATCAAAATGTGGTGTCGCCACTGCTTGTTGTGCCACATTTTAAACGAAAAATGCCAAGTGTAATAAACTATTATTTGCTTGCTGGATGAAGGTTGCAGAAGGCCACTGTGTCATCACTATTAAATTTATCAACTAGGGTTCCGCAGGTGGACGTTAAGTCTGTTGTAGTGTCAGCATGAAACATCCATGATCTAATTGGCTTGCCTGCAGACACTCCATGAAGCTGCGACTTGGAAAGAAAGGTCAGAACTCAAAGAACAGATGGCAACTGGCTAAAGTAATTAAGTGCGGAAAATCCAATCCTTCTTTACAGATTTTGCACAGAACGTTTAATCAGAAATCAGAAACTCATCATTTCACTCCCCCCACTTTTCTGACCCTAGGAATTAAATTTCTACTAGAAATAAGATATTTATAGCAATAAAAACTATTGAGTAAGTTTTAAAGAATGTCCTGAATAGAAGATATTCTTGATATGAGAAAATCAACCATTTTAATTTAGAATGTTATTTTCATTTTACAAAACATTCCTGCAGGGAATAGCAGAGGTGGAAAGTGAATTATTTTGTTATCATTTGTCCTCAACACCTTGTTCCTCAGTTCAAATACAATAGATTATGGTTCTAGTTATAGTCATATGGTCAGCAAAATAAACAGTCAAATTATTGAGAGAGGAAAAAAGTCAGGATAATTTAAATGGAAATATCTATGACCACAATATATCTTAAAATACCAGGAAAACTGGTCATGCTAACAAATTGCAATGGGCAAAATAGTCTCAATATGCGTAAATTTACTTAATTTAATTTGCTGACAATTAATGCAACTTTTTTAATGATTCTGCAAATCAATAAAAAAGACATAATAAGTTAAATAAACCTTTAGGAAATCTCTTTCATCCCCATTTCCCTGGGTTTATCTCCCATTGTTTTTGCTACATTTTATACTTGATCCCTCCCAAGACCTTCAGTGAGGGCCTCATTTGTTAAGGGATGTTTCTGTCACAACATGGGTCATCCACAGCTAAGGTCCCTCAGTAGTTCCTGCTCTGGCATGGACCACATCCTTCACAGAGTGCATGTCCAGCCATATCCCCCAACAAAGGCTCCTTCACTAGCCCTCCATTTCTCCCCACCTGTCTTCTCACATGTTCCCTCCCCAAGGTGGCTGCATCTGTTTTATAATCATACACCAAGGTAGGTGCACTGGGGTTCCCTGACAGACTGCAGTGTTGTTTCTGTCATTGTTGGAGCTGTCTGTGACCAGCATGGGGCAGCTCATAGCCTCACGCTGCACAGGACACCTTGTTGCCACCCACTGAAGCTGTTTGACTACTTTTATTAGTGCTTAGAAAAAAAAAGAAGAGACAACAAAACCCAAGTTGCAAATACATTATTCATTAGTATCTCTATTTCTCATAGGCAGTCTAAAGGTAGTTTAAAATTTTCATGGTTTGTTATTTATATGACCAAGAACCGTAACCATAGTGTGCCATCACTAGGCAATAGATAAAGAAAATAGTGAAGGGGCCAGAATCATAGAATCACCAAATCACAGAATATGCTGAGTTGGAAGGGACCCACAAAGATCATCGAGTCCAACTCCTGGCTGTGCACAGGACTGCCTGACTATATTGTCCAAATGCCTCTTGTACTCTGTCAGGCTTGGTGTAGTGATGACTTCCCTGGGGAGACTGTTTCAGTGTCCAATCACTTTCTGGGTGAAGAACCTTTTACTAATATCCAACCCAAACCTACCCTGACACAACTTCAGGCCATTTCCTTTGTGTCCTGTTACTGGTCACTACAAATATCAGTGTCTGCTCCTTCTATTCCTTGCACAAGCAGGTTGTGAACTGCGAT
>JAWWMP010000081.1:94466519-94480925 GCA_035047865.1 Dendrocincla tyrannina
GATGAGGTCTCCCTTCAGTCTCCTCCAGGCTGAACAGAACAAGTGATCTCAGCTGCTCCATACATGGTTTCCAGAACCTTCACCATCTTTGTTGCCCTCCTTTGGACACTCTCTAATAGTTTGGCAACTTTCTTATGTTGTGGTGTCCAAAACTGCACACAATATTCAAGGTGAAGCCACTCTAGTGCAGAGCAGGGTGGGACAATAACCTCCCAAAACAGGCTGGTGATGCTTTGCCTGATGCCCCCCAGGGCAGAGTTGGCCCTCCTGGCTGTCAGGGCACTGCTGACTCCTATTCAACCCTCAGGTCCCTTTCCCTGGCACTGCTTTCCAGCATCTCATTCCCCAATCTGTCTGTACATCCAGGGTTGCCCCATCCCAGGTGCATAATCTTGTATTTTCCCTTGTTGAACTTCATATGGTTGGTGATTGCCCAACCCTCTAATTTGTCAAGGTCTCTCTGCAGGCTCTCCCTGCCTCTGAGGGGGCCAACAGCTCCTCCAAGCCCTGTGCCATCTGCAAACTTGCTTAGTATCCCTTCCAGTCTTGCATTCAAGTCATTTAGGAAGATGATGAAGAGAACAGAGCATAATGCCTTTCACTATGACTTTGAGATAGCTCAGTTTCCACAAGAGCTTTTTGAATAGCATTTATCATTTAAAAAAAAAATAAATATTGAAAGAGCAGCTTACTGCACAATTTTGAGCAGAACCAGGAAATGTACTCCCTATAGTTTAGATGTTCCCTTCACGCATCCCCTGGCCTACCACTGTCCTGTGATTAATGAAGTGGAAGGCAGAGAGAACAGTGCAAGACAGCAATTAATGATTGCTAAAAATGGAGGCATGCAGGTTTGACTTCATAACACCAACAAAGCTGCACAGACTACACTAATTTGCATTAAAAGTTTTGAGGTAGTTTTTTACCAGCAATCCATTTATGACTTTTTTACTGTGACAGATGTGTATTTGTCATACCCATTTCAGGACAATGTATAGTCACAATTAAATAAACCTGACTGACTCAACAGACAACTCAGCAACAGGAAAACTTCAAACTTAGACTGGATTCGTGAAGATGTTACAAAGGATATCAGATATTCTGGTGACTAATCCCTTTGTGTAAATCTGTATTAGAATTGAACAAATATATCAGACATCTTTTACATTCTTGAGGTTTATAAACCTGTGTTCTGTATTTGCTGTATATGTTTAAGATTTAATAATGAATTAAAAAACTAACTTCATTTTTTTAAAAACCCTAAACTTTAACACAAAAGGTGATCAAATAATTACAATTTAAAAAGCCTTTGAGGATTTCCTTTATAGTTCTTAATTCCTGTTGAGAAAGGGAGCATGCATGGACCAAATTCTCACTCCTCTTTCTTTCTTGCTTCTACTCCTGAAACAAAAGGATATCAGAAGAGGATTGGGGAAAGTGTGCATGCAGAAATGTGAAGGTTTATGTTAGTTTATATCACATACATGGATTCCTATTTCTTTATTGTTCATACTCAGTTGAGATTCCTGATTTCCTTATGCTTAATGGGTGCATCTCTTGCTTTCTTTACACTAGTAGATATCATTGCTTGATCCTATGGATTACTATGCACCAAATACAGTTTCATTATAGTTCTCTCTATAGATAACTTTCTGTTCATATGTAGCTCAAGGACATTTCAGCTGAGATTCCTACTAAGAAACCTCTTAGAATGCCTAAAATGTAAACTACAGACTTTGACAGACAATTATGATTCGTTCACAGTTTTTGCCCCTTCTTGACATAATCTTACTCACTTCTTTTGGGTGAGAAACAAGAATTGTTTACTCTTAGAATCTGTCTGAAGCCTAGTAGTTTAAAGATAGCATAATGTTCTTTAGTGTTTTATGAAATTAGAAAAAACTCAATACTTTACAGTAACATTTTGTCTTTTCAATCAATCAGTCACTGTCTCTGTCACACTCTGTGTGAACATACTTCACACTTTTTTATCATTTGACTTTTTCTGAGCTTTCTAAAGCTGTGTTTTCTTGACAGTGAAGATAATCTATCAGGATCATAAACATCTACCAGAACATGAGAATCATTCTTCAAATAAAGTAAACATGAAAATCATCCTTCAAATAAGGTTTACAAAGGAATCCAATGATACTAGATTAAAAACTGCTGCAAATAGAGATAGAAAACTTTAACATTCTCTCCTGTTTATCACATCAGTTTAATCCCTTTTTCATTATATTTATTAATATCTTAGTCCTTTTAGCAAAATCTTATCATGGAACATTTTTTAGGACCCATATACAGGTCTGCAAAACAAAATTAACGAGAAAAAAAGAAAATGAAAAACATATGAATATAGAAATGAGGAAAAAGTTATCAGCTGCTATTGTCTAGTTCATGTGCTTCAGAATCTACTACTACTCTCCAAGTGGCATGGCAAATACAAAATTGTAAAGAAAATACAAAAAATTGTATTTTCAATACAAATACAAAATACAAATACAAAATTTGTTTGGAAAGAAGCAATTATCTGGTTTATCAGCAAAATTTTGGGTATTGGCTCTTATATTCAGTTTCTTCACTGATTACCACTCCTTCCTCAAAGCCATCTGACTTAAGGTGGGACCAAGAGGTGACAAATTTCTTCTGTGAGATACTGGTCTTTTATGTAAATTAATTTATTTCTAAGACAGGTTATTTTCAAATTGTATAAATCAGCATAGTTCCATATAATTTGCCACTCTTCAACCTTCCTTATTTGTTTCTATGTGTTTTTTCATGTTGCATGCATAAGCCACAAATTTTATTCACCAGACCTCACGTATGTTGTAACCCAAGCACACAGAAGTAAGCAGAGTCTGTCAATGATATTGTCTTTGAAAGAAATCCAAGGTTTAAGGAAACAAACAAAAAAATATAAATATACTTCTCCATAGGAACTTCTGTTCTGATATTTCAGTTTGGTTTGCTCCTGCATTAATCAGGTACTTCAGAAAAAGCATTGTAGACCAAACTGTTGAAATCCTGACAAGATGTGGTTACCAAATGATGTTGCATTGGCTAGGCAGACAAAGCATGGAGAAAAGACATAGTTAAAATGAGATTAGAGAGCAGGGAATAGATGAGGCTGGGCAAAGAAACATATCCATCATGAATAAGAGAAGTGCAATGTAATAAAATAAAATAAAAAAAAAGGAAAAGAGGCAACAAAAGTCATTATCTTTTTGAATAATAATTTTAGACTAGAGGATGGGAACACAATTTAGGTAGATGATACTACTGAAGTAATGAATCAGAATTGTGATAGAGTGGTCAGTCTACAAAAAGACTTTGAAGAGTGAAGTTCCTTCATGTGAAACTGAGGTTTCTCAATATTTGCTTTCATCCTGAAATATCTGGGGATGATACTGAATCAGGAGGAATTATGATCTCAGTTCCTGTTGACAATAGCAGAACAGAATATCAGAAAACACAGGCACTAATTTTAGTGCAAATGCAGTCAATATATTTCACTTTTTTATTTTTGTGACATTTTTCCAGTTAATTTTTTTTGCCTTTTTTTTCCCCTTGATGTTGTTGGGTCCCAAGAGGGTGGACCTGGACAGCTTGCTCAGAGGTAGTTGATGTTTCAGATACCCTTGGGCTAAATTAAGGCAAAACAATTAGAAGTTTTTATTTATGGCAGCAATTATTGAAACTTTATGATAGGTCAAAGGGCCTGTAGTGGCAACAATTCAAACATTACTGAACAGCCCACAGATTAAACTTTTCTGAACAGCACATGACAACAGAGATTTCTGAATGACACATTGCAGCAGCAAATGAAACTTTTAGGGAGAGGATGAAAGAAAGAATGAAATACAGGAAAATAGAGGTAGAATAAAATATCCAGGTCACTCAAGGTTCCAGTACTATCTCTGGTCCAGTTCCTCTGGATGGTGGGTACACTCACAGTCCCTCTCAGATGCACTATTTACAAACTAGTCCTTGTGCATGTGCATTTCTTTATTCTTGAACTTTTCAGAAGGAGGTTGAGGGATCTCATGGTTTCAATTGCCCTCACCCATTAGAGACAAATGTGTAATGCCATCCCAAAACTGTTTTTAGTTACCCAAGATGAGGAAGCTGGTTCTGGAAAAACACTGCTCTGTCTCTGCAAGACCCTCTTTTCTAACCACACCTTATTTTGTTGGCATGGTAACATTCCTCCTCTTTTCTACCAGTGTTTGAGACATTAATGCTTTCAGATTTACATTCACTCTTTTAGGCTTTCAGTCTCTCACACCACTCTATGTCTCAAACAGTCAGTTGAATCCTATTAACATTTCCATAAAACAGGGACAGAAAATGTTCAGTTTGAATTTTGATCAGCCTTGTAAAGGAGCAGATTCTTATTTACAATACATAATAAACGAGAGAGTATTAGACCTGACAGTAGAATGCAATGACATATCTTTTAGGGATTTTGCAACAGACCTTTTGAAGGAAAGTATTTACTATTTTCAGCATGTATAAATACTTCAAGTGTCTATAGATATTTCTGCACAGTATTATTCTTCTTGAACTTTGTCACGAACTAGAGGCACCCTGACGTTTAATGATTTATGAACTGCTGGGATTGTTGCCTTAAATGTTCTGTTGTCTACACCTATAAACACATAAAATACTGCTTTCTCTTGGACTTTTTAGTGACTTGTGAATGTTGCTGTAAAATAGCCCTTACAGCACAATATATCACAAGAAGGTTACACTGTAACTTTGCTTCTGTGATTTGTTCTCCACTTCTAAAGAGCTACAAACTGTCTGCGGATAACAGGCAAAGAAATGTTAGAATGGAAACAAACTCATTTTGGGCTTAGATGCATCGCAACCAGATGCTGAGCAAGTTTCTTTTACACAGTTCTGTTAGGTTTCCTTAGAGGCAACAAGTCTGATTTACCAAACTGGTGTCTGACCAATGTCTCTTACACAAACCACAGTTTGACTTAGGCAAATTTGAGGCTAAAACCCTATACTCAAGTCTTCTAGGAAAGGAAACTCAGTAGGCAGTGGCTAACTTGTCAGTGCACCACTGCAGGTAGACTGACCAGCATTTGATCAGAGATCAGGGAAGTGACAGTACGTGCATTTATATGCTCCAGAGAAGTACAGATACTTAATACTGGAAAACATATTAAATTCCTTTGAAAAGTTATTTTGCAATATGAAGACTTACCTACAGTTGTTATGAATGACTATTTTTTACTTTTTCAACCCTGTATGATGTTCTTTTTCTATGTAAATGCTACATTACATAAATGCTCAGAAGACTGATGGCAGAGCTCCAGAAAAACAGATCTTTGCATAGAGCAATTGTTTTTCTACTGCTAAGGTAGAAAATCAATAGTGCATCAAATCTGCTTTGTTCTTGAATCATTAAGGGCTTCGTTCCAGATGGGTATGTAAAAAAATCACTTACTTCAGCTTTCACGTTAGAAGAAAAAAACCCCAACCAAATAAACAAGCCTGCAGTTTAAAGTATGTTAATTTAAAAATATTTTATTAACCCTATACATTATAAAGATCAAATCTAATCTAACCCAGGAAACACTGCTCCATTTCCCATCAGGAATCTCTGCCCATTTAGCAGTGCCATATAATCTGGTATTTATGTTTTGAAGTACTATTTTTCTATCATAATTATACACTCTAAAATTTAATATTATTATACTCAATCCACTGAAAAGGATATCCTTAACTTTTTCCAATGTTTCTATCAATACTGTCTTTGATAAATATGACAGTAGATGGAGGGAGAGAGAATGTAATAAAAAGGCTAGACTGTTGGAATACTGAAACTCGATTTTAAATTCACAAGTCTGTGACAAATTGCTAAAAATGTCTAGCTATTTTTGTTACCTTGTTTAATTCATGACTGATTTGAAGCACCTCACTGGACTTGAATTGTCAGAAGTTATGTAGCTGATCTTTAATGAATAAGCCAGTTCACTGTCTTAAAATGGGGACTCTACTGAGGGGACTAAAATTTCCATCCACTGTTATAAGTGTAACTCCCATGCAAAAGTTTCAGACTTGAAAAAAGTGGCCTAAATGTAAATCCTTGTGAATACTTTATACTTAAAAATGCTTTTTATCCAAAAGAATGTCCCCGTAAAGTTTATTTCTCATAGAAAATACAATTTTCTATCAAAGTCATCAATCAAATAAACAAGAGTAAAGTAACAAATATAAAAATATTTTAGGAACAGGTATTATAATTACAATCTTTACAGCTAGTAGAGTTATCTGGAGTTTTATTCTGACTTTTCCTACTATCCATTTATGTCAATGGAAATAGTTTACATTTTCAGCAGGCAGAATTTAAACTTCTACCTAATGAATTAGCAAGTAGATGTTTGTATGCTGGAGAAGAACCTAGATAATTTTATAAACTCAGAGGTATTGCAATTAATACTCCTAGGTGAAACTAGTGCCCTATCAAAAGTTTTGGAGAGATTAATCTGTTTCATTATGATGATGTTTTTCTTCTGAAGCAAGTGATGAATTCATAGCACACGAAGTCCAACTACATATAATTTTGTAACAGAGGAAAGGTAATTCCCTATCTGTTTGAAGAACATGAATGCTATAAAATATGGCACTTTCTACTACAGCAGCAATAAATATAGAAATGCAAGTCATGGCTTAGCAAATATAATCCTCACCACTGACAGGTAAACATACAGGGAACTTCCCTTTGGCAAAAGCCTATTCCACATTTCTTGAGCCAAAGACCTCCCTAATGTCTTTAAAACTGTTGTGACAAGAATGAAAGATAATTAGGTCTTCTTATATTCCTCCCTTCACACACTCACCCTCTCCCTTAGAATTGTCTCTTATGGACAGTGTAATTTATCCTAACTTACAAACATGGATGGGAATTGCGGGAGGAATCTGTCGGGATGCTCACATAATGAATGCAGAGCTGGGGGAGATGTGATGATTGCAACTGACGATGGTAAACATCGATCCTCAAAAAGGTATAAAATTCTGCTGGAGATTAGGACAACTGGGCAAACTGGTCTCCCGAGCTTACAGAGAGCTTCTGGGTGAATCTCCACCTTGGCAGAGACATCTGCAGGGTATGTCCTGACCAAAGACAAGGAACACGCTTGGATGGGTGAGTAAAAGCACTAAGATAAGGTCACATACAGAGATAAAATGCTAAAGTAGCTTCATAGCTGCTTTATTGTTTTATAATTTTGCATTCTGCAAGGCCAAAGACTGTAAATCTGTACATGTCTAGCAAAACTTGCTTTTTTGAAAAACCCTCTAAACCTGTTTATATGCTACACTGTGTTGGCAATATTTAGATAGTGTATTAGCAATAAATCTGTCTGCATAATAGCATAATTGTCTGCGTAAGCATAGGTGGAGAAGTGATTGAGAGCAGCCCTGCAGAGAAAGACTTGGGAGTGATGATTGATGAAAAACTCAGCATGAGCAGGTTTTCAAATTCATTGAAACTGCTGAACTGGTTTTCAAACTGATTGGAACTCATTGATGATTTCCATCTTGCCAGCTTGTGTATACATTTGGAGCATTTTTTATCTTTTTTTCTGCCCAGGAAAATTAATTTCTTTTAGGAAACTGCAAGTATTGATTTGATTGGCTGGATGTGTTGGTTGGGTTTTTTTTTTTGTTTGTTTTTTTTTTTTTTTTTGATTGATGTGAGGTTTTGTTTTTGTTTGGATCTTTTTGTTTTATTTTGGGTTTCATTTTGAGAAATATTTTTCAAACTTACAATCATTTCTATAGTAACTTAGTTGCCATTCTCATAAGTACTTCTGATAGTGCTTCTCAATGCTCTCATAGTCAAGCTTGAGGAATAATCCTTCAAGCAAATTTGATGAAGAAATGTGCCTCTGGGCTAAGGAGGTAGCTGGTCTTTTTTTATTATTTTTTTTATTATTTTTGAATTAACAGTGGCAAGGGCAACAAGATGGGGACTGCTTCTTTTCTAACAGAGATTAAATTTAAATGTCTCTTACACGCATTCTGTCTGTACTGTTACTCTGCATTGATGAAATCAGACACACAATGTTAGGTCACATAGCTTTATTTATATAATAAAGCAATAATAGAGAATACAGTTAGAATTGACTTACCACTAACATAATCTGACCAATAAATGATCTTCCTTCTGGTACTCTATCTTTTACATTTCCTTTGATTTAGTATATAGTAAAGGCAATTATGGTTAGGTTTGCATTCAGACGTCTCACTGCAACTTCCAAGGGAAGAAAGGGTTATTGTCCAGTTGAGAAATGAGGATAAATCAGAAATCTGACATTGTCTGTGTTTTGGTCATCACTTGCTTCTTGCAAAACTGCATTACACCATTTTCAAAATATATTAATAGAGAAATCCATACTCTTACACACAATACTTTGCTGTGTCTTAAAGTCTAGCACTTGCAAGTGCAGTGGTTAGTCAAGAATAATTGGAAAAACCAGTTTGTGTGAGAAAATACAAACACTGGAAGAAAGGTGGACAAATGTATGTAGAAGAGAGGATGGGTCACCACAGGGTACTATGTGAAGGAAGGAAAAGGCTGAAAAGAAGGCTGTAAAATCTTTCTATGGAGATCTGAGCAGAGGTAGGAATGTTTACTATGGGAGGGAAAGACTTTCCCCACATATATACACACTTCCCCCTATGGTTTCTGAATCCCACTTGATGCCTTAGGGTTTTCATGAATTTGTAGATTTTTATACTTCTAGGTAGTTTCTCACATATAGAGCAACTAGCAACCTCTAACCCTGTGCTAGCTGTCTTAAGGGTCAGATAATAGCTGGGACAGCATGCCTGGGAAACATGTACTAAAGCTAAGGCAATTAGATACCATGTTAGGCAAAACAAGAAAGCAAAGCCCAGCAACCTTGGAGAAGCTCCAATAAGGTAAAGTGGCATGAAGATGATGATAAAGGATGAAGTAAGGGGTCTTAAGACCTCCAACTCAATCTAGGAGAGGCGTGCCATGAGGCGGAACCAAGGGAAGTTCTGGGTATGGATATCTCTTAGATTGGATACAACCTTTAGATATGATAATTGAGTAGGGTTATAAAATTAGTATGCTGCCACATAAAGAAGGCTTTTTCTACTTTCTCCAGCTCCTACACTTTGTTGACATTTCTCTCACACGCACTCTCCCTGCTGCCCAGCCTGGTGTGGTAGCCTGTGTTTCTCCCCCTGGAAAGGCGGGGGGAGAGCTCAGAAGAGCTCTGCTTGCAAAGGGGGGTTTCCCTCTCTTGCTCTCCTGAGTTGGGGGGAAAAGATGTTTCCCCTTCCTTGTTCTCCCAGACCAGACCTCAAGAACCTCAAGTCCTGCTTGAAGGAAGACGAGGCTGGAAATGGGAACTGGGTACCAGCAGGAGCTGGGGTAGCTGAGCTGCAGGGAAGCAGCTGCAAAAGCAAGTTTCTCCCTTGTTTATGGTGGGTTGGGAGGTGACTTGGGCCCAGATGTTGCAAGAGTCAGTGTTCCCAGCCTGTGGGTGAGAGGGTCTTTCACCTGGGAGGGGCAGGTTGTTGTCCCTTGTTTGCTTCTATAAGACATAGCAGAGTGACTCAGGGGTTGGCTGGAAACAGCAGGGAATGAAGTGAAGGGGACGCCTTTCGGATTAATTTACTCTGCGTGTTTTGAAGTGGTGATGCTTGGAAAAGGAGCTCTCATGGTATTCCTGAGGCCGTGAGTTCAACCTAGCACTGGTCTGTTCTATCTATTACTTGTCAACACATGTTGTACTCTTTTATACTCTTTTATACTCCTTTATATTCTGTACTCCAAAACCCTATAAGTAAAAGAACTCTTCTCTACTTTACCCACATAAAGTTGTCTTGTAAAATTTTTTCCCCTTTCCTTAAGGCAACACATGTTATATATGGTATAAGTGAGAATTAAGGGCTCATTCTGCCAGAATTTAGACCTGACATGATGGAAACCATAGAGGTACAGCTTATGTTGCTTACATTTAATTGACTAACCATATTCAGTTTTATTTCTATTCACAAACTTGATATAGGTGGGAAACCAAAGGTTCAGAATCAAATACTTTAGGCATAAAATATCATGTGAATGTTGTATAAGTGAGATTTTAAGATTATTTTAGATACTTTGTCATTTTCAGTTGTGCTTACTTTGCAGATAAACTAGTACATATTTTCCTTTGATTTCAGCTCAGTTTTCATTTCTTTAGTCTTACTATGCTAAAAAGACATTGACTTGATTAAATTACTGTGAAGTCTCCATTAATGAGATCTATTTCACTCAAATGATATAGCTTCTTTATTTTATACAGCTTCCCAGTTTAAAAGAGGGAATACCTCTCTAGTTCAGAAAATACACTGTCTGGAGGTTTTAACCCTTTATCAGAGGGTTTTCCAATACCAACATAGCTGTCCCTTTCCATATTTTTTATTTGAATTCAGGCGCCACATTTCACAGACAGCGAGCTGGGGGAAAACAGGTTCCTATTTAATATTATTTATAGACTAGTCTTTGCCCTTCAAGTTCTGTAAACTTAGCCAGTATGCCACTTGTCAAGTACAGTAGTAGGCCAAAATACTCCATACAGTTCAGATATCCTGCTGTAAGAAAAGATTGTTTTGTTGTTTTTTTGTTTTTTTGTTTTTTTTTTTATTTTGGTGAGAAGCCAGTCCCAATTACTTTCTTTTCATAAGATATTTAGTATCACCGCAGTCCCATCAGTGATGAGACATTTTTATCCAGTTTTTTTTTTTGCAAATATAGAAAAAGTAGATCTAAATGTTATGTACTAACCTGCAGGCTTATAGAGTGCATATTTCTCACTGAAAATCTATCTTTTAAGTATACGGTATGACCCCATTAATATTTGACAGAAGGATGAATATGTAAGGTGTAGCAGATTCACGAATTCTGGTAAGATTCCTCCTGCTAGACTTTTTTCACCGGCTGATCTCAGATTCATTTGGTGTGTTTTTGTAGATGTTTTATTGTTTTGATTCATGACAACAAGAGAAAATCTTTAATGTGTTTGTTCCTAGAACTCACCATAAGGTGAAAATGGAAGACATGTAGCTTAAATGTCTGTAAAGACAGTTGCATGAAGCTGTACAGAACTGTTATGTTAGGCTAATGTCTAATTTTCACTGCAAGTCTGTACTTGCCTAAGATATGAAGAACAGTACATTTAAATAATATTTTCTGCTCTGGTAAAGCATGGCATGCCTACTGGTGAAGAAACAGTGGACAGATTTTGAATATTAAGATAAAGAAGAAATAAACCCCATTACAACGACAGTTCAAGTCCGCAGCCTATGAACAAGCTATAAATTGCTAACCATGGCTGGGAAATGATATTTAAAAAACCCTCAGGATTTTCCCTCTAGAACTACCATTTCGGGTGCTAGGCAAGCCATTAACCTTTAGATATCTCTGGGTTAAATTTAAAAGCATAGGAGAGAAAATGTTAACAGAGAAGGTGAGATTCCAGAAATACATTTATTAAACAGATGTGAGTCAGTTTCATATTAATATTTCTAGAATGCCCTTCTTCTATGTTGCACTAACAACTGCACATGCCCCTTATTGTGTGAAAAAAATAATCAAATACCCCTTTATTTTTATATTTGCAGAATGCTATAACTTGATTTTACCATAAATGAAAATAATTCCTGAGGTGAAGACTGATACTGATGGATTGTCTCTTATCCATAATCACTGTGACATGTATTTATATACATGCTTTAGATGTCTTCCTTCCATTTTCCCACTTGGCTAGCATTTCTGCAGTGAAGAGTGGTGTTATTTGAAATTCAGTTCATTATATGATGTCTTGCATATATGGCTTGTTTCATGTCAGTAGCTGTAATAACACCATCCTTGAACTAGATCTAAAAAAACACTGTTCAGTGTTTTCAAATAATGGCAAAAAGATTAAAGAACATAACTTGCCATCATTCTTGTAAAATATGTATATATCTCCAATTTTCCAAGAACGCCTGAAAGAAAATCGCTCCATGCAGTTTAGAAAACACAAAGCATTTTTATTTTAGAAAGTTTCAAGAAGGCAATTGACAAACAGAATATCATGGCCTCTGTTAATTTTCTTCTCAAAATATCCATGCTGGAATATCTGGAATATTTTCTTTCTCATGGAAACTGGAAGAATTTGTGTATTACTCCTCTCAACATAAATAGTAGTTAATTAATTTTTATTGATTTTTTTCTCTACTTTTTAATTATTACCTTACTTTTCCCCTTCACTTTTATCACCACTTCCAAATCCTAGGTTCCTCTGTTCTGTTCTTTGATCTTAATATATATTCTTTTTGAAACTACTGAAGAAGCTAAAATTTCAAATGCATTCTGATCAGAATACAATCTGTAGTGCAAAGAAGTAGTTCCCAATGCATTCTTCAGGTGTGTGCTTTGGCCACACAGTTTCTGTGCTGAGAGGGAGGGAAGGACTTGGGCTGGGTCTGTTTCCAACCCCACCATCCTCACACCTTTGTTTTGATGGGAAGGAGAACAGTGGCCAGGGGTAAGAATGCAACTCGCCATGGCATGTTAAGTGCTCTATATTAGCCTGAAATTTTGTTCTACCTTCATTAGCCCTGGGCTCCTGGAACCTTTTCCTGGAGTAGTTCTGTGCTATTCAGTCAGAGAGGAAATCATTGTTTATATGATTCTTGAACTTGGTTTTACTTTATCTGCTGTTCTATCCATATTTCCTGTAGGTGAAATATTCAGAATTAACTATGTAGTTGCAAATACGAAAACATCACAATGTGCCCGAATTCTAACAAAGGTTTTACCTTAGCAATCATGGAAAGCTAAAGAGGACACTGGTTAACTATGTATTCAAGGTAGCTGGGAGAAGTTTAAAACAACAATCTATCAATAAATGTCCTATAGAAAGTGTTTTCCTCCAAATAAATATTCTGAGTAGAGATCCTTCTTCCATGCACACATGGATGACAGTCTCATAACATGTTCTGTTTATTAACAACTTGACAGAAAAAATATTAGCTGTGTCGTGAAAACTTTTGAGTGTTTTCATGTATGTGAATTTGCACTTGCCATTCATGTGCATGCAGATTCTAAATTGACCATTTATGCAAGTATTCACAGGGCTCAAAGTTGCATTAATTAAATACAATTGACTGTGCTGAGTTTCCAAATGCCACTCCTAGTTCCTTCTAGGATCTCCCTTCTATCCATCCTTAAAACAGTACGTACTGAATTCCTGTACAGGATTCTTCAAAATATGATAAGAAAGAATATATTTATTTGTGCTTTGTTAAACTAACACTTGTAAGCAATGTTATGCTCTCCAGCACTGCAATGAAAATATACTACTAAAAGCATGAGTTCATACCTACCAACTGTACTGGACAGCACAGGTATTGAAGGTCAAAATAATTTTCAATGTACTACTCTTTTCATTACTAGCTATAAAGCTACAATCAATATTTTCAGAAGTTTGAAGAGTAATATTATCTTAAACTTATGATACATTTTACAACTGGGGGAAAAGTGCACACAATCACCATTAAAAAGTGTTATAATACAACTATCATGTGCAATAAGTAAAGAGAACATATTTTAAGATTATTTGTACAGCAGTTTCTAATATTCATTATAAAAATATATTACAGAATAGAATGCATCGATTTATTGTACAGAACAGTTAGGAAATCTGAAAGCCTTCTTGAGAACTCTATCTGTATATATTTGTCCCAGACTTAGCAAACTTTTAATTCCAGTCATGGTTGATTCTTTAAAAAAGGCATTTGTTGCTCTGGTAGCTCTTCCATCTGTGATTAGATTAATATAGTCATAACCTTTTTCATCTGCAATCCTGTCCTATATTGCAATCTCTTCAAGAGATGAATCTCTGAAGATGAAGACCAACCTTCATCTCAATTACAGCAACCAAATAGAAAATGAGAGTTCAGCTTGTACTTAGCTTCAGCATATGTGGTTTATTTAATTCAGCATTTTTTTCTGATTAAGAAAAACAGAGGTAGTGACTTCCAGCCCAATAGTAAAGCCATAATTAGGTGCAATAGAAAAGACATTTCGAAAGACAGGCAATAGATAATATTATAAATTATGAATATTATTTTATCCCTCAGCATAGAATGTCTTTTTTTTTTTTTAAATGATGAATTATGTAATTGGATACAACTAAGATGCATGGAAAAGAAGAGTGGAAAAAGTTTTGAACTCGACCTTGTCAACAAGACTTACCGTTAAAGAAATTGTCTTACAAAGGTTCAAACTGAGAAACAAAAGTTTGACACAAAGTAATCACATATGACTTGTGCACCTCAGTTCTGACTTTTTTTTGGGGGGGGGGAGAAATGTTGAGCCAATTCACC
>JAWWMP010000081.1:94481025-94493090 GCA_035047865.1 Dendrocincla tyrannina
TACTCCTTTATATTCTGTACCCCAAAACCCTATAAGTAAAACAACTCTTCTCTACTTTACCCACATAAAGTTGTCTTAGAAAGTTTTATCCCCTTTCCTTAAGGCAACAGACTTAATTCTTTCTGAAGGTCAAAGTGCTCAGTGAGGTACCTTAGACTCTTCAGACACACCTCAGACACTCCTTTTTTCCATCCCTTTCACCTCTCCATTGCTGGCAAATCCAGCCTACTTTAATAATTTTATTAACAAGGAAACAACTAGATAAAGGAGTAGAAATTACAAAGGGAAGTATTTGGTTAGCACTCCAGAGAATAATGCTGTGGGATATGCAGTTAGGTCTGCTTTTAGCAATTCAGATAAATGGCTCTCTTAAAAAAGGTCACAAGTTGTCATGAACGTCTCTCTTTTACTTATTTTCTAGCAAGAAATTAATGAAATAAAATGGAAGGTACCAGTTTAGGGACACTCAGAACAAGAGATCGTGATTAATAAGTAAAGAGGACACTAAAAGCATAGGGAAAAGTGTATCAGAGAATGATAGCAACAGAACAGAATGGTGGACTTTCAGATACAGACGCATTTGCATGTATTAGTGGATGTAGGTCATCTGGTACATAGACATGGAACAGGGTCAGACAGGTTCATGTTACAAAGGAATAAGGTGGGGCCTGTGAGTAACTCCCGAATGGAGTCTCATGAATCAATACCATGTCTGACACGTAAGAATTGACATGTCTGTGAAAACAGTCAGAAATTATATCTGAAACATGGGCACAACTGATAAAATTATAAGATAAATACTTTACCACTCGAAAATGAAACAACACAAAGATAAGTTTTTGCCTGGTAATGAGAAGGAGAAAAATGTTTTTGCTAGAGATGAGAACACATTAACTTTCTGGATAATAAAAAAGCCCTTTAATTAAAAATAAATTAAAAACTTTAAATTAAATTTTTAATTGAAATATGAAGACTTAACCCATATATCATGCATCCAAGCTAAAGAGGGCAGCTGAGTTATCCTTAAAAGGGAATAAAAATTGCAAATCAATACAGCACAAATAATCAGAACAAAATTGAAGGAATTCAGACCACAGGATGAGGGTAGAACAAATGATAATGCAGAGGAAAAAGTGTAAGAAATGGGAACACTTATCTCCCTGTGCTGCAAATGCAGTAGGAAGGTCTAAAGAGACTCAATATATGTAGAGATGGAGGATGAAGAACTTTCCAGCGAAAAGGAAGATATTTGTAGCATGTTTGTAATCACTCTCATGATTCTCAAGAGAAGCAAGCTTTCATTCATTCAAAATTCTCATAATCACAACTGGGTGCACGTAGGCTGTCAGTAAGGAAGACATGAAACAAGAGATGTTATCCCCTTGTATAGCAATTAACACACAGCAGTACCGCAGACTGCTGAATAGTAAGACAATATTTAATTGTCATACAGGTACAGAATATTCTCAGAGCAAGGGAAAAAGATGATCAATAATAATTCAATTTTGTAATGTGGTGCCTTGGAAGACAATTCAGGTGTGAATGGTACAATGGCGGCAGCTTTTAGTAGGAGCAATGCTTATAGTGAAAAAAGGAATTAAATTCTGCACTCTCTGTAATACCTAATCACCTAATCATCATTACAATCACAAGTTACATGCTACTCAGACATGTAGATATAAGCTTTTGGAAAGAAGATGGAATTGTGCATCCAAGTGACTGCAACACTAGATTTTGAGAGTCCAATGGAGCTGTGATATCAGATATAGATGAGGAAAGCCATGACTGCTTACAGGTCCATCAAGGAGGTAGCTCTCAGTCAAGCATCTCTACTTAGCTGAAAAACATCTTTATGGAAAAAGAGTTACAATATATCATCACAAGTTCAGAATCAAAAAGAATAAATTTCAGTATTCATATTTTAACTGATTTTTCTTTGAAATAACAAAGACAAATGTAATTGGAAGTTATAGTCTTACAAAAAATCACATGAACTCCAAATAAAAGTCAGTGATTCTCTTTAATAGATTTGCAATTTAAGATGTAGTAAGTATTTTCACCACATCTGAAGAAACATGCTGGAATGTGCAATGAGTATTCAAAAATTTATGTGCAGTTAAACAATAGATATGAGTAATGAAAAGCATTCAACATCAGAGGAAGACTGTAACATCATATATGTTCATCTGACCTCTGAAAATCCCGTTCTCTTTAAGAAGGACCAGAGTTGTGGTAGTGGTCTAAGACCAGCATATCGAAGATCTATGGGCTGATTAGTTAGGGAGTAGATGACATACAGATTTAATCTTTGGTTCCTCGATATTAGGACATATCTGTACAAAAAACAGAGCAAAAATTGCAGGAAAACATGTTAATGACCAGTAAGGAACCCTGGAGATGACACATAGATTTCAGTAGTGAATATTTTGAAGAAATACATAAAATAGATTACTATCTACATGGGCAGAAAACTATTTGAAATTTTGAATTACATATCTCATAATATCAAGTTCAGTTTTCCTAGTGTGAAGTTCTGTCATGCTAAAAACTAGCAGGTTCTGCATAAACCACAAACAACTATTTCAAGAACTTTTTATATTGACTGTAACTCAATACAAGAAAGGACATATATTTTTGAAATTTATTAATCTTGGTATTTTTGAACATCTAATATTGTTCTGAGAATGAGATATTGAGCAGGTAGGAGAGTTTAATGTCTACTTAATACTGGTGTTGAAAGGAGAGCAGTTAGGCCGGTCCTGAAATCTGGTAGGGACTGGTGTGAACAGTATCAAGCATAGTTTTTCCAGGCAAGAGGAAACCTATGAGAGAAATATTCAGGATTTTTCCATCTCTTTATACCACGATAGTAGATTACGACCCAAGAAACCTGCAAGGAGCTGTTAATTATATAAGTTAAACAGATAGTAAAAAATCTGTATTTGAAAAAAATCTTCCAGTATCTTGCTTCAAATGATGTGGTTAATTACCTTAGAAAAAATGTAAATGGTTGATATTTAAAGCATTTTTTTTATCATCTTTATTAATCTTTACAAAGAATCATGTGATAGACGCACATGACTTGGAATTTCATTGCAGTTATTTTGTGTTGGTGTCTTTTGAAGATGCAGATTTTCTAAGGAAATATATAATTTTTTTTTTTTTAGTATATATACATGTGTGTTTCTGTAACAGTAGACGTGTTTCTAAAACTATAGTGATGATGCAAACTGTTAGAGAAACAAAGTTTCAGAAATCAGGCTAGAGGAATGACTGCTTTCAGAGCAATAGAGAACACTACATAAGACCTCATAAATAAATGTCATTGGGCCAGGGCAAACATAAATCCTGCTCTGAGTTTTAGCTGCTGCTTCAGCTAGGAGAAGGTCTGCATTCTGTTAGTGAAGGAGAAAGGACAGGCAAGGTACAGATATTTCTGGAGTGGCCTATCTTTCTAATGAGAATCTAAAACTTTCTTGACTCCTTGACTAATAAGCACATCCAAGTTCTAAATTAATAACCTTTATTTCTCATAAGAAAAATATGATTCTTCATTGAAGACTGGCAGTTTTGCAAATGCACATGACAGACTTTTTAAACTATACTCAAGTTGACTTTCGTTGCAATGGGTAATAAAAATGACATTTAAATGTAAAACTTGCTGCTTAACAAGGAAAAACAAGCACATCACCTCTTCATACTGCATATGAAATTGTTCCATTTCAAATTCACTCAGTTAATTTTAGAAACTTATGGATTTGAATGTTTGTGCAAATGGTGGCAAGATTTCCTTAAAAAAACGTTTGTTGTTATTCAAAATAATTGAGCAGTTTCACTTATTTTGCAGCACAGAAACCGATTTCAGAAGAGCATTTTCACAGTAATTGTGAGTTGTGATAAGGAAAATAATTGCCGTAGAAAGGAGTTAGGTTAGAATTAAACCCTGAAAATAAATAATTCGATCTGCTGAGTAACTCGGTGCGGTCAGTGCAATATTTGCATGAAGGAAATGATCCAATCTTGCTGATACTGTTATTGTACATTGGAGGCTCTGAATCATAACCTCAAATTGATGAATGCTCCCTCCATTGCTCCATAACGCTGCATGTTAAGCTGCTTATACACCCATAAAGAGATGGTGTTAGACTTTAAAAAGTACTACTCCGCTCAGAGCTGAAATTAAGGTAGTAAAATATCCTCTTGGGAGCAAGAAGCAATTGGAGATATACAGACATACAGAGTACCTCTAAGACTAAAAGCTCTGAGCCTGCAAGAAGGAACAGAATGACATGAATAATATCTATACAAAAAGAATTTAAAAAAACATTGCACTTATTAATTATTGTGCATTCCAAGGAATTATCTTTTGTATGCACTAATTATAATTTACTTGCCTTGATGATATGATTTGTGTTTGGTGTTTTCCCAACCTCATTAGATATCTCATTTACTTAAACGTGACTTAGATGAACAGCAATCAAATATGAATGTAGTTTGTTAACAACATTCTTTCACGTCTCTTCCTTTCAAGAGGATTAAGTCAGAATTTGACATCATGAGCAAGATATTCTCACAGTCTGTGAAAATCCTGTCTTGTGAAGCATCTGCTATTAAATTGGATCCACTTATCTTCTTGTAGTCTGATTAGGATTACTGGATTTAGGTTCTTTCCTAAGCACTTCTTAGCACTCTCACTCCAGTAATATCACAGATTTGGAAGGGAGGACCTTTTAATTTTGCAAAGATCTATATTATCTTCTTTATGCAACATCTAAGTGATTTCTTTTCCCATTCTTATTATAACTGCCCAGACAGCTATATTTTTATCGCGACCAGTGTTTCTTCCAGAAATATTCCTTTACCCTTGCTTTATTTCCAGCTTTGTGCACTTTCATTTTTACTTTTTCTTCTTTGATCTTCAGGTCATAGTATGCTTTTGACTAAATGATTTTCTGGTGATTTCTTCTCTGTCTTTGAGCCTTTCAGTTGAACTGAAATAAAAACCAGAATCTAAAAACAAACAATCCCCCCCCTCCCAACACACACACACCAAAACAACACAAGCCGAACATTTTTCTATATGTTTTGTTTGGTTTTTTGTTTTTTTGTTTTTCAAATCCTGACATTTTTTCACTTCTGCTAATTTCTGTCTTGATTATTGGGTACGTATTTTATTATCATACTCTCTCTTTTTCTCCTGCTTGTAACAAAGTTCCTCATTGTTCTTTCTTTCACCTTAATATATCTAGGACTTACATAGTTTGCTTTTAGACTACTTTTCTGCCATGATATCTCCCACATTTTTGCATTTCCAGCCACACTCCAAAGTATCAAACGAGTCTCTAAAATTCTTTCCATTTTCCTCTTGATCCCTTTCAATACTTTCAAAGTAATTGACAAAATAGTTTTCCTTTCTATCTAAGATTTACATTGTTAGTCTCTGATTTCATAGAATCATATCATGGTTTGGGTTGGAAGGGACCTTAAAGATCATTTAATTCCAACTGCCTTGCCACGGACAGGAACACCTCCCACTAAACCAAGGTGCTTAAAGCCCCATTGAACCTGGTGTTTGCCACTGCCAGGGATGGAGCATCCAAAACTTCTCTGGGAAACCTGTTTCAGTACTTCACCACCTTCCCCGTAAAGTATGTCTTTTGTATATCTAACTTAAATTTCTGCACTTCCAGTTTTAACCCATTATTCCTTGTCCTATTACTGCAATTCCCAAAAAAGACTCCCTCTACGGCTTCCCTGTAGCCCCCCTCCAGATAGGGGAAGGTTGCTATGGGGTCTCCGCGCAAGCTCCTCTTGTCCAGGCTGAGTAGCCCCAGCTTTCTTGGTCTGTCTTTGTAAGGCTGTTGTTCCAGTCCTTTTATGAAGTTTGTGACTCTCTTCTGGACTTGTTCCAACATTTCCATGTCCTTCTTATGTTGGAGGTACAAGAACTGTATGCAGTACTCCAGGTGAGGTCTCATAAAAGAACAGTAGATGGGTAGAATTATGCATCCTTTTCTTCTCTAGAGAGGAAATGTAGAGAAATTTAATGTCTCTATAACCTTTGCTATTCCTGTGCATATTATCTTGTCTTGCATATCTCTTGTCTATTGAATACCTGTTTTCATGGGAATTTTGCTTGTTTTATTTTTGAGACTCCTCCAAGACTTCTTAGAAAGGAAAGCAAAATTTATTGATAAAGATGGAACAAGCTTTCCTCAAGCATCAAATTTAACAATTTCATTGACACTTCCTTAAAACAATAAAGAGAATCAGTATTATCAAAGGTCTCTAGATTTAATAAAAAGTGGGTACACTGCTGCTCTATCTCAACATCATCAGTTACCCACATAGCTGTGTTCTTTTATGAGTCATTAATACATAACTTGTGATTTTGTCAAGACAATATATTTCTCATTTTGGAGAATGAAGGGAGAGTACAAGAGGAGTGAATTTCATACTTCATTGCTAGAACGATGCAATACTGAAATTTCCTCTCTGTTTCTCAATCTGAAGTAGGTTTATGATCTCTGATGTAACAGTAAACCTGTGAAGATGAAGATACCAACCAAAATGCCTTTTAAACCTGAGGCTTTTTTATTGTATTGTAAAATGGAGTTTGCTTTTTCCCCTGAATTACCTTTCTTCTTCCCCAGACCCCGTGGGAGAAACCCCCTTATCTTCCTAATTAGTATGCAAGCCTTGGCCAGGCTATGTGAAACCCCCTCTGATTGGTCTGTTGTTAACCCTTCCCCCTGAACCCTATAGGCTGTGAAGCCCTATAAAAATCCTGGCCAGGTGAATAAACTCTCTCGCTCTGCTTTCCTGCCCCACGGTGTGTGTGTGTCTCTTTGCCGGGACGTCTGGAGACCACCTGGCCCAACCATGTGGCCCCGAGAGGGGACGGAAATGGGGGGAGTGAACCCCCGAAGTGCTGCATCTGCCTGAGGCAGGGAACCTGTCCAGTCTCAGTTACCTGAGTTACCCATGGAAAGTGGTAGCAGGGGAGTCAGTTCTACTGTCAATTCTGAGTTGGTGCAAGCTGGATTCATATTCACAATATTTATTCCTTCTTGATTTGATACCTTTGAACTTTTCAGTCACATACTTACTGGATATGTAAATTGTCTTCACTTCGTAAGCTTTCTTCCACATTTCCAATGAAGTCATCATATCAAATAAACCTGACATTACCATAACAAAATTAATATTCATACATTCAAACAACTTAAAGCTTTCCCATTCTCTGTTATTATTCCAAAATCATGTCACACTTTTTATGTTGCATTTCTACTTGTCTCTCTGAGTATCCTTTACCTATTCTTTTAAATTATTTTCTTCTGTCTGGCTTTTTTTCTTCTCCTTGACAAGAAAAGCCTCAGTAGGTATTGTCTTTCCTGAACCTGCCATAGTAGGTAGTCTCTGTAAAACAATTCTTGGGTACATTAAAATTGGACAAAGAACTTGCTCGGTGATTCTGTTGTACAATTTACATTTATGAAAGTTTCCATAATTTCTGAGGAAGAAATCTTCCTTAAAATCACAGAATCACAAAATGAGTAAGGTTGGAAGATACTACGCAGGGTCATCTGGTCCAAATTGCTTCTCAAACTGGGTTATCCTAGAGCACATTGCAAAGGATTGCATCCAGATGATTCTTGAATATCTCCAGTGAAGGAGATTCCACAACCTCTCTGGGCAATCTGTTATATTGCACAGTCAACTGCACAGTAAAGTTCTTCCTCATATTCAGATGGAACTTCCTGTGCATCAGTTTCTGCATGTTGCTTCTTTTCCTGTTGCTTGGCACAACTGAGAAGAGCGTGGCCCCATCCTCTTGCCACACTCCTTTCAGAAACTTATGTACATTTAGGGGGTCCCCTCTCAGTCATCTCCTCTTGAGGCTGAACAGGTCCAGCTTCCTCAACCTTCCCTTGCAAGAGAATGCTCAAGCTGCCTAATTATCTTTGTCACCCTCTGCTGGACCCACTCCAGGGTCATCATGTGCAACATTCCTTTAAGGAAGAAACCTTCCTAAATGTAACCTTCCTATGTTATTTCTCTTTTTACTGAGAACGTGGTCAAATGAGATGCTGTTCACAGAGAAAACAATAATAAAATATTAATATTCTAATAGAAAAGTCAACAGAAGTTCACCAAGAGAATGTTCAAGTTTGTACTTACAGATATTGGCTATCCATAAAATAACAGTTTTCAGGATTTCACAGAAACATAAGGAAAATTTGTTGAGTTAGAGCACTAACAATTAAAGTATTGTAGAGTCTACTCTAGTGGATCTGCCTTGCTCCATCTACTTCTAGAAGATGATACCATCTTCTGATGTCAGCCTTTTAATTTTTGTTCTCTTACGAAATTTGATCATTCGTTCCCTGTAATCCTGAAAATTAGTACCCAGACAAGTCAGGAGATGAAGTTCTTACTTTTGTCTAACCAGTTTGAGTAGACACTTTGCTGAGTTACCTCCAACCCCAGAAAGAAATGAAGAAAATGAGAAAAGAGAATGAGAAAATGAAGAAAAGAGTATGTGGGACACAATTGTTACATTGTTTGATTATATCTATATCCAGAGCACCAACAAGAAAGTATATTGAAAATAGCACAGCTAGGGACTTTTGGCAATGCAATATAATTTTAACAAGACCAAAATCCATGAATTAAGCAGTCAAATCTGGCCTTCCTCTTTACCTTCACCTCTCTTTTCACTGAGTTCAGTTGCTTCCTGGTGTGTGTTTAACCCAGATGAGTTACCTACTGCACATAAACAGGATTTTCCCTTTCTCCCCATGCAATTGATTTCATAATTAAAAGAAATATGATAATTGGGCATGTCTCTCTGTACTTTCACTACAGTTCTCTGTATCAATGTTAGGATCAAAATGAAAATCTAGTTTATATATTGTTAACCTTTCTAATTGAGTACTCATTAATATTCCAAAGTAACTATCCAACACTTTAACTATTTTGACATTAAATAGATTTATAACCACATAAAGCCTGTGGCATCCTGTGCCTTTCATAGCCAATATTCATCTCAAATTGCATAGTAAATGGGAAACAAGAAGACACTACACAGTCTGTAATATCATGATATAAAAAGTAGAATACTGAATTCTAAAGCACTGAAATAATGTTTTAATTAAGATAAAACGTTAATAACGTCCTCTTCTTGGATTTGATAGTGTTAATACATAAATTTCATTTCTGTCCTTGACAAATGAAAAAATGATAATGCATTTCCTCATAGACTAATTAGCATTTAACAACAATTAACTGAAAAAGATACATAATGATCCTGATGGAATGAAAATACTTGTCACAAGCAATTCATGAGACCAAATTATATATGCTTATCTGAACATGTTAAAGAAAACTTCCAGCTCCTCTCCCTCTCACTCAAGCATATTTTAATGCCAGTTAGATGTTTATTTTGCTAGTGATTGCCATAATTTCACAAATTCTATATAATACACAAAGACTGCATACACAGCAGAGGAGTACTCATATTTTGCTAAAGTCCAGCTGTTTTCCACAGAGTAGGCAGATCATTAGGTAGGGTAATAAATCCCATTCTGTTCTTTCCTTTTTTTTTTCCTTTTTCCCCCTTTTAGATAATGAATCATATAATAATTTTATTTATAACTTAGTGACAAATAAAAAAAAAATCAAGTTCAAAGAATGCACATCTAAAAGTGGAAGAGTTCCAATGTAGCTTTATTGTGGATATTATATATGGAAGGTCCTTTCTTGTTCATATACCTATACAAAGTTATGTTTAATAAAAATAAAGGCAATTTTTAAGGCAAGTGAGATGTTGTGTCTGCTAATTACTTTGGGCAGGTCATATATGTGTCTGTTTGATGGGAGTAAAAGCCAGGTCACTGTGAAGAGCTCTTGAAATTCCATCCCTCTCTTATTTGCATTGGATGCCTGCTAGACATTTATATGATTGAATTGATAAACTTTCCATTCCTTCTTGTTCACATCACACCTAATAATGACATTTACAGTAGCTAAAAGGTCACTTGATTTTTCTTTATGTTTTGGAGAGAAAAAAGTAAAATTATGAGGAAATGTATTTCTGGAGATGAGAAAGTAAGAAATGTCTAAATAACAAATAAACTTTGTCAGAGACCTTTAGGTCATATCCTGCATTCATTATCCTAGAACTATTTTAATTATGTTTTTAAAAGTCCAAGACGAAATACTGGTGAAAATCATGACTATTTTATCTCTGTATAAACTGAGATGCACTAAATGAACTAATTGGCCACTGGACACCAAAATCTGTCTTTTAATCTTTTCTAACAAAAGTTTTCCTTGCCTTCAATGTTCTTTCCATTTATGTTGCCCTTTCTTTATTCTAAATTCAATAAGGATTTGTATGAGTAGCTCCCAAGAATGTTATTAGGGATTACAAAAGCATTCTCATGCATCTAGTATGAATACGTAACCTTAAAAGTCATCATCCTCCAAAATAAACAAGTTGAAATAGTCTGTTAATAGCAAGTGTAATAATGACAGGTTGTGGCTCTCGAAGGTAGAAGTAAAATTTTATGAATACTAAGAAGCATGTTTTAAAGTACCACTCTATGTTACTCATATGTTTAACTATCCTAAACTGTATATTCAACAGCAAATAGTTCATTTCTGTTAAGTTAAATATTTAAAACTAGTATAATTCAGGTCAAATTATTCTGGCCTGATGAAAATATAGCATAATAATTTCCTGATAAGTTTGTCTTGTCATACCCTGTATAATTTTTCTGTAACATAGAATGAGTGATATAAATGTTCTGTGATATGGGTAAATGGCATCATTAGACCATCAGGCCTTTTTGTGTCCAAAAGCCACATTTCAATTTTATTACTATACAAATCAAAACAAAGAATTCTCATAGAAAACCCCAAATACCTGCATTATTTTTTTAACAATAACTGTCATATTGTAAATATTAAAGTCTGTTAATTTTCAATTAAGAACTAATATGCATGTGTTGAGGCCTATTTCATTAAGTACAGTCATTAAAAATGCTTTAATATGCCCAGCAATATAATTATTTCTGTTGTTTTGCTGTAAGACAGATTAATCACAAGACTGAAAGTAAAGCTAAGTTCCAACATTTACTTGCTAATAGAGAAGTTCTGATTTTCTATTGCTGATAAACAGAGAAGACATTTAAGGATGGAGAATGTTCAGATGGCAACCAATTAAGTGCAAGGAATGCTACTTTATTAAAGGATACTGCTTTTAGTAAGACAAAGCCAAAGTTCATTTTTTTTTATGAGCTGATAACAGCACAGCCAGATATTCAGTGGTGGTAAAGATCATTCTGTTGTGGTCACTCCAGTAGTATAAATTGCGGTGACATAAAAAGACTGATACATAAAATGTATGTTAGACTACTGAGTCCATCAGGTAGAATTAATTTCCATTTTTTGTTTCTCCAGCATTTATGGCACCTTGCCAGTCATCTTAAATTTCCCAGTGATAACAGACACTGATCAAAAGCTCTGTCATATGAGTTGTTTTTCCATATATATTTTTATGTACATATTGTTACAATCTGCTTAAATATTGCAGAAAGAACCTCCGATTCGAATATTTTCCCCAACAAAATTAAACCAAGTTATCCGTTTATTTCAAAAACTGATTTTTTATTAATTAATTGCTAAGAGATGCACAGAGAGAGAGAATAAGGAAAGATTGGAAAAAAAGCCAAGATTAATTTTTAGAAGCAGAGACAAAGAATACCACCACAAAAACTAACCTATTTGCCAGAATATCGGTGCGTGTGCATGTGTGGGGGAGAAAAGAGCCGGTTTCGCTGCTTTTTTTCTGTCTCTCATGTTTTCCCCGACGTTCTCAGCCGCAGGGGGTCTGAGCCCTCTGGAAAGCAGCCAGGGTGCTCGGGCTCTGCTGTTCACACCGAGCCACACTGCCGGGACGCTGCGGCGACATGGGCAGAGCTGGGCCTTGCTGGCCTTCGTGGCCCTCAGAAATATGGAAAGTTAGAGGGATAAGGCACACTCACGTCTCAGTTCTCTCC
>JAWWMP010000081.1:94494047-94509854 GCA_035047865.1 Dendrocincla tyrannina
AGTGTACGTGCACTAACATTATTGGTGCTCATTACACAGAAACAATCACCTATTGGCCACAGTTACAAACTGTCTCTGTGCAAACTACTGTCTCTGTACAAACTCATTCAGGTTCCTTATCTTGTGCTTCTCATGGGTTCTCTCAGTCTCTGCAAGTTGTTTATCTTCATGGGTATACAGCCATCTGGCCAAGGTCAAACTCCTCTTGCTCCTTCAAGGGATCTGCAGACCTGCTGCAGTTTCCCACAAGTGAGGAAAAGAATAATTACAATGTTGATCAAGCCTACTTATTTACTACTTAATTCTTGCCTGCATAAAGCCCCCACAACTCTATGAGGATAAAAGGAAGAAAACACTTTATAAACTTTAGTGTTTAGAAACACTTAAAATGTTTGTTGTTTTTTTTTAATAAATATTGAGCGTTTACTGAATTTTATTCAGAGATTATGAGTTATTTTCAGCTTGAATTTTACTGTAGCACATTATTAATTCCAATGAGCCACTTGATGTGAATACGAGAAATAATGCTATAATGCTAAACAAAAAAGAAAAAGTGGAAATTGCCCAAGGACCTTGGATACATAGACATAACCTTAGGAATTCTGGAAATCTAAACATTGGATATCCATCTTTGAAACATATTTGTTCTTTGAAACAGTTATTGTCATTTTCAATCCTACCATTGCTCTATTGATTCCTGGTCATTTACTGACCTCCCTTCCATCTGATATATGCTTATGTGAGCATAGTGTTTAGCACTAGGACCTATATACAATGTTGTCTGTGAAATGCCTTTAGTGAACACTGTGCCAGAAAATAAATATTTCTGAGGCTGCACAGTTTGTTATAATGTGATAAGTTTTCATTCATATCTCCCAGCAGGGATCAGGTGGAAGATCAGGGAAGGCAATAGCATTAGCATTAGCAGAGAGTGCATATGAGTCACACTTACAGAGGTGATTGGAATAGTAGGTGGTGTATGTTTCTTAATTTGATAAAGCTTACTAGCTTTATCCTGAGGAAATGCTTACTATCCAGTACTGTGTTTCAAGCACAACCTTTTAGCAACAAGTTGAAAAAGTAATAACCAAATTTAGATTTATCTAAACATTTATCTGCAATATTTAATTTATCCTCATCGCAATCTGCTGCAGGGAGCGAATATTTCTATTATATTCATAGGAATATTATATTCTGTTATATTCACTGCCAATTTCCTGTGAGCTGCTGGTTGGAAAACAGGATTGTGTCTTGTCTTCAGTCATCAATATTTTGGAATCTAGAGGTCCTTTTGAAGTAAAGGAAATGTACAAGTCTAATGTGGAGAAAATTACTGTGTCTGGGACATCCAGTTTAAGGCATCTCTTCCTCTAATACAGAGCAAAGCACTGAAATTTGAATCCAGATTTCAGCCAATTGCTCTCAATACAAGGGGAAAAAAAGAAACACATAGAGTGGAAAGAAATTATGGATTAATTTTGTTGGTGTTATTCAGATATATTAAAAAAAAATTCAAAGGAATTACCATTAAAACAAATATGTTTTGAAGAACTATTCAACAACACAGCATACCTCAATGGAAATGTATTTTGTTGAAAAAAAAAGCTCAAATCAATTTATTTCCAGTGTTACACATATGTGATTCTATATGGTATTTCACAATAAATTTTTGTAACAGAAGTACTGTTGTCTTTTTCACTGTTGAATATATATTCAAAGGCATTTATCTAAGAAAAAAAAAAAAAGTGGTTTGGAAAGCAATTGCTTCCTAATTTCCAAAATTTAAAAATTAAACATATTAAAAGAAGGCTTAAAACATGTGTGTGAAACTTATACATACACATATATGCTAGGAATTAAAATTGACTCCAACATCAGATAAATTCAAATCCATTTATGGCTTACCATAAGATTAACATACTGTGATACAACATCTATATGCTCCTTAGTTTAATGTAATGATAATATCCTGCTGAATGCCCAAAGTTAGACTAACAGCACGAGGAAATCAGCAGGAAACAGTAGTTTTGAGGCTTTTGGGGAGCAGTGGGATCCCCAGTCATGGACTGGTATATCCTAGGATAGTAAAGTTTGCTTTTTGCAGGCTAAACTTAGGATACAAGTACAAACTGAATTTGAAATGTACATTTCTAGGTAGCAAGGGGGAAGAAAGACACTGAATATAACTGATGAGAGAGACTGCAGACAGATATTGCAATGAACAATCTGTTCACTTCAGTATAAAGATGCATATAAGTGGGCTAAAGGGAATGTAAGAAAGCTTTTTTGGGAAAAGTAAAGCAGAGAGCTTATTGTTTTGCGGTTTTATGCTACGGGATATTTACTGTGAAAACAATACATTAGTAGTCTATTCAGAAGCTGTCTTTTAGTAATTTTAATCACTCTCTTGTTCAGGAGAGGAAAAATCTTAACACATTTGTGAAAAGAGAAGCCAGTGCATATCCTCATTTACTTAGTGGTAAAGCTGTGCAGCTCTAGATTTAAGGGAAATGAAGGTGGTCATATTTACAGTATACAGGCTTAAGATATATTTGAAGGAGCCCGGCAACTGTTAAGAAAATCACAGCTAACTGTCTGCAAGTCATATCTTGTCTGTTGCTATCAACTTTTGAACAAAGAGTCAGAACATTTTTTCTCTTCTGAGCAAAAAAAGGTAGCATTTGAAAAAAAGTTTTGAATAGTGGTGTAGGGACCACTGCTATTACTGTCATCAGTATTGTCAGAACATATGTATTTCATGCTGTCATTAGTAGAACTGGAACATAAATTACACTCTTTAGTATTTTCATGGTTCAGACAAGACCATGTGTCTATCAGGAGACAATTTGATGAAGTAAACCAGCAACATTAACCTGTTTTATTGAAAGCTGTCTTCTAATACCCCAAATCAGGAAGACAGTCCAAATGAAACAATATAACCTTGTAGCAAACTAAATTTCCTGCCTATTCATTTAAAAAGCTTATTGGAATTCAGACTGACAACCAATTTGTAGATACTCAATAAATATGTATGTAGTATTTCCTCTTTAAGATTTGCTTTCACACCCCAGCATAATTCTTCTGGTTAATTCTTTGCAAATATATTTTTCATCAATGCTTTATAAACTAAAGGAAATAGAAATGTATTTACATAATTGTATCTATTAAACCTCTCTCACATCATTTATCACATCAGAGCAGCGAAAATATTATCTGCAAAAACAAAGAATCTGTATAAAAAGGAATAATTCAAAGGGGAAGTCAAAAATCCAACCCTACTTTCTTTAAGGCATTGTATAAACCATACAAAACACTGGATAGGAAAGGTAAACTTCAGCTTTGTCCTAGAAGTGAAAGCTCAGCAGTTCTGTCAAGACAGTACATAAGAAGGAGGTAGATCAAGGGAATTTGTCTATTTGCATTTACATCAGCTTTTCAGAATCTGTTGTTTTTGTTAAAGTTAGTTGCAGCAGCTGACTGACAAAATAATGAATCCTTTCTAGTTCTGCTGAAAAATTTGAGGCCCTTGGGACCTTATGTCAGTGTGATAAGTGTTCTAAATGGCTATAAATATCTTACTTGATTTCTGTTTCAATGTTTCCCTCTTTCATTTCAAATTTAAATTTAACATTTCCAGTCTTGGAGTAAAATCTACTTTTTGAGTGCTAATGAGTATAACAGTGAAAGAATAAAAAAAACGGAGAGGAGAGAGGGTGAGGCAGTATATTAATAACAGGTGGATATATATTTTAAGTAGACTATATATATAGGGCCAGGAGAGGAGGGGAATATAGCTGCAGCCAAACTTATATACCTAACAATAATTCATGAGGGTAAGGGATTCATAAGGAGAAGGGGCTTTAGGTGCTCTCCTTCAAGTGAAAAACGTTAAGGAAATTGCAAAAAAGCCTGAGAAAAAAGCTTGCTAAATCATATCATGAGCACAGTGCCTGGACCCACACTGAAAGGACTCAAAACATACCCTTGGCTGTAGGCAACATTGGTGCCCACTGTGAATCAAGTCAATCTGTTCCTGTATAGAGATCCATACACATGGAAATGTTATTTTTGTTCTTGCCATTCAGAAATTTTTCTTCAGGCAATAAGGAAGAAAATACTGTCTGTATTTCAGCAATATGAATTAAGCCTTAAGGCCAAAATGTCACCTTCAGCCTTTTTAAACTTTCTGTGAGTACTTTTTTTAAAAAAAAAAAAGGTTTTGTTTGATTTGCAGCCAAGTGTTCAGACACAGCATGTTAGCACTGAGATGAACTGCAGGATGTTGAGTGTTCAGCGCAGGGTTGGGAGATCAAAAAGACACCAGTACTAGAGGATGCAAAGGCAGATGACTGGAATATGTTTGTGTATATTTATTTATATATATATATACATACATGTATATGCATATATAGTTCTTTCAACAACACCCATTGAGATTACTCACTGTAAGGAAGGGAAAAAAAAGAATCTAATTCTAAAGTATGGATACGAAAAAATACATGCAGATTTTTCCGTATGAATTAGACTGACCCAGAGAGCAAGTGCAAGGAACTTCCTCCTGGTAGTGAACTGAATTTCTACAGTGCACAGATTTTGAGACAGGTTCTCTAGAGGTTCAAAGTACAGAACTACACTTTTATAATCTGTGGTGTATGATAGCTCTGTATTTCATAGAATCATAGAATATACTAAGTTGGAAGGGGCCCATCAAGATCATTAAGTCCAACTCCTGGCCCTGCACAGGACACCCCAAGATTTATACCATGTGCCCTGGGAGCATCATCCAAATGCTTCTTGAACTCTGTCAGGCTTGGTGCTGTGATCACTTCCCTGGGGAGCCTTTTCCAGTGCCCAGCCATCTCTGGATGAAAATTTTTTTCCCGATATTTAACCTAAATCTCCCTGGATTTAACATCATGCCATTTCCTTGAGTCCTGTTACTGGTCACAAGAGTGAAGAGATCAGTGCGTGCCCCATTGCTTCACCTTGTGAGGATGTTGAAGACTGCAGTGAGGTCTCCCCTCAGCTTCCTCTTCTCCAGACTGAACAAGTCAAGTGACCTCAGCTGCTCCTCGTAACACTTCTATTCCAGACCCTTCACCATCCTCATGACCCTCCTCTGAATGGTCTCTAATAGCTTAATGTCTTTATTTTGTAGTGCCCAAAACTGCACAGAGGACTCAACAGAACATTTACTCTGTATTTCAACATTCCTTTAAAAAGGGCGAAACTCGTCTCGGCGGAACCCCCCAGAAAGGAGGAACCTTACTCTCTCCAGGAAGAAACTGAATAAACTCAGTCTTTCAGACTACAGATTTTGAGACAGAAAGGTCTAATGCAAGGAACTGGAAGTTTGCAGTGCCAAGAGAAATTACTGAGGACAGCATCCAGGGAGATCTCATAAGTGACAGCAGGATTTTTTTTAAGTATTTGTTGCATTTTGATACTAGTAAAGTTCTTCTAAACTTTCTATTCTGTCTTCTCATATTTTGAATCTTCATTTTTAATGTAAATTCTAATCGAGATCATATTTAGTGCTTAATTATGTAATTTGATCTTCTTGGGCATCTCAAGATGAGGAAGAAGTCAAGAAAGATTCATCCCACAATTCCAACTGACCTCAGTTTAGTCAGCCATACCTTAAGGATTTTTATGAATCTGTTATTGTCAAAAAAAACGTTCTAAGTTTTCATTACTCCCCTAACCCATCTTTCTAACCATATTCCTGTGCCATGAACCTTCAGTACCTTTGCCCCTATCCCTGTCCTTGTTCTACTTATTATAATGGTATGTATATAATCCGAAGAAGGCCTTAGAAATTACAATTACTTTGGGTACTTAAAAGTAAGGAAGCAACAATACCTGCAGTAAAACCATGAAGTTGTCCCTCATGTTTATATTAAAAATAACCTTTCTGCAGTGAAATGGTTCACTCTGATTTGGGTGAAAGGTTCTGATATTCCAGGATGTCAAATGGCTTGCAGAACAGCTAACAAAGACAATAAAACCTTGCATTCTTGAGGCTATATTTTACTTACACTGATCACTGCTCAAGATATCTAGAACATAATAAAGGAATATATTTTTTTAATCCTAATATTTAAAAGTCTGAAAAATCAAATATGGATAATTAGGAAGAGAAAAAACATGAGCAACATAGTACCATAATTTTTTTTTCTTTTTATTCCTAGGTATTTTGGTTTTTATTTAAAAATTAAATATCTATAGACTGGAGAAAAGAATCCTCACAGTTGTTTTCTAGGCTAGAATGTGATTACAGGAAATCAGGTTTAGAAAGATAAAAGGGAACACAGGTCTTTCAGGAGAGTCTTTCAGGGACAAAATGTCAACATTATTGAAATGAAATTGCATTTCTTTACAAAATTATTGGCACTGGACTTGAAGAAATTAACATTTTAAAGCAGACATTGAGGGTTTAATGATTAGATCATTTTTTCTTAAGAAGTCATAGCATAACAGTCTTGCTGTAGGGATTAGGAGCTGAAAGTAAGAAAAGTAAAATGTTAGAGCTTGCACTTTTCTAATACCTTATGCTATTTATTTATTTTATGTTTAAATCTGTAGCTTCCTGCCACATGGAAAAAAACCCATGGTAGTTATCTGTAGCTTGAGAACTATGTGAGTACACACCATCTATTGCAGAGCAGTCAAAGTGACAAGAAAGTGGTAGCCTGCCAAAGGGTGAAAGGAAAGGAAGGAGACAGTAAGAAGACAGTGAATTAAAGAACATCTGAGGGGAGAAAAAATGGTAGAAAGGTTAAAGTAGGTTCAGTGCAGTGGCAGAAATCAAGTCAAGAAGCTAAACAGAGAGTTCACTACCAAAAAAATTAAATCCAGTAGCAAACTAGGCAATAAATTGAAACTTACTGATCATTGTAAGAGATACTGTGCTACCCAAAACATTTGGGAAGCGATCCACCTTTGGAGCTGGATAGCCAGCTGAACCAATGTTATTTTAGATGATCAGTCAGCTACAATGTAGTCAAACATTAAAAGAATAATAAGAAGAAGCATGTGAGGCATCAGCAATTTATAGAACTGGTTCTGCTAGACTGGTGGACCAGGTAGTCACTTAGGAGAGCAAAATAGTCACCTAGGAGAACAGGAAGTAGTTTATTGACCATTTGTTTTGCCAATGGAGATTCACCTGCATGAATGTCTTCCAGATTGCATATGGCAGTAAAAATATAAAGCAGGTGCTGCTGGTTTCATCCAGATATCAGTAGTAAAAAGTGGAGATTAGTTCTTCTGAAATGAGAGAAAAAATGCTGAAATAACCAATCAAAAGTAGAAATGAGAATCATGAGAATTATTCCCTAAAATCCATTTTGTATTTTACAGCTGTTGTTCCCACTGTGTGTACATACATGCATGTATGTGTGTGTGTGTGCATGTCCCTGTTTTTGGTTGGTGTGGTTAGTTAATTTTTTTTTTTCTTTTTAAAGATATTCTGATGCCAGATCATATTGCTTCTGGAAAGGCTTATGCTTGTCTAGGTCCTCTGTTCTCTCATAAGTGCAGTCACTCACAACACTTTTCCTACCTTTCAGTGATCTTGGAGTCAGATTATTCCAGGCTGAATTAAACCATTTAGATTTTTGCATCATACAATAAGCTGTAAAAATAAAATAAAAATGATGTTTCCAGAATCCCTTTGGAATTTTTATACACAAAAATTATGTCCTGAAAGGTTTTGGTTTCTAGACTTTTCCCATGTACCATATTTCGTATTTTCATAGTTATATTTGAGAAATTGCCCTTTATGTTTGAAAATGACTTTCTGATTGTCTATTTCTATCACTGTTGAGGCAGACATGAAAAAAATCAGGCATACATCCGGAGTGGATAAAAAGTGAAGGAACAAGGTTTAAGGTTTTTTTATTCTTCACACAGCTGCTTTTATAACTTTGTTAAATGTACGTGCACTAACATTATTGGTGCTCATTACACACAAACAATCATCTATTGGCCACAATTGTAAACGACTGTCTCTGTACAAACTCATCCAGGTTTCTTATCTTGTGCCTTTCCTGAGTTCTCTCAGTTTCTGCAGGTTGTTTATCTTTACGGGTACACAGCAGTCTGGCCAAGGTCAAATTCTTCTTTCTCCATCAACAAATCCACAGGCCTGGTGCAATTTCCCACATATTTCCCCCTTTTTTGCTGTCCTCTTTTATTTTCTTCCAAGTTCAATATTAGGATTTTTGCTTTATTTTTTATCACAGAAAGAATTTTTTTTTCTGAAATAAACTAGTCTGTGAAGATCATTGCAATGACTTTAAGTGCAATCTCATAAATTATAGAAAAAACCTAAATACTAAATATTGTGATTGTCTCGTACTTTTTAACAGAAACAAACTAACAAAAGCATCTCTTATAATAACATTTGTTTGTCAAATAACAGCTACATTGACCATATTCATCAAATGGTTTCTCCCCGCTAAGTCTTTGAGGTTTTTGCAAATAATTACAACTTTATGCTGCATCAAAATTCTTGTCTAGTTCTACAGTTTGCACAATTACATTAAGTAAATGTGAAAGAGAATCACTTAAAGGAAAAAAAAGTATTTTTTGAGAAAGAAATTGGAAGATACAGCAGCTCTATCTTTCATCAAAACTGTCAGTTTGATGCACAAAAAGAAAGCAAATGCTTCAGTGCTGCTGTAATGACCTTAAACATTATTTCTTTGAACTGGGAGTACTGCCTTTCTCAAACCCCATCCTTTGGTTCCACACTGTAAAGAAAAAGAAAAGATAAATAATGGCTGAATACTTAACCAATGTATGTTCAAAATTGATAAGGTAAATAAATACACATTTTTTGGCTCTATTATGATGCTGTATTACATTTTAGTTCTCTTCAGAAAGAGAGCAGCTTTTTCTATCCTTACAGAAGATTGATATTCTACAAAAAAAAAATTGAAAGGAAAAAGATTTATGTAAAATTTAAACAAAGTGATCAATTAAGGGTAGCAAAAGAAGTATGGGGAATGGATAGCTGATGAAAGGAATTAGCAAAATCTAAGTTTTATAGAAAAAGCAATAATGTATTAAAGACATAATTGAGAATAAACTAAGAATATTAAGTGCAATCAGCAGAAAATCATAATTTAGAGTTTTACCCCTACCTTTTTCTTTTTCCTAACTAGAAATCTGGGTGCTGAAATATATTTCATGCATAATTTTTTTCTAAATTATTTGATTTTTGTATGAATTGATGTGCATAATATATTAATATTTGCTGTAATGGAAAGAAAAAGGGAATTTTTTTTCCCATCCATCACATCAACTGCAACAACACTGTGTTTCATTATATAAGAACAGATTTCTTCGAGTAAGGGAATCCAACTGAAACCTATCTTCAGTAGTATAAATATCTCTGTTTTACTCGTTTTTTTACAGAAAATGAATTCATTTTAATACCATTTTTGCCCTTCTTCTTTGAGATCTTCATCACTAGAAAGCCTTTGTTAATGACCAGTTGGAGTTAATTTCTAATTTATTTCAGTTTTTCCTATTCACGGAGGAACTTTTAATTGGAAATTATATCAAAGACCGTATCAGAGGTGCTGTTAACAAGCCCTATGAGTTTGTTACATCCTGGAGACTGGTCTAAATAATGCTGGGTTCTGAAAAAGCATTTCTGATGACATGCACCCTGCATAGGCTCCCTGTGAAACAAGTTGGAGTGATTCTGCTGACTCATGGTGCTAGACCATTGTTGGAGATTATAAAATGCAATTTGCTGATTTTGCAAAAGTTCTCTGCTTTGGCTGGTTTTATGGAAGCAAATAAGAATGTCTTTCTTAACATCCACATAACTGGGCTAATGGTCCCTGGGCTGGGAAACCCAATAAACCAAAAGAATATGGATCATCAAACCCAGGAAAAGTCCTGTGGAACAAGTGTTGCCAACTGCAATATGTAATGGCTAACAAGGCATTTTGGCCATATAGGCCAAAACAAGGTAATTTATCTGAAACCACAAAGTAATCCTTTAAAATCTTTAAAAATCAGACATAAAAAGATCCTGCCTGAAATTCATGGGCCTTGAAATGACATCAAGAAAAAAAAGAGAATATTGAAACCAAAATACTAATCCAAATACACCTCATTGAAAGCACAAATAAAGAACACAGCAATCAAAACCAACAGTGAGATCTGCATACAAATTTGAACGCCAAACTCTTAGTTATTTCATTGATTTGGATATTAGGACAGAAGGCAGCATTCTGAGCAGGTGCAGGTTGGGAAAATAGCTATGGCATACTTCTAATAAAATCTGTTTCCTGGGAAGTTGTCAAAATGACTTCAAACAAATGCCTTAGAAAGAGGTTTTGCTAAACAGAGAGAATATAAGCTGTAAGCTACTACTGCTGTTCTTTGATTATCAAGAAACATCATATAAAATTTGAAGTAAATTTTAATAGACCCTCAGTTCTGCAGGTCAAAAGCCATATCTTGTTTTTTTACCCAAAAAAACCAAGACGATGTATCTAGCACAGATTGAAAGAAGAATCTTACATATGAAATACCTTTGTACATCTTACTGTTGTCATTCCAATTAATTTAATACTACTTTCTCAGCATTTGAGCTCATATGCAATATCTAAATTCTTATGTAATAATGTATTAATACTTTTGCTGCTGCAAATCTGTAATTTTCCATTCTGCTTTAGTAAGCTACAAGCTCAGCTCACTGCTTTCCAGTTCTTTTGTGCCCTGTGTCCTTTGAAAACAATGGATGGGTCTTTGAGTGGCACAAACTCAGGTTGTGAAATCCATGGACAGTCCTAATTGATTATAACCTAAATGTCAGTTTTTATGGGCAGGCATTTTTAGTTTTCAAATAACATTAATATCATTCTGATTTGTTTGTTTAAAAAGTCCAAAAAGACAAACTATCAAAACTATATAATCATCATCATTGCTACACATTTCAGATTGTTTCTTATTTACTACAGATTAATCTTTGACGCATGAAAACTCAAAGGAACATGAACCTTTGGGTAGTCTCATGAAACTTCAAATATTTGCCATTAGGCAAGGGACCTGAAGAAAAAAACTTTGTTTCCACAGAGCACTATCCCAATATTTTTTATAGTGTTAATATATCTAAAACTTTCAACAGTTTAAAAAACACTCCATAGACATAGCAACATTTTGGATTATTTCCCTGATGAAAGCATTGTTGTCCCCAAAATTCACTTTTGCTTCTCTCCTAGTAGTCTGCTTCTTTACATCCTCATTTTATTTAGAAAACAATACAGTTCACTATAATTGCAACATCATCAACCACAGCATGTTTTGGTTTTTTTTATTAAATCTCAAAGCAGATTTTCATTAACTGCTAGCCTATTATTTATTTCACACATATTTTTAAAAACCTGTGATTTTGCTGTCAAATATAATGGCATATCTTCATTTTCCCATGTATGGGAAAGGATTTTGTTTGGTTTACATTTTTTGGCTTTTTAAGGTTGAATTTGCATCCCTTGAGGTTTGTATTTCATTTGGAATAATGGTATACTTGCACTCAAACCTCAGTATTAGCTGACAAACATACAAACCATACCATCTACTACAGACTGAGCTTCAATTGATAATTATTTTACTGATCACTGTATTTGAGTTTGAAAATCAATCCAGGTTTTATATTGAAAATTTTGTACTCTTTTTTTCAAAGACCTCAACAGAAAATAAGTGTGGTATTTCAGGATCTCAGGAAGAAAAAAGCTCTGGGCAAAAGCTTGGCTGTGAGGAACTGGCTAACATTAGAACCAATACTGCTTTTCTGGTCCTCACTTTTATTCTAGACTTGTTCAGATTCAGAGGACAATAAGTCTTTCTAGATTTCTCGCAGTTGTCACAAGAAAAATTATTGTGCATCTCCCAGCTCTTGCTGTGAATTATTTAACAGATTTCTCTGTTAGATTTAATTGTCTTTCACTATTTGCCATAGTATGGTGACTACATATTCAATCAAACATTTTCCCATTTGTTAGGGTAAACAGAGACGTTACTTTTCTTCTTAGAAAGAAGAGTCTAATTTAGTCAAAGCTTTTTAAAAAATCTTAATCAAGATCCTGGTGAGGATAAAGAGAAATTAGATACACAAAAGCTGAAAATAGATTTCAGATACGATAAAACTGTGATTAAAATAAACACAAAGCATCTCAGGAGCTACCAAACTTTGGAGACTTGCAAATATCTCTGGGGCCATAAGGCTTATCTTACAATATACTTCATATTTTATCTTTTTGCCTGTTGTGAACAAAGAAATTCTACTACAGTCTGAATTATTTGTCATGTTGGCCTGAGCCATAGTTAAAAATCTTCACAGATTAGGAGAGCACATGCTTCTCAGTTCCATGCTTATATTCACACAGATGAGCACACTCTTCTCGAAGTGTTGGTCAGGATGCTTTGGAAGTAAAATATATTTATTAGGTGCTTGTCAAGGTCTCTTGACTGAATATTCTTACATGGAAATTTATGGGGGAAAAGTAAGAGACAGCAACAACACTAGCTATAATAATTAATTTTTGAAAGATGTTGTCAAAGTCGGAAAGAAAAGCCTCCCTGTATTCAAGACACTGGTAGATCAGTATTTCTTTCAGTATGAAACAGCCTGCTTGTGCTTTTGCACCCCTTTCTTGAGCACCTATAATATACACACATATACCTATACATACATATCATATATAAACATATATGTGTGTATATATACATATACACATACACAATATAAATAGATGAGATGTCAAACTAGCATTCTGGATTAAAAAAGCAGGACGTTATTTAAGAACACCACGTCTTGACAAAATATGCGGTACTCCTATAGGCCCTTCTCAGTTGATTTCAAGAGATTGTTAAGTGCATCTACAACTACTTCTGTAAATCTGAGATCAAGGATATGTTTCTTTTAAAGGCACATTCTTTTTATAATTACATTTTTGTACTTTCAGTGCCTTCAAAAATAATTTTAAAAGAAATCTTACCATGTTTCTGTATGTGCCTATATTTCAGTTCCAGGGCTCTACTCATACTTCAAAGAATAAACACAGACATGAGCTGTTCCAAATATAAGTCTTTATTGCTTCAAGTTAGTATATAATAATACTATAAAATTATCTTTCATAGGAATACACACAATAACTTTAATATCACTCCTGATAGCTTGTGTAAAAAATTAGGAAATTAATATCAAATATATGTACATTTTATACAGCAACTGTCTTGCAAAAACATTCTCGAGGGAAATAAAAAGGCAAAGATAACTGGAGTGGAAGACAAAGTTTAATGAGTGCTTTATTTCGCTGCTTCAAACTTGCAAGCAATTACAGATATTTACAAATCCTAATTTGGGGAATGGTGTATTAAACTAAAACCACTGAGAACAGTTCTAGGTCCAAGTTTTAGGTGGTTTGCATAGCTTCAAACAGCTGCTAGAAAGTTGCCCTAAAGACTCATTCTAAGGTATCTAAGAAGTGTATGCAATTATCGTGTACAGACCTTTAACTCAAGAGACAGTGGCAGCTCTAATGTTTTTTCAGATAATACGAATGTCAATAGAAAATTTCACAGTAGATGTGCATGTGTACGTGTGTGCATGTACGCAGCAAGGAGAACGTTTAAAGAAAAGTATTGCACAAAACAACAGTTTAGGCCTGTAGTGGGCTGACCCTGGCTGGATGCCAGGCACCTACCAAAGCCTCTCTTTCACTCTCCTCCAAAAGTGGAAAGGGGAGAGAAAATACAGCAAAGGTTCATGAGCTGAGATAAGGACAGGGATTCACTCACTGAATACCATCATGGGCAAAACAGACTCATCTTGGGAGTATTACTTGAGTGTTATTACTAACAAAATCAGAGCAGGATAATGAGAAGTAAAATAAATCTTAAAAACACCTTCCCCCCACCCCGCCCTCCATGCCAAGCTCCACCTCCTCCCTCCCAGTGGTGAAGGGAGCAGTCCAGTTTGTCACAGGTCATTCCTGATGCTGCTCAGGGAGAAGAGTCTCTCCAGCTCCAGCATGGGGTCCGTCCCATGTGAGGCAGTTCTTCACAAACTTCTTCAATGTTGAATCATCCCATGGGCAACAATTCTCCATGAACTTCTGTAATGTGGGTCACTCTTTCATGAGATGCATAGTCTGCTCTGGTATGGGCCTTCAGGCATAGTCTGCTCTGGTATGGGCCCCCAAGGGTCACAGGGTCACAAGTCCTTCCAGGCAACCTGCTTCAGTATAGGCTCCTCTTTCTGTGGATCTGCAGGTCTCTGCCAGGACCCTGCTCCATTACAGGTTTCCCACAGGTTCACAGCCTCCTTCAGACATCCACCTGCCTTGGTGTGGATGTCCTACACACGCTGCAGGTAGATCTCTGCAGGACCCCCATAGTCCTTCACAGGTTGCAGGGGGAAATCTGCTTCACCATGGTCTTCACTGTGGGCTGCAGGGTAATATCAGCTCTGGTGTCTGGAGCACCTCCTCCCCCTCTTTCTCCACTGACCTGGGTCTCTACAGTTGTTCCTCTCACATGTTCTTACTCCACTCTTCTCTGAGTGTAATTACTTCTGCTTAGTAACTTTTTTAAACTTCTTAAATATGTTATCATAGAGATATTACCACCATTCCAGATTGGCTTGGCCTCGGTCAGTAGCTGGTCTGTCCTGAAGCCGGCTCTGCAGGTCATGGGGGAAACTTCCAGCAGCTTCTCACAGAAGCCAGCCACTAATAAAAGCCAGCCACTAATAAAACCTGGCCACAAAAACTCAATACAGACCATTGATTATAAAGACAATACCAACAAGATTAGAATATTTGGTTGTAATGCATTAGAAAACAGAAAATTAGATCACCATTACCTTTATGTTTTCTCCTATGCACCTTTTTCTTTTGGCTTAGCCTGAGCTGTCTTCTGTACATCCCTGGCACCTTGGGCATAGCCAGAAAATTCCTGAGTGATGGCTACTGTGCAGGCACATAAATGCAAGAACTTTGCAATACATTTACTAAACCTGATTTTTGAGTCTGAAAAAAACCCAGTTGTTCATGCTCATCATAGGAAGGAGTGCTGAAGCATACAGTTACATAAGAGATTGACACCACGTAAAAAATCACAGGACAGCTGACATGCTGTGATTTTCTAACTTTCCACTCCATGCTGTTTTCAGGCTTATGCAGAGTTACCTCGTGCCCCCCTTTTAACTTTGGGTGTAACTGGAATACACCTTACCCCCATAAATAAAACTGTGTAAAATATGAGGGACTTGGTGATAGCATATGCATTCTCTGTGTTTAGCAGGAGGGAAATAAAGCCCAAAGAGTTATAGAAGTGTGTGGGTGGGGATGAATTTTACTGTCTTACTGAAGAAGTGGGCCCACAAGAAGTTCAACAAATCCAAGAGCAAGATGCTGCACCTGGATTAGGGCAACTCCATATATGAGTACAGGCTGGGCATCTCAGTACAGTAGGAGTAGCGAGGTCTTAGAGCAGTCCTGGGGAGAAGCACCTGGGGATTCCAGAGCTGGACACACATTCCAATTGGGGCCTCATGAGAGCAGAGTAGAAGGGCCGATCACCTTCCTTGACTTGCAGGCTAACCTTCTTTTGATGCAGCCCAGGATGTGGTTTGATTTCTGGGTTCTGTGCACATACTTGACTCATCTCTTAATCCACAAGAATCCCCACAAGATTCACAAGAAACACAAGAAAGACCTGTTTGAGTCGGTCCAGAGAAGGGCCACAAAGATGATTAGAAGGCTGGAGCACCTCTCCTGT
>JAWWMP010000081.1:94509954-94524059 GCA_035047865.1 Dendrocincla tyrannina
AACACAAGAAAGACCTGTTTGAGTCGGTCCAGAGAAGGGCCACAAAGATGATTAGAAGGCTGGAGCACCTCTCCTGTAAAGACAGGCTGCAAGAGCTGGGGTTCAGTCTGGGGAAGAGAAGGCTTAGAGGAGAACTCATTGTGGCTTCTAGTACCTTAAGGGGGCTTATAAAAAGAGGGGAGAGGGACTTTTTATTTGGGTAAATAGTGAAGGGACAAGGGACAATGATTTTAAACTGAAACAGGGCAGGTTTAGATTAAATGTTAGGTTGAAATTCTTTACTCATAGGGTAGTGAAGCACTGAAATAGATTGCCTAGAGAAGCCCTGGATGCTCCTTCCCTGGAAGTGTTCAAAGACAGGCTGGATGAGGCCCTGAGCAACGGGATCTGGTGAATGGCAATCCTACAATGGCAGAAGGGTTGGAACTAGATGATCTTTAATGTTGATTCCAATCCTAATCATTCTATATGATTCTTTCTCTAAAGTAAGAGCTACCCCTCAAACAAATTTTTGCAGCCTAATGGCCAAATCAATTCTTGATATAAACTGCAATATTCCATTGGCAAGGGTATCTCACCTCCCGCAAGAGTGTCCCAGCCACTAGACTGTAGCATCTCTGAAGACAAGGTGAGGGAGAGGATTTGTCTCCTTATGAAGAAAAACTGTGCTTGTTATTTTATGTGAAATATTTTCGCTCAGTTATATCACCCTGAGTGCTCCCAAAGAGGAGGATGAATCATCTAAGACTTTTTATTCTTAAATCTCCCCCAGAACAAATAAGCCAAAGGGTTGAATATGTGCCTACACAAAGAGCTGGAGTTTTCTACAGCTGAATTTTTAAGTCACTTACATGTTTTGGACAGTTTTCTTTATGCCATCTGTAAATTAATGTCATTTTTTCAGAGTAAAAAGAGTGGTAAAAATTCATAATACTGGGAATGTTTCTAATTCTTTTTCTAATGTAATAATTATTAGGGTATCTTTATGTAACTACCTTTGCTGACAACATTTTATCTTCTCATATTTTAAATGTCAAGTAGTGAACATTTAAGTATTCAACAAATACAGTTATCAACAAACTATATATAGGAGAAAATGGTCGCTTTACAGAACAAAGATGAATTACAGACTTATGTGATACATTTTATCTTACATGCATTTATAAAATAGTGCCTTCATCCAGACAGTCTTTATAGTCTTTACCTATTAGAATTGTTCCCACCTGTGCAATCTTTATGATGAAAGCACAGGGTCCACAAAACTATTGTCAATAAAACCCATGGTGATCTCAAAACTTTGATTCACTTCACCTCGGTTTTCTCAAGAGTCTCTCTTTCTTCATAACCAGAGCTATGAGACTTAGTTAATTACAATGAAGTAACTGGAAAAGAGCAATACATTGATTAATGCAAATCCCTGTACCTTTCTTGGCTAATAATAGCTGCCTGCAATTCAGACTATGGGAATTTGCATACTATGCTAAATTACTAAGATATAACTTAGTTCTATCATTATGCAAATATAAGAGCAAGAAAATGAGTGACTAAGAGTTAAGTATAAGTACTAAGCTGCAAAGGTGAATCCGTCAAAAATGTAACAACATTCCTGAATTCTGACTGGCTGAAATGTTTCCAATTTTGAAGTAATAGTGCTTGGATAGTTAAAATATGCAGAAACACAGAATAGGAAGAGGAAGAACAGCACCCAAAACACTTTTCTTTGACTTTCCTGGAAGATAATTTTGTCACTGTTCTCATTGCAAAATGAAGATAATATTTATTCCCCTGATTAAGATGCCTGGCTTATAAATCAATAAGGAGCTCTGAGATCCAAAAATGAAAGAGATAAGGTGAAAGTCTTAGGTGCTATAACAATGATTATTTGTATTAGGAATGTGTTAAAAGATGCAGTTATTTTTTCCATGCTTCCATATAAGCTTTTATCTGAGGAAAACTATGCTTTCATGACATTTGGAAATCATATTGAATTTTGGCTATTTTTTAGATATATTAATTCTGGCTATAAATATTATGGTATGGACCAAAGTATATCACAGCAATGACCCTTTTCTTATTCTTTACTTGTATCCCATTTAGAGCTCATTAAATGGTATGTTAAATTAAACATTCATAATGCATTCGAGATAATCTAACTGTAAAGTGGACTTTGTTCATCTCAGATCAAATTGTGTGGTTTCACTGCCAGAGGTTATAAAATATCACAATTTCTTTTCCTTTGCTAGAATTGTTGTCCTGTGCCACACTCTACAGGGACTTTTCACACTTCATGTTTGCACAATCCCATTTTATAAGCTTCTTATTGGAAAAGTCTTCTAATTCTCAAGTTGGAGCACTGTCTGAGCTCACCAAGTGGGGAAGAAAGGTATGGAAATCAGGGGAACCAAAGGTATGTGTACAGAATAATACAGCACCCATGAAATAGCATCCACTGGATCACATCACTGCTGTTTGTCAATGCCATGTCTACAGCAGGTCAAAACTGTCAAGTGATTTGCTGTCAATGTGGCACTTGACATTCCTTGTGCTTAATACTTTCCAAGAGAAAATGGCAGACCCAAACAAGGCATTACCATAAGCAGCACTCATACTGTTGGTGTGTTTTGGTACCAAGAATACTTCAAGAAGCAACAGCAGAACCTGGAGAGACACTTACCAGTGAATCTTTCTCCAAACGCCCTAGTATAAAATTCACATGGTGATGTCAGGGCTTTAAACAGTCTTCTTTGTCAGCTGAAGAATTAGAAGTTAGATAAGGGAATTTAAACTCCAAAGATGACTTTTTTCTCACTGTCTGTGAAATGAAAAGACATAGCCATATGCATAATGATGAGAGAAAAAAATCACTAATAATTTTAAATAGCAAATGTGTAAGGACATCACGTGTGAGTGAGAATAGGAGCAGATTGTAAGAAAGATTAGAGGATACAAATGTTGAGTATGAGAGGTTTAATTCCTTGTCACATGTATCTCTGGTCTACACCACTGGCCAGGGTGAACTATATGAAATAGAGATAATATGAAATAGGGTACTTTAATCATTAACTTTCCATTCTGGAGCTTTGCAATAGACAACAATGTAATTACAATATTAAGAGACTTAAAAAAACCCAATAAAAATCTTATGATGAAACATCTCTCTGCAACTTTTATTTTTCCATGTTATACTGGGGGGGGTGGGGAAGGAGGGAGAGATTATAGAAAAAAAATACACCTGCAAACATTGAAAGACAGTGATCTTTTAATATGAATTCCACACAGAAATCATACTCGCTGCAGAAATCCTTACAGATGCAATTCTGACATGATGAAGTAAGCCAGCCGAATTTTTAAATATTATTAATATTTATTAATAATATATATGTTTAATAATAATTTCAGATTTGCAAGCTTTTTAAAGTTGTTTTTGTTTTAATTAAAGAAATATATATCACTATGAACATTTCTATAAATATGGATCTGTAAGCAAGGATATGATAAATAAAAGAATTCTAAATTATAAAAACAGAGTTCAGGTATACAACATTTCCTTTCAAATTTTTGCTTGTTTCCTTGCCTTTTTTTTTTTTTTTCCTCATGCAATTTTGACCCAGTTCCCTCCTATCCAATTTCTGTTTTGGAAAGCATGGAAGGGGATGATAAGAAGGCTCTGTGTTTCAGGTAAAACCACAACATTTTTCACATATATTTGTCACTTCATCGCTTTAAAACAGCATTCAGTGCATGTTGAATAATGTTGGGGCAGTGAACCATTGAAAGCTTTCCTGCAACAGAGACAGTTTTTCCTAACAGTACATTAGATTAATTCTGACACAAAAGAAGAAAAAGCAATTTTATTGTCTTTTGTTCTCAGATATTTCATGGTGTTATGGAAATATTTGTGAGAGAGTTTCCACAGGCATATTTCCTTTGTTGATAGCAAAATGAAGTAATAACCACAGTAATTTAATAAATAATGATGTACAGTAGTCTGACCTACATCTCAGTTAACAGAAACAGTAGCAATATTTAGACAAGAAGTTTGAAGATAAGGAACTGTACCCGGTCCCTAGGTTGAACTAGAGGAAAGGGAAAGTAAACAGCAGAGAAATACCTGACAGAAGGAAAAAACAGGGAAATTTCTTTTAGGACATTGAGTTGGGAAAATGGCTAAATAAATGTGAGAGTAACCTTCTTCAATACAGCATTGCAGTAAACAGCTCGGAAGCCAGAAATATGTTTCTGACAGTAATATAGCTGCAAAGTTTCTATGCCATATTTTTAGAGCTGCAACTCAGAATACAAAAGTCTTCAAATAAGTGCTGATTGAGAGAAGGAATTGCTTTGTATTAGCACTTTAGTGAAATGAAGGTTTGCCCCAAAGGTCAAAATATAACTGACATCTTTCACAACCAGGACTGCTCCTTCTCTGCCTAGCACTATTCATCATGTTTGCTATTGATTGTTCTTTAAAGGAAGGAATAACCATAGCAATCTAATGTTCTACCTTACAACATTTCAGAGATAAACTGATGGCTTGATGGAATTAAAGTATAATTTAGGCCTAGATTCTGGCAGAGACTTACTGTTTTGACAATTTATTCTCTCTGTTCCTGCAAAAAATGCATGCAAATTTTTACCACTCTGAGCAGGTAGTATATTTAACACAAAACAGAATTCAGACTTATATTAAACAACCAAGGGTAGTGGCATCATTCTAGAGGATTGTTAAGCAAAATTTCCTGTCTGACCATCCAGGACCCACTCTGACCATCACACTCATCGCACCTGAGCTGCAACCAAGGCCCCTTCGCAGCAGGTGGTTCCAGTGAGCCAATGACTGCCCTACTTGACTCCCTACACACCCCATGCTCACACCGTCAGACCTGGTTTCCTCACCAGCTCGATACCAGCTGAGTCCCACAGCAGAGTCTCGGCTCTCCCAATGCTTAAAATAATTTAATCACTGTGCAGCAACAAAATAGCAGCTTGAGCAGGTATCTCCAAGGAGGGGCCCTAAACAAGGGTCTTTTATCTACTCACAGTCTAAACCCAAGAAATTGTGGGGTCCTCAGCTCCTGCCATGTCTCTCAGTGTCCAGTCCTCTGTCTGGGCCACAGGACCCTGTGACCTTTGTTATGCAAAGGATCAGTGCCAGGATTTCTAGTCTGAATGTATGTCCAATGGATATTCTCAGAGGACACTTAGGATTCACTAACTTCTTTAGAAATGCTGCTGGAAATATCAACAGTGCTAGTGTTCTTTCCAGATTTACTTAATGAATTGCTGTTGGTGGTGATAATACACAAGAAATTTTGTGGACTAGAGGTTTCTATTGGATAGGATAGAAGTGATGGGGTGACTATATCACTGGACAAGAAAAGGGGTACAAATGTCATTTATCTGGGCTTCTCTAAAGACTTTGACACAAACCCCACAACACCCCACAACAACTCTCTCAATTGAAAAGAAATGGATTTTTCCGTTAGATGGATAAAAAAAGTGGTTGGACGGTCACTTCTAGAGTGCATTGGTCAATGGCTCGGAGTTCTGATGGACATCAGTGACAAGTGGTATCCCTCAAAGGTCTGTATTGGGACCAGTGTTATTTATTATCTTCATTAATGACATAGCTGAAGGGATTGAGTGCACGCTTGGCAAATTTGCTGGTGACACCAAACTGAGTGCAGTTGACACACCAGAAGGATGGGATGCCATTTATAGGGACCTAGATATGCTCAAGAAGTGGGCCTATAGGAATCTCATGGGGTTTAAGGAGATCAAGTATAAGGTCTTGCACCTGGGTTGGGTGTATCAACACAGGTGGAAGGATGAACTGACCAAATGAAGCCCTGCCAAGAAAGACTTGGGGGTGCTAGTGAATGAGAGGCTGCACATGATCATCAGTGTGCACTTGCAGCCCAGAAATCCGATTGTGTTCTGGACTGCATGAAAAGCAACATTGCCAGCAGGTTGATGGAGGTGATTCAGCCCTTCTACTCTGTTCTGGTGAGACTCCATCTGGAGCTCTGGGGCCTCAGAACAGGAAGCACATCAACCAGTTGGAGAAGTCCAGAGGAGATACATCAAAATTATTAGAGGGATGGAGCACCTCTCACATGAGGAAAGACAGAGAGATATGTGTTTGTTTAGCCTAAAAAAGAGAAGTCTTCAGGGTGACCTAATTATGACCTTACAGTATCTGAAGGGAGCCCACAAGGAAGATGGAGAGGGAATTTTTGCAGGAGCACATAGTGACAGGACAAGGAGGAATGGATTCAAACTAAAAGAGAGTAGGTTTAGACCAAATATTAGGAGGAAGTCCTTTGCTGTGAGGGTGGTGAGGAACTGGAACAGGTTTCCTAGAGAAGTTGTAGATGCCCCATCCTCAGAGGTGTTCAAGCACAGGCTGGATGGAAGTCTGAGCAACCTGGTCTAGTGAAACATGTCTCTGCCCATGGCAGGGGGGTTGGAACTAAATGATTTTTAAGGTACCTTCCAACCCAAACCATTCCATGATTCTATAAAAGATTCCTAAAAGACCAATTCTTATGGTGTTCTGTCCTTCAGTTACTACTTATCACATCATGCCCCTACGAAAGTTCAAGAGAATTTTAGGAACTCAAGAAATAACTAAGATTTTTACTAAAGATAGGTAATGAAAGTTTGCTTGGTATCTGTGTGTTGACATCTTAAGTTCCCAAGGATAAAAAAATTATGCAGTATTTTCAGGAGGCAATAAAAAATAGTACAATCTTTTCCCTTTTGTTCTTTGATGAAAAGGAACAAAAAGATAAAATTTTCTTTAAAAAATGTTACTTCTCAATTAAGGAGATATTTATTGCGTGCTAGGGAAAAACCAAAACAACACAAAACCCCCAACCTCATACACTAAAATTTATGGCATTTTTAAAGCCCTTGAAATAGATGTAGCAGGATGTAAACTGTTCCCATTTGTTTATGCCAATAAAAAGCTAAAAATCCTAGGAGAATTACCTGCAGAGTCTTCTTTATTTTTAAGACACTTCATGAAAGCAATATGTCATCATTTTTGCACTGAGACATCTATTTCATACTGCAGAAAGTCAATTGCCATAAATGGGAATCCATAAATGGGGATTCATACCCTCCTGACACTGAACAAGGTCTGATTTTTTATGTCCTGACCTTCAGTGAGTTCAGTGAGTTTTAGAACTGTGGAATTCAGATTGTTCAGCTTACTTGACCAAACCAAAACAAATTTTATATTTCTATATAATCATAACAGAAATAAGCCATGACTTAACTAAACAAATAACGTGAAATAGAATTAGCATGACACATTTGAGAAAATTCAGGGTTATAAATGAAATTGATTTGATCATTTTAATAGAACAAAAATTCTTCATACTCAGTACAATTTCTGTTTAAGAAACAATAAACTGATAATTATTAAGGGGAGTTAAATCAAATAGTGAACTGGAAAAAATATTACAAATACTTGCTTTATGCAGTCTATAAGAGTCTTTCTGAACATGCAGACTTCACCTGAACACTTCCTAAAAGAAACTCTCATTATACTGTTTCTCTCAGGAATGATCATTTTGACAGTTAAACCTTGCCAGCAGTTTAGTCATACTTAATTCATGTAGCAGAGACAGTGGAATAGAGCAATGTCTCCTGCTTCCTGTTTTGGAAATGCTATCCCTTTTCTTTGGGATATTCAGAAAAGAGGTCATTCACAGGGTAGAGAGCGAAGCATTTGGTTCTGACTCAAAACCCAGGTTTCAAGCATTTCATGGTTCATGCCAGAAGTGAGGAATATCAATGCCTTCTATGATCTTGGGAGTTAAAAGAGAATTATATTACAAAAACCTAATGTAAAGCAGGCTTCATACACATTACTGTAATGGAAAATACTAGATTACTGCAGCTGAAGACTTGTTCTACAAATGAATGTAGCATGTGAAATACAAATCAATTTTCCATCTCCTCCTAAATCCTAGAAGTTTGAGAGTATTTCAGAAATCAGTCTAGGATCAGCTCTTTCTCTCTTGAGAGACTGATTTCCTATCAGGGGAACACTGAACTCTAATTGAAGGTGAAAAGGATATAATACTGTCGTTCTCTCTGATTTATGGTTTTATCATTAAATAAAACAGACAATAGTGTAGGATTACTGGCATTTCTGTATTGTTGTTTTCAGCATGCTTCCAGTGGAGGCTTGGCCAGAGGGATGTTCAAGCAGCCCCCAGCTGTTGCTCTGACCCTGACTGGTAGGAAACTGAATACAGGTCTGAAGATTAGTCATCTGGCTGCATATGATGCCATCCCACTGTCAACAATGTTGTACAAGTGGCCCCTGGCCTATTATATTTGGAGAAGTGCTGCATTTTGAATAACAGCTATTGAAAGAATGTACAACTGCTAGATGTTGTGCAGCATTTCATAGCTGCATCTTTACCTTGTGACTGCAATAAATACCCCACAGGCTGCCCTAACCTGTAGACCACTAATGGCTTTAAATGATGGGCATGGCTTTAAACTGAAAAGAGGAGGTTTAGATTAGCTGTTAGGAAGACATTCTTTACTGTGAGGCGGGTGAGATACTGGAACGGGTTACCCAGAGAAGTGGTGGGTGTCTTGGTCTAGAGGTGGGTGTCCCTGCCCATGGCAGGGGCCTTGGAAGTAGATGATCTTTAAGGTCCCTTCCAACCCAAACCATTCTATAATACTGTGATTCTTTGAAAACTGTGTTTAGGCTTGTTATGGTGTGTGTCAAGCTAGAAGCTTTGCTTAGAAATGTGGAGGTTCCTGTATTCAGGAAAATGTCATGACTACTTACATATAGAGATTTTCAGGTATTGTACTGCCACCTTAAAAGCTAAATGGAGTCCAAAGAAGCCACTAAGAAAAACAATCTCTACGATGGTTTTGCATTGGTCACACATCTAGAATGAAAGTACTTTTTCTTTTCTCGAACTTTGAGTAAATCACACATGGTGATTTAGGATGCAGATTGTGACTGTCTCTTGAAGTTCCTCTTTGTATTGCTGGTAGGAAAAAAAAAAAAAGCTTTGCATAACCACCCATATTTTTTTTAAGTCTGTAATGTTTTTGCAGAACGTTGCAGTTCTTTGTGTGTTTCCTTGGTCATGTTCCAAACCCTCATAGGTTTGCTTTTATATATTAGCTGGATTCAAGTTGTTAAGTTTTACAAGACATAGACTTGGCAACTCTGTTCACTGCAAATGAAAACATTAAAAAGTAGACAAGTTTCTTCAATGATCATTTGTAATTTCTGTTCACATATTAATAAAGGCAAAATCTGAATAAGTTCTTATTTCCATAAGGAATGGCTTTATGAACTTTAAGTCAGTTCAAAACTTTAACTACACAGTACAGAGTAAAAAATCTATTATGTGACTAGTTTGCTGGTATTGATTTGGATTTGAAGTATGTTCTCACTTACTCTATTACACCTCTACAATATGTTATTTATGGTAATGTCTACTTTCTGCTTGTATGAATCCCATTCTATTATCCAAATTCCCTCTGGTTTCAAAGGTTAAAATAGGCTTTTAATGATGAGTTGAGACTACTATTTATATCTTTCTGGAGGAGAACTTAGTCTTGTTGTAAGAAAGACAAAAAAAAAAAAAGGTTGCTGAAAAAGACAGAAAGGGGAGTTTACAGATGAAAATCAAAGCAGATTGATAATACAAGAGAAACCTGTTGCAGGAAATACTAACCTGTGTGGCCCAGGATTTGGAGACTGTACTCCAAATGACTGTACACCCTGTACTTCTGTGAGACTTACACATGGGTTTAAGTATCTGGAATGACGAGGCTTCCTTAAAATGGAGCCTAAATAGCTCATTTTAGCCTAAAAGCACATTGCTCAGAACCAATCAAAATATGTCTAGGATTTTAAAATTCACAGTTCTCATAGAAACAAGAACAAAAAAAATTAATTTCATAGTGCATTATAATCATTCAATCAGCTTATATCCTATTAATATTCTGCAAATGTTAAACACCTCTCTTTTACTATCTCACAGTTTTCACAGTTACCATCTGTACAGATAAATAAAACAGGGTCAGGTTTGAGACAACACCACAATTATGGTCTATAATTGTATCATGGTTACAGTCTGTTATGGCTGCATTCTCAGTCATTGGCATAGTCCTTTACAGCTCTAGCCAATGTCAGGTGGCATTCTGCCATGTGCTGCCCAAACAGAGCCTGACACAAATAGCACTTGAGAATAACATGCCACAGAGGCAGTTTTGATGCTGCCCACTTCTTTCGGGTGAGAAGAGAGTACAGGTGTATGAACGTGCGCTAGGCTATGTGATTTCGATCTCAGAGCCAGTGAAAAGATCGTGACACCCTATACTCAGCCCCCGGGACCAAGTTTCAAGTTGATTCATGAAAACATAACCATCTACGGTTTCATGTATCTTTTGCAGCCAACATAAGAAGTTCCAGCCTCAGTGCCATGTCTTACCACTTTTAATACAGCTTGGTAGCTACATGGTACAGACCAATAAACCAAAAATGAAATATGACTATACTAACAACAATACTATTACTTAAATATCATCAGGGAAAAAAATATTTTTCTGAAGATTTTTATAAAGCTATGGAGATTGGAAAAGATCCAGGCTGCTCTTCTCTAACATGTGAAGTGAATGCATTATTTTAGAAGGAGTCTTGGATGAAAAGGATGATGTACAAGTTGGAAAATTAATTTCAATTTTGAATAGAGCTGTGACACTTCTATCAAAAAAGGATACATATTAATATTAATGATGCTTTAAAATGTTATGCTATAGTTTATTCAGTTGTGATAAATTTCTGTTTGCCAAATAAGAAAGGAGCACTCTACCAGTGTTTCTTTCCTCAGTGAAAGTGAAGATGATATGAACAATTACCAGATTTGGTATAAAGAGGGGAATCCTATTTAATTAAAAACTTTAAGTTTAGAAAATGTTCTTTTCTGGGTAATGAGAAGGTGTTCTGAGAAAAGCCCAGAGAATACAGCTTATAGCCTGGTGGTTATGGCTGTCATCTACTTTGTGTATGGCTGAGATCCAGCCCCTATTATGTAGGAAACATGAAGAACATTTCAAAGGGTGAGCATATGTTGAAGAAGTCCCAGAGAGCACCAAGTGTTTAGCTGTTGTTCCCACACAGAGATCAATTCTCCTGCTGTTGTCTAAGAAGTAAAATGTCAGTGTGCTGTTGGGCAAGATGGGATTGATGGTACTTTACATCTGTGGAATGAAGACACAGCACAAAATTATTAATGCAAATTTTTCCTGTGGTCAGCTCCATACTTTTGTCGGAGGGATAGTATTCAGGTCTCTGATGTTCCTAGTCATTCAAAGCCATATTTGAACACTAAATATTTAAATACTATGACATTTGCCAACAGAGAGAATGAGTGTTGTGGATCTAGTTAAGTCTGAAACAGTGAGTTATTTCAAAGCATAGACATTAGCATAACATTAGGTTATTATATAACATACTAGGTTAAAGAGGAGAAGGTCCATGACATCCTCTTTAACAGTTGAGAAAGGCCTCTGTAGCCTCCTGAAGTCCCTTCTCCCATTGTGAAAAGCAGCAACCCTCTTCTGTCTCAATGAAAGGATTTCTCCAGAGTTCTCTCCACAGCCAGGGAGTAGGGATGGTACAGCACACCATTGCCACTGCTTGACTTGATCAGCTGGAGGCTAAGCTGGGAGCGGCAGAGCCAGCTGTTTGCTGCATCTGGTGATTAATCCTCATCTGAGATTCAGGAGCATTTCAAACATGTCAGGAAACTTTTTCATCCAGTCTACACTCAGGCAAACAATTTACTTCTAATATCCCAAAGGGTGCAGAATTTCAGACAGTAGACACAGGTTCCTTGTGGTTAACAGGACTATAGTACCACACTTTCCCCTCACCTGAATATACTTTACTATTACCATTGTTTCTACAAGTTTAGATTAAATCTTAAACACCTTGGAGAACAAGAATCTTGGAACATCATGATCAATGCTTGCATTATATTATTGCATTACAGGGTTGCAGAGTGCAGCCTAGTTGATGAATAACTGCAGTCATTCAATCACTATCATTCCTAATACATCGGACTAAGCATTAGACCGTAGAAGGTCTTACAGTCCCTATTTTCATCCCAATTCCAACACCATGTAATATATAACACTTAAATTTCAATTTAAATGATTTTTAAATGATTTTTTTTAAATTTAACAAAATCATTGCATCACTGATCTTGTAACACACCATGTCCCACAAGAAAAGGTGTTCCAGTTTTGAAGACAAATCTTTCATAGTCAATTTATGGCCATATGTTGTGACACTGTCATTGCTGCGTGGCCTATACTGTTGCTTTCTCCTGCATGTGTGTTTCTGAGTCATCCTCAGCTTTGTGTAGTATAATAAAAGACAAACTATTCTTGTCAAATATACCAATCTTAGTACCCTTGACTACAACAACTTTGAATTCTATTTTTCTGAACACTGGCAACCAGATTTGTATGTAGCTTTATTATGTATCCTTCAGTGCCTCTGCATTACTACTTCCTCTACTAACACCAAAGTGCTTCTGAAAACTGCTGGTGTCTTCCTTGCCATCTTCATTTTTGACTAAATCTATCACTAGATAGAGGAGAAACATGATCAGTTTCCAATTACACTATTTATATTATAGTCACTGCGTTGTTCAGTTCTATTTCATGCCTATATCATATGCCACTTCTATTTTGCTTGGACAATATTGTATTTTGTCAGCACTTTTATAACCATACCCTATATTTTGTGTCAAAACCATTAATGAACCCATAAAACAAGACAGACCTCAAAACCAGTACTAGAGAAAATCTACTAATAAGTGTTTTTCAATCCCAATTGACATTTTCCATAAATCAATAAGTAAAAAACTTAATAAAACATACATTTGACCCCAAATATTTATTAAAGTAGTAGTTGTGTACCTGATAAACTTTTAAAACATCTGGTAGTTAGAATACATTTAAATTCATCTTTCAGCCCCTTTTATTGATTCAGATTTCAGTAACATTTTCAGTGAAAATACTTGTCAGCAAAAATATTTTTGAAGTGCTTTAGTAAAGAAAAATCAACCCAAACAAGCTTTTTTTCCACTACCCTAATCAGATCTGAGAAACTACATTCAGCCTATTCCTATATTCTCACTTCTGAAAGTGGGAATTGTACTCAAAAGACCACAGTTAAAAACAAGTTATGACAACAGATTGAGAGTGCTGGGGTTGTTCAGCCTGGAAAAGACTCAAGGGAGACTTTAGGGCAGACTTCCAATACCTAAAGGGGGCCTGCAGGAAGGCTGGGGAGGGTCTTTTTACAAGGACACGTAGTGATAAGAAAAGGGGGGAATGGCTTTACGCTGAAAGACAGTGGATTTAGATTAGATATTTAGAAGAAATTCTTCACTGAGATACTGGAAAATGTTGCCCAGAGTAAGCTTCAGAACTTTCTTTCTGAAGTTCATGCATTCTGCCACACAACATTTCAAAACTTTTGGAAGAAGATTTAGCCTAATGAGTCCCAATATACTGTGTAATGTAAGGAGGAAGAGTCTATTATGCTTCTGCTTTGATCCTTTTATGGGCAATTTTCTTAGCATATCTGCTCGTGTTACTTTTGTACACTTCTGCTTTTAACTGCATTAATAATTTTTAGTTTCCTGCCTCTTCCTTTTGTCTCTTCATCATTTGGCCTTGTACTCTAATTTTGGTCACTTTGGTCAATTTTTTTCAAACCATGGGACTTGAAGAAGAAAAGTAAGACACAATTATTTTCTTTGAATGAAAGGCACCAAAGGAGATACATTAATATTCACCGTGAGTAGTTCTCTTAATTTCCATATATAGTGATATCTTAAAAATGTGCTATAGAACTTTGTAACCAAGTCTACAGTAGTTTAATTCTGTTTTGCTAACTGATGTCAAGCCTAAAGGTCAGTATGTGGTACAAAAAAAGTAAAATTGTTATGTGCTTCTACACACACACGTTGTTGTTCTAAAGGTTTTATTCCGCACTTCTCATTGACAGAGTGTTTCCATGAGTAAGAACAGAG
>JAWWMP010000081.1:94547155-94559415 GCA_035047865.1 Dendrocincla tyrannina
TTTCTTTCTTTCTTTCTTTCTTTCTTTCTTTCTTTCTTTCTTTCTTTCTTTCTTTCTTTCTTTCTTTCTTTCACAGCACAGAAATCTTGTGTTTTGTGGCTTTTTCTGTTTGGATCAATTAATTTTATTACTGTTATAGTTCTTTTTCTGGTGGTTGTTTTGCAATTCCTTGGTTTTTCAGATCTCTAAATCTTTTGCCATTTTCAAAGATCAAATTTGCCACACTATTCTTTAGATACCTGAAAATCTCTACTTTTCAAAAATATTGATGCAATAATAATTAAAAAGAATCTATTTATTGCATTAAAATTAATAGAGTATTGGACTGAGATTATATGAAGCTCTTCTGTGACCAGAAACAGAAACAAGTTTTTTGTTATGTTTTTAAACCAAGCATTCAATGTATTTTCTTTATTTCCTGAAAATTATGAATCACAGCAGGGGATTTAGAGTAAGCATCATTCTACTAGGATCAGAAATAACAAAATCAGTTTGAGAGAATATTGTCTTCATGGTAGATTTGCTTGGGTTGTGGGAATTTTAGCAACATTTTGTAGAAGATACAGAATCCATAGAGCATATAGAAGTCAGAGACACATGCACGATCTGTGGTAAATTTAAGAAACATGAAAAATTAAACTGAAGAAGCTCAGAGTTTCATCTTCTGGTTCTGAACTCTGCTCATATGTTGCCTTGTAGGTGCTGAATTTGACCAGTTTTGTGTCAATATGACACAAACTGATAGCATAAACTGATGCACAATGACTATTAGAATTATTCTCTGTTCGATTCTGATAATGGGTGGCCATGACATTTTGATAACTTGCTCATCTCTTTCAAGTTCTATTGCATAGAAGATTGAGGGTGATATAATGATATACGAATATACAGATGCCTGTTTGTTACAAGCCCATGCATGTGTATGAGGTAGTTTACTTCTCAATAAGAAGACACAGCATTTAATTATTCCTAGACCTGATGTGAGAAATAATTTTTCCTCTGAAAATTGTCTAAGAAGCACCACTGACAGCTCCACTCTGATGTATCTAACGTTCATAGAGCTATTTTCACAAAACTAACACAAATTCTGAGCATATATAAATAATTTTGTTGGAACAACTCTTTTCATTTTAGCAAGAACTTCTAACTTTTCTTAAGTCTTCCATCCTTATAACCTAGAAATTTAGGAACAATATGCAAAAAATATGAATAATCTTATCTCAACTTTACAGTCTTTCAGTTTGGCACCATTATCACTTGGAAATTTTTATGACAAGTGTCACTTTCCTGGGAAGGAAAGAAGTTCCTTATTGGTGGTGGCATCTTCAGAATGAAACACTGAAAGTCTTGCTAAGTGGAATGCATTTGCATTCTCCAAGTCTGAGGTGCTGTTTGACTTAAAACATCTTATGTCTGGAGGAAGAACCGACTTCTTAGATAGGAAACTAAGAACTATAAGTACAATTTTTTCTATTTATTTTCAAAATTTTGAAACACATCTCAGCTGAAACATGACAATAATGAAAGAATAACTTTGACAAGGATTTTGCAGGTAATAGTGAAGAAACACCATCTATAAGCACCACAAATGCTGACAGGCCCATGTTGACAGACCCTCCTTGCTTCTGTAAATATTTTGCAGATAACAAGATTATTTTTCATTTTTTCTTTTTTTTTTTTTTTTTTCTAAAGCACACCATAATGGCAATAGAAAAATACATTGCTATTTCTCTGTCTAAAAAGATATAAGCAAAAAGTGCAAGATTTGGAGTTTGAAATAGGCTCAAAACCAATTTTGAACATCACCTATCATTCAGGATCTCTGAAGATGATAGTTTGAGATCAGTGAAGTGACAGTGAGATCAACAGAGTGGAAAGCATCGTCAGACTGTCAGTATTCAGAAGAAAAAAATGTACAGGAAAAACTAACTTCTGATTAGTTATAGACAAGTAGATACTAAATAATCTAAATAAGATGTAGTTGAAGTTAAAATCTTCTGAGTTAGTCCACTTATAAAAGAAATAGGTTTTTCTAGTTATTCTGTTGCTTTTTCAGTAAGAACAGGATGCTCTTTTCCTTGAAAGAAAAAACAGTTGTTAATTGTCAGGATTTGGAAAGCGATAAGATAGTGTAACAATTCTCTAGAACAGTTAAGCAGAAAAACCAAACAAAAAACCAAAAAAGTGAACTGGTAGAAAAGAAATGGAAGACACAGTAGCTATGCTACTATATTAATCCAAAAAAAATGATCTTATTCTGAATACTGAGTACAATATTTACTGGATGTGAGAAGAAATCACAACAAATCAAAGAAAGGTTTGCAGAACAACAAACATGTAAACAAGTGTCTAACCTGGCTTGCACAGCAGGAGTGAAACTTCAGGATGTATATGGAGTGAATAGGAACAGGTCACAATCTCTAACAAAAGTGAAAGCAGGGAGCAGCAGATGAAATCAGAAAAAGGCATCCTTGATGAAAAGAGGAGTCACTTTTAACAGAACACAATTAAGTCTTAAGACCTCTTGTACTAGGCTGTTATAAAAGCTTTACAGGGTCCAGAAAGCAATTGAACAATTTAGTAGAAGAAAACATAAGTACCATCTCTGACTGAGAAGTCCTTGACCTGACTTTTCCTAGAATTTCACATGGTACTCCTGGGACGTATGTCTGCTTTGCTCTTGGGCACAGACCCACTTTTGCCCACCACCAGAAAGAAGATACCAGTTAAGATGGAGTTTTGTGTGATGCTGTTCTGTTATACTCATTAGGAAGTACTGAGCATACAGAAAAACACCTGAAATTAAGGTCTTTTTCATAACCATGCTTAAAGTTGCATCAGAAGTGTGAAATGCACTCTGCTAGAACTTGAAGGATGTTTTTCTTCTGCTGGCAGGGTTTTTTTTTTGTCCAACTGCATTTAAGACACAAAGCCTCACTGACCAGGGAGAAACATTCAGATTTGTAAGCATGAGTTTCCATTTTACATTAAAGCTGCACCAATGCCTCAAAGTACAACAAAACAGAAAGGAAAATTCAGGCTTTTTGATTTCACTCTGCCCAGTAAAATCTAGTGGTATTTTCCATGTATTATGACTTGAAGGATGGGGTGAAACTACAGTTTCTTCTTTGAAAAACTTTGGGCTATCGTCACTCTTACATATAGTTGCAATCAATCCTAAATTTCTTGTCAATTTGATAAATTTAAGTAATTCAGATAATTGTAATATATTTTATTTCTTTTTTGAGATTAAATTTGGCCTTAAAAAAATGCTGAAAGAACATCTCCTAAATTACACTTGATAATTAAAATCCATTAGAATAGTACTTTACTTCAACAAAACTGCATTTTTTTAAAAATATGTAAAACTGGAAGCATCACAACTCTCTTGTAATTTTTGCTGTATGCTTCAGTTTCACACAAGATGGCCTATTTGGCACAAATTTTGCCATATTTCTTCTCCAGTGCTACAGTTTCCCATCATCTCATGCAAAGATATTTCATTTTTCATCTTTAGTTGGCCTTCTCAAATGGGACCATGGCATTAGAATATGGAAGTAAATCTTCCAGGTACTTATGAAAATAATTGTTCAAATGACAGGTTTGCAGGCTCTTCTGCTAAGTGCACTATTGCTCATAAAACCCAGCACTTGGTCATACATTACTTTCTAATTAATGTTCCTCTTTTGCACTACTTTCCATGTTCTCTTTTTTCTGTTGTATTTTGTTGTTGTGAATATATCCATTAATTTCTTAATTATTCTGAAGTAATATATTTTGCAACAAATTGCAAGCTTTCTGGTAAATCAGTTCTGGGTAGGTATGTTATTTTTTCATTTAGATCTTCAGCACAAAACTTTCAGTGCTTCTGAAGAATTCCAATTTGTCTATTTAAAAGTGCAATGTAATAAAGAATACACACTTATATTTACTAATTGTTTTGTAAAATGAAATACCATATAAACAAAACTGGTTTGTGTGTAAATAGTAAATAGTTCGGCTTAAATTTTGAAAATCTGTGCTTTCTCAAAATCTAAATATTGATCATATGATTTTCTCATATTTAGTGTAGTGATGGCAAACAGAGAAGTTTTACTGAAAAGTAACTTCAGTCCTGCTGTGATGGGATGATACCACACCCTGGGCAATTTTTCTAAGGTTATGTTATGTGAGACTTGTCATAGAATTTTAATGGCAGTCACTACACTTGTGATGATGCTTTAAAAATCTTTTCAGTTTTTTTTCTTTACTTCTTTAAATATGTCTCCAGTGTGGGCAAGCAGACAAAATCAATTCTTTAAAAGCATCTCAGAAATTTCTTTCAAGAACGAGTAACATACCCTAATATTTTTTTGCAACTGACAGTAAGTGCAAAGCACAGCAGAAGGCTTTCAAGTACGGATGACAAACGTACTATCTTAAAAAAAAAGTGTATGCAATGTAAGTTTTAACCTTTTGGAAGTGTTGTTGAAAGAAGCTGTGTCGTAAAAATGCTTCACACTGCTATCTGAAAACTAGAAGGAAGTGACTCTTCTCATCTCCAGAATCAAATATAACTGAAATATGTGCTGAGAAGTGATAAGTACATCTAAAAGATTTAATTAAATCTCTCAGGAATAAAGAAAAGAGCTGCTGACACAGAAAGTGTCTTGACACATTATCTTTTGAAGAATCTTTGAGAACCAGAAAATACACAGTTGACTATAGAAAATGTTTTAAAAGTCTTGCTGAAGACCATTAGTCTGGGCCATGATACACATTTATAATGTTCAGCATAAAGTCATCCTATTACTGTGATACATTCAGAAAAGTTGAAATTCCAAGTAATTTATAAAAAATGTGCCTTTCTTTTACAACTGCTTTGCAACTTTGTGTGGATCACATTTCAAGACTATGATACTATCAGCAATAAAGCACTTTGCTATTTAATTACAAGCTAGTCATATTTTTTATCATTCTGGTGTTTGTGTTAGGTGAGAGAAAAAATTCAGAAAAGATCATTTCAAGAACAATCATGGTGATGCTCCATCAGTATTTAAGAAAATCATTCAATACTAGGTTACTTTTCAGAATAATACACTGGTTATCTCTACTGTATGTAATAATCATTGAATGAATTCAATCCCATTGAAAAAAATGCCTCATTGCCATCATTAAGAAGCTTAGAAAACAAAAAATCCCATATTGAAATCTAATTGTTTATTGCCTTAAATAGTGTTAGTGATTTACCCAAAGACTTGTTCCACTAGTGACCTAATCACTTCTAAATAAAAAAGTGAAATAGAAAGAGTAATCTTGTTCATGAAACCATATGTTGAGTTTTTCCTTTTGGAATGTTTATAGAATAATGTCAAAATGCTGGTGCTTATTGGGGTAGATATTTAGTTCAGACACAAAATACAAAAGAAGATAATGTTAAGAAAAGTGTCTTTGCAGATAAGTAGATAATATAGGTACTGTTTATATATATATATCAACAGTATATATAATATATAATAATATATATACTGTTCGAGGTAATTAGCATAAGACAAAAATATCCTCATTAACTTAACTTTTCCAAACCTATAAGAAGCAATGCGAATGATGCTGTGGGCACTTAAACATTGTCAGTCACAGTGAAAAAAAAAAAGGACTTATTTGATTACTAGATCTTTTTTCTAATATTAAAAGCTGTTTTTGTTTTGATAGTAAATCACTAACAGGAACAGCTAAATGACTTTTAATCCTTTAAAGAAAACAATGAAAATGATATGAGAGGCTAAGTGCAGAGAAGCAGGCTATAGTTTCTGCAGATCAAAGACACTTCTTTGGCTTTCCAATTTAACAGAGAGGGGGCAAACACAACTATAATGTTCTATGCAAGTCAAATAACATGGAAACTCTCCTTCTGTTATGTTCCTCTGAATGCTCATAAATAATCCATCCACAATATCCTTACATTTGCTTCTGTGTAAGTTCTATTACACATCATAAACCCAAAAATTAGTGATAGACTTTTTTAGAGATTGTGAGCATGCAAAAAACATGGTAGTGTCTTATCAAATGCCTGCTCAAAATCAGCCCGCATTTTTAAATTTTAGAAGCATCAATTAAAAAACATTTTGCACAAATATATTTCTCATTTTTAGAGACCTATAGGTGAAGGTATTAAAAAAACCCCAGCAACTTAACTCAGTCTAAATAAATAAAAAAATATAGAATATGTAAAAAAGAATCAAAATGTATTATTTCCTTTTCTAAGATGATTTCTCAATTTTATTAAGGAGCTGGGGAAATGCATTTTCCCATCTGCATCTGACAGACAATGACTCATAAATTTTGTGAATGAAAACAAGTTATTCAAGGTATTAATAAATGTGTCATGAGATAAATTCATTGCTGATGTCGATTTAGAAAACAGATTCTATTTTGAGAATGAAGGAGATAGAAAATATATGTAATTATGAATATAATATTTTGAAGACCGATTCTGAAACTATAGGGAAAGAAGATTAGTATTTTCTTATTTTGAGGAAGCTAATAGCATCAGGATGCTGCACGGTTTCTCCTTTGACTGGGATTTTTTATCTGGTAGAAGTAGTATGCATATTACTCAGTATTCTTTTCCCAAATTCATTTTGCACAACACAGTGTAATATCTCATATTCATTGAAATAGTATCCTTGTGATTCCTGGCTGCCAACTTGGTAGGTCAAAAATGTGAATATTTTAAGCTCCAGATTAGAGGAAGGGTTGCTATGGTACTAGAAGTTTAGAATCAATCAATCAGCATGAAGTGACTCATTTCCCAAGACCCACTGATTCACAATTCTTTGAATTGTCACCTCCACTATGAAAAATGAATCTATATCCATTAAAAAAAACCCAAACCCCAAAAAACTAGATAGCCTTTCAAGGTACTTAATATCTCCACTGCAGAAGCAACAGCATCAAATGCAACTCTTCACACATTTTGCTAAGGGGAAAAAATCCTTTTTGAGACCCAGCTTTCAAATAAACTTTCCACATTGAATTGGATATAAACATAAAAGTTTAGCAACTTTGCTGATGTTACAATATATTAATTTGTAGTCATAATTTACTGCTCCTGCAGGATATAATACTGTAGCATGCACACCAGCCAGATTTTGCATCCTTTTGGCCCTGTCCGTTCCAAATCTCAAGTATCTAGCTTTATGTTATTGAAATATTCACCTCTTTTTATTCCCTGAATAGTAGGGAATTTTTATTTTTTAGAAAAAAGAGTTATTTAAACTATTATTTTAATATTTGTTCTATAGTTGTGTTGTTTAATGCTGTTGGTAAGCTAATTGACTATATGATTTTTAATAATTCTTTTTTTTATTTCTCTCTGTGTATAAATATCTAAATATGATCAAATCCTCTTTTATGCAGTAAACACAACACAGATAAGAAAGCAAACTCATAGTAATTAATATCCAAATATTGGTTGAATATTTGATGGGCATTAGGGAAGGTAAGTTTTCCCAGAAAGAAGTTTAAACTAGATAAAATAAGACTATGACCCCGGTAAACATCTGAATTATTCGTTTTTCGTATGGTCTGAAATCTGGAACATTATTCCCAGGTGCCCAAATTGATTTCAAGAAATGAAAATTTTATATATTCTATTCAAACTGTTCTTCCATGGAGGTAACTCAACAAAGAATTGAGTTATACTGGATAGCTGCCTTATAAGATCACAGACTGGCGGATAGGAAGTCCCTCAATAGAGAAAAAATAACTTAGTTTATTTCTTTCAATCCTATATATTAAAAAAAAAAGTTAATTTTATTCAGTAAAGATGGAGATATTGATCAGTTTAGTCAGATCATTCATTCTGAAAAGTTAAGTCTGCCTTCTCTTCCTGCTTTGCTCTTGGAAAATAAATTGTTACTGGCAGAAAGACAGAGACAGAATTGGTTTTACAGACATTTTGGGTGGAGAGGTGTGATACAGAATTTATCCTCTGCTCAGCACAGGGAAAAAATGAAAAATTCAAATGGTGGAGGGAACATATGATGGAAAGGTAAGATTTATGGCTAGGCTGTCCTATTGCCTGTTGCTATAAAAAAATGGACAATTGAGACCTGCAACACTGTGCAGGACCTAAATTTTATTTATAATATAGTCTTGCATGCATGTTTGTGGATTGTTTCCCTATTCCTATCTGCCCTGTTCACCCTTTCTGCTCCTAATCTCCCTCTGTCACATCTCCCACTATCTGATACATGTTTTTTACCCTTCCTGTTGGAAGAGTAGAAACTACCTCAGTTCTTCCACTTTGCAGCACTTCAAGCCCAGCCCTACTGACCTTTGCCCCTCTCAGCCACACTGCTCTTCCTCAGGGTGTGGATGTTAGAGGGGAGCATTGCAAACACAGACCAGAACCCGCCCAAAACCACTGCAGATTCCAGATGTCCTCTGCAGGTGGAAGAGGCAGTTCTAACAAATATTGCATTATCTTGTGAGTCAGGACTGATGTACACCAGGTAGACAGAGAAGCTAAGAAGCATTTTGTTTCAAAACAATGATGAGTCTCCATTGTGGGATATTGATCCCTCATTCTCATGGGGAACGCAAAAGCCATATATCTGACAGCAGAATCATCAACTGAACTTATTTAAAGTCTCTACTCTAAAGCACTGAGTCAAAAAGTAAACATAACTTTTTTTAAGCAAAGAGATACAATATCACATAATATAACCACTATAAGGAATATAATATACAAAATATAATATATAAAATATGTGCTACAATGATTTTTTTATATATATATATGTAAGCAACTATAGGAGGCTGTGCAAATAGAACAGTCTACCTTAGAACAGTCTGATCCTTCCAACATTCTGAATATCAAGATTGGTCTCTCCTGTTTGTCTCTGAGCCATCCATGCCTGCTACCATGCTGGAGCAGAGCTTTTCAACATTTATGTGTACTGGTTTACTGAGGTTCACAATCTTTTTCTAATCTACTAAACACAGAAATATATCTATTCATTGCACAGCTGCAATTTTCGTTAATTTCAGAGAGTTGCAGGTTTCTTATATAGCCCCCATGGCCGCCTCTCGCTTCAAGTCTAAAGTGAATACAGGAGCTAAAATCTTTTCATCCTTCCCTTGGAACCTGCAGGACAGCACATGAAGCTATCACATTGTTTTCAATGTGCAATAAAACACACAATTACATGCTACACTGTTAAAATTACAGTAGGAAGAATCCAGACAACAGTAATGTTGATTCACATATTTCAAAAGAGATAATTGATTTTGAAGGCTAAAGACCAGCATTTCCTTGTTAAGCATGTTCTAAAAGCAAATACGTATTATACTATATTCTGAAATATATTATTTTTTATAAATTTGTATTTTCTATCATAATGTGCATGGTTACTACTCTAATTTGGAGATCTTTTGCTTTTGTTTAGCTTGTTTTCCATCTTTTTGATCGTCTTATGTAAATAAATGGCAAATACAGTAGATAAATAGCTTTTCAAAAGGAATTTCAAAAGACAAATGAGTCAAGAGTTTGAAATCTTGATCAGATGGGGCTAAAAATATACTTATGCAAGCTCTGTAGTATTGATTTGCCAACTGACTGCTGAACTTTTGCTCCAAATTCACTAAAAATGACATCATGTATTTGAGAGAGAGCAAATGGGGGGCACAAATGATGTTGGAGGAAAAGTGTAGTATTTTTTGGGTTACTGTTTTCATTAAGATTTATAATTATGCTATTGTAGCAATTTAAATGAACAAAACGTATACAATAGATACCAGCTTAATCTCTTAAACTGCAGAATAAACTAAAGTAATAGCACCAGAAGAAAATATACAAATCTGTAGGTACATAAATCTTTTTACTAGGAAAATTACCTGGGATATTCCTCCACTACTTTGAGGTTTCTTACACAATTGCTAAATTTCTTTGAAAGGTGTCTGTAGATCTCAGCATAACCAGAACAATATGCAGAAAAGTATTGACTGCTCTCTGTGATGCCTGTATGAATTCTGCATTCTTTTACATATTAGTAACAGACATATGTATGAGTTACACTGTAACATTATCACCTAAGAAACAGATTTCAATGTCGAAGACTTAATTAAGATATTTAGGAATAATATCTAGGCAACTTAAGTCCCTTGCTGATGTAGAAACTGTCATGTAACTGTTCATAAATTGTTGACTGCAGTACATAGTACAGATAGTGAGGTCTGAATTCCTTAACAAAAATGGATACATGCAAAATGCCAACATTCTGCATTTATTAAACTCATTCTAGAGATATGTTGTTAATAAAATCCAATTTTGTATTTTTCTAAAATTTATAGATTTCTATATTTTGTGAAATTACATGTCCCACCACATTAGATATTTTCCCATTATCTTTAAAAATACATTAAAAAATTAATTTAACTCCTATATTAAAATGCCATCTCTCAGCTTTAACACCAGCACTATGCCTATAGAAAGAATTACCAAAAAGCATGGATTTTACTCTCTTTCACTTGATTTATCCAAAAGTAAATTTTAATCAATTAAGAGAGGAAGGCTCTCACTACTGGGGACAGTGAGGTCCACCTGCACCATTAACTCTACAGCCTGCTGACTCTTTCCCAGATCTAATTCCTCAAAAAAGAAATGCTAGCACAGGCAGGATAGTGTGCCAGAGCTGTAGTTCTCAGAGTGGTAAGGAGGGAGTGGGAGGTGAGACACTCACCAGCTAAAGCATTAGAGACAATACTGAACAAAAAATGAACCAAAAGTAAATACACTGAACAAACTCTACAGTTCAAATATTCAAATACAAGTTTTAAGTCCCCTGAAGATTAAATGAACATACAAATACCACCTTCTTTGTTCTGCCAGGTTTTCACTACAAATGAAGGTGTAACTAAAATACCTAAAAACATTTTACTTTTTATAGGTTTTTTAGATTTTAAAAACCTTAATTAAATGCTAGTAATATACATAACAGATTTCGCGTGAGTATTGTAAAGATTTTATGAGGCATCCCTTAAAGTTTTCAGTTTTTTATAACTTAGTATATGCATCATATAAACAAAAAAAGCTACAGTATCAATATATTGTCTAACATGAGATGTAACCTTGTCATTTGTTTTCCTCCAAAAATGATTTTGTGTTTGAAAATGCAGCCTGCTTTGAGCTCTGCAATACAAGCTGTCTTTGTTGATCAATCTAGTATATTTTAGTGTAAAGATTCCCCACAACCCTCAGAAAGTATCAGTCATTTTGCAACAATATATGTGAATTCTACCAAAGTTTGACTGGGAATAATCTATTTGTTTAATACCAGACATTTGCTTTTTGCCTTAACCCTGGATTTAAGAGTGTTGTATACCCTTTCCATATAATTTGTTTATACATGCTGACTCTGTCTTGGTATCCAAGCAAATGTCCAATTCCTTTCTAGTCTTGTGAGTGCATTTGTAAATCTACTCATTAGCATCATTGGCGCCACAGGCTTGAAATACACTTCCTAATGATTGGAACTTGTGTTGTGGCTTTCTCTGATTAAGCCTTTCTTTTTTTTATAAAAGGAAGATTGGCTCCTGTTGAAAGCCTCCGTAAGTTTCCCTCCATACTATAAAGCAGAGCCAATGAGGGCCAGCTCTGAGGAAAACTTCCTGCTTTTGAACCATTAAGTTATGCCCTGTGTGAAAACATATTTAAGAAGTTTTTGCGCAATTAGAATTCGGCAGCCATGGGTTAACAACATCAAAACACAGACATCAAGGTCAGTGCAGGAGAAGAGGAGAAGGAGGGGGAGGGACCCCACGGATCAGGGAGAGGACTTAAAACTGTTATTCCCTGAATACGTTGGTGATGACCATGGTGATTACAAGTTGTCCCCTTGAAGCCCATGGGATCCATCGTGGTGCAAAGACCCCCTGTGCCAGAGCATAAAAGAAGCTGTTACCTCGTAGGAGGCCCCCAAGGTGGAGCAGAGTCTTGCAAATATTTGTGGCTGAGACCCATGGAGGGAGAGGCCCACGCCTAAGCAGGTACAGACAGCTTTTCATGGGAGACTGTACCCCATGGAATGACCCACGAGAGAGCAGAGGATCTCTCCCGTAGCGGGGGGACCCCACGGAACACAGGGGAAGGACTCAGTGTTATGATTCCCCTGTAACTGTGGTGGTGACTGTGGTGAGGCAAGCTGTCCCCTTTGCAGCCCACAGGAAAACCCCCTGAGACAGAACTGCTGCTTAAGTTTTGGACTTACATCTGCGAA
>JAWWMP010000081.1:94559515-94586133 GCA_035047865.1 Dendrocincla tyrannina
GAACTGCTGCTTAAGTTTTGGACTTACATCTGCGAATGGCTGACCCAACAACAACTGACTGTAAACCTTCCATTTCCTGTCTCCTGCACCATCAGGGGAAGGAGGGGGCATGGACAGACCGAGGGGTGGTGGTGGAAAGGTGTTTCTAGCCCGTTTCTATTTCTTATTTTTAGTTTTTAGTTTGTTAGGAATAAATTTAAGCGTTATTCTAAGTTCCGCTTCGCCCATGGTATTAATCAAAGCTCCTCTTTCAGTTGTTATCTCTAGCCATAAATTCCTAGCTGGTTTTTTTCTCTTCCCTCTGGAGAGTGAAAAGACGGGGGGGAAGAAAGGCCTTGAAAAAGTTTTGCTGGACACCAAGTGTTTGTCTGGAATTAAACCACCACAACCTGCCATTTAAAAGAGGTTGGTTGTGATAAAGATGCTAGGAACTCATATCCAAATGCTTTGTTTTTAAGAAGTTTCTCCATGTTCTTCGTGTCATTGTTTTGCTTCCCATTCATTTTATCCTCTATTGAAGGGGCATAAGTAGAAATATGCACACTAGTCCATCATAGTTTCCCAGCTCTTTCTGACAATTTTTTAATGCAGCTACTTCAACAGCTCTAGACTACTGTCCTTCATTGTTGCTGTCTTGTAAATGACATTAAATTCCATACAATAACAAAACTCAAATTTTGAGTTTTTTCTTCTGGATAGAATTGTGATAGCTTCTGTAACTGCTTACTAAGTTCATTAAATTGACACATCACTGTTTGAGAATACAGGTTTAAATTGCTTTATAATGTGCCTTAGAAAATGCCTCTATAGCTTTACTACATTGAAGTGATACTGCAATATTTCTTTGATAAAAAAAAAAAAATCCTCTCAAAATAAAATTTCTGGCTGCAGCTGAAATTGATAAATGCTGAGATACAGTGCTCAGCATATCTCCACTATAACTTCTAATGGGTATTCCTAATTTTTAGCCAGCATTTCCATCAATTCTGCCATTTTTCCACAGCACAAACCGCAATTTCCCCACAAAAGTACTTTTCAGATTCCCAGACTATCTACCAGGTTGGTGTTTTGTTGTGGTTTTTTGTTTGTTCATGCATGTTTAGTATGATTGACTATCTGTATAACAAAGGTTCAGAAGGGATCAAATGCTGACCATAAAGAATAACTTCAGTTTTAACGCCTATTGTTTTAGACAATAATTAATAAAGACAAAAGTTTTTGATACTTGGAAATGAGTGATTGTAGTCAATATGGACCCTGTAGCAAATGACTGTGCTAAATTACAAAATATCAGAAACAGTAGATAAGCTTGGCTTTTCCAATTACAGGATTAAGAAAACTCATTTTCCCTTACACATTTTCTTTTCTTTTGCCTGTGATGGGATGAAGAAAGGATTATTCTCTCAGTTTTTCTTCAGGCTAAATCTTTGGAGAGGGTGTTGACATTATTCTGCTGTCACAGATGACACCAGTCTGCCTGTAGATTTAATAAACCATAAGACACCAAACTACAGAAGGGAAAATACTGGAGGAGATATAAAAAAGTTTGTTTGAAATGCTAGTTGTAGTCACAAGTCTATTTCAATTGTTTTTTCTCTAACAAATGGAATACAGTTTTATAAACAAAATTTTTTCATGCTTTTGCACTCTGGGGCACAAAATTTGGAGTCAGTGGTCACTACAGAAAGACAGAACATAGAAAAAAGGGCAACTAACAATACATATAAGAAATACTGTGAGGACATCTCAGAATGCTTTCAAAGACATATTCCCAAACCAAGAAAAAAGCTGGGACAATTCAAGGCAGTGGAACAAAAGATAAGTTAACATAACTCTTAACATAGGTTAAGAGTTAACATAGGTTAACTCCCTCTTAATATAAGTTGATTAGGAACCAGGGCAAAATGGGCAAACCTTTTCTATAATTCCAGTAGGAATGGGAAGAAAAAAGTGAATAAGACCTGTTAAGCTTTATTCTCACCACCTAGAATGAATAATGACGTCAACAAGGACACAGAGAATCATAGCATATCTCAAGAGGGAAGGGGCCCATAAGGATACTTATGTAAGTAAGGGTCCCATACTACTTAAATATAAATCACATGACTAAGAGCACCATTCAGATGTTCCTTGAACTCTGACAGTGTTTGTGACATGAGCACTTACCTGGTGAGCCTGTTCCAGTGATCAATCACCCACTGAATGAAGAACCTTTTCCTAATGTCCAATCTGACCTTCCCTTGTTGCAGCTTCATTCCATTTCCTTGTGTCCTGTGACCTTTCTGGTGTTTCTGGTTTCCTTTCTCTTTCCTTTCTGTTCCAGACTGTGTTTCTCGTGACCTTTCTGAGGTCACCAGAAAGACATCAGCACCTCCCTCTTCCATGCCCCTCATGAGTAGTCTGTGGTATACTTCTCTTTTTCAAGCTGAACTAGCCAAGTGACCTCAGATGCTCCTCATAAGGAGGAGCACCTCATCACCTTTAATAGGGTGACAGGCAAAATACGCTTCTTTGAGGAAGACTTCAGTGCATGTGTTGGAATACTGAGGAATTTCACATTCAAACATGTATCAAACATGTAAAAGACAGGATTATGTGAAGGGTGTGTGATTCCAGAGTACAGTACAGATTCTGGGAAGCCTTGGTTGTAACATTTCCAGGTGAAAATTGTGTGTTTAGGGCCCGTCACATTTGGTCCGTGGTTATGCTTGTTGATGTAGTATGAGAAAACGCTGCATAGTTTCACTGTGGAAAACTCAACCTTGAAGAAAGAAACATTAGTATAACATCTAAGTGCTGAGAACTTAGCTTTTAACAAGGGAACGATAAAGAATAGAGCCATTGCTAGCCTGGTGTCAGCATCTTGAGCTGTTGCAGCCTCAGCTGGTACGCTAATAAATAACTAATAAATTTGCTTTGCTACCTCAGTTGTTAGCATTTTTTTATTTTGTACGTGAGAATCCTCCTGAACCCATAACAAAATGACACAATGTAAGTCAAAGGGAACAGGATTTGGGGCAAGTTCACAGGCTTCAAGAGACATCACAGGCAAGAAAAAAATCAGAATGCAGACATTAGGACCATGTCAATATAGTAGAGAGAGGAACAAGAGAAAAAGAAAACTAAGATTTCAGCATATAAAGAACTTGATGGACATAGTGTAGATAATCATTTCTGGAAACTATTGCTAAGAATGGGAATATGTGACTTTAACATAGGTCAAGTGAAATACATGAACTTTGGAAGCAAGCTCTTCAACTAACAAAATTGCAACTCCACACCCCACAACTCTACATCTGTTTCTCTACAGAATTTGTAACTCTTCTCCAGATTATGCAGGACTTTTTGGTCTGGTAAAGTGAGGCTCAGCTCTAAAGCAGAAAGAAGTTTGCATTGGTGCAGCATACAACCAGATAATCCTGCCTTAAAAACACTGACCTCTGGGAACATTATAGCAAGATGTCTAAGTAGGGTGGCAGCTGTAGAGTAAATCTCTTGGTTACAGATATAAATACAGTCTAATGATGCATGTGATCTAAACAGTAATTTTCTTTCCTCCATTTACATTAATTTGGAGCTTGAAGAACCTTGAGACAGGTAATACAAACTGAAAAAAAAAAAAAAAAGGTAAAAAATCAGTTACTTTAATGTAGGAAGAGAACAGTTAGACTTCCCCTGGAATAGGTCGAGGTTTCTTGGTGCTCTGTATGACAGCAGGAGTCAGGGCATATAAAAAGGGATGAGAGATGGAGGAGGAGTTACTGGTTATGCTGTTTTGCATGGACTGTTTCATCAATTTGCCTTTAGCCGTACAGCAGATGTGCAGTCTGAGCAGAAGTTGTTAAAATATATCATGGAGATGACCCTATTGAATGTAATGCTCATCTCACTGCAGTACCAGCTATTGAAATTTCAGCTCTGCAAGGTGAGAATAAGGCACAGCCCAGGAAAAGAAGTACTGCTGCCAGATGCAGTAACCAATTTCAGAGTACCACGCAGATGGCACTTTGGAACAGACAGACATGCTTACACGCCGCTGTGTCTTTGCTTCTAGGTCTGGGTGGCCCAGCATCTGAGACCCAGCTGAGCAGGATGAGATGCTATAGAGGGCAAAATAGTTCATGCTTTAGTGATTGTACAGACCACAAGTAATCAGATAAAAAATCAGCTCTGAAGGACAGATAGAGCTGTGCTTAAAATAAAGTAAATATTAATTCCATTACAGACAAAGTGCCATAAAAAAAAAAAAATTAAAACCAGCAATCCTTGAGAAGCCAAACTTCGACTGTATAAGGAATTCAGAATTGCAAAGAGTGAAAGGCAACAGAAGACAACACGCTAATTTGTATAACACTCAGGAAATATCCAGTGATTCTTCCTTCTGCCCTCTCCTCTCTGAAAATGTACTCATCAGACTATAATAAAAAATTCAAAGGCTGGGGATGGGGAAAGGATTTAATATACTGTATCAGTCCCTTTTGTACTTTACTTTTTCAAAAATAATTTTGTGCAATGAAGCTTTGACCCAGTGGAAAGGTTCTACATGAAACACAAAGCTCATAAATGTCATAATAAATATTTAGTAAAGGAATTTGCAAGGAAGAGTTATTCATAAAGCTCTAACATGTTTATAGTGATAGTATATGATAGCATCTATTACTTTAAAAAGATATCAAGCAATAACATTTATGCATTGGATAGTTTATTCTTCATTATTCTCTGCTTCTACTATTGTTATAGTTATTCAGTAAAATGCAATTTTCAATATAATAAATTTTTTTTCAGAGTATTTGATATGGTTAATTTCAATTTGCTATCATTTCTTAACACCTAGTGATTTAGTTTTATGTAGAATTGTCATGTAGTTATAGAAATAACCAAAATGAAATGTCTTATTAAGTGTAATTAAAATGATTAATTAGAGAAATCCTTAATAATAATAACCCTTATTTCAACAGGTTCCCCACTTCAGCTACAGTGTTATTGATTTAAAATACAGACAGTTATGTTTATACCCACATATAGCCATGCAAGACTTGGAATAGTTAATGTCACAATTAGAGGAATACAAAAATGTTCTGATAATTTGAAGAGAAATATTGTTGGAAAACTATCGACAGTGTAGTGGCCAAGAATCATTAACAATCTGGTGCTTATTTTTGAACAGGTGTACAATTTAATTATCAAAGCCAATGGGCAATATTAATGCCAATTTCAGAGAAGCAAAACACTGCTGAAGGTTCTGAGCCAACGAGCAAATAAATATCTCATTTCAGTCAGACAATCTAGGATAATAAGGAGTAGTCAACAGTGCTATGGAAAATACTGCAGGCCAGAAATAAAAATGGTATTTCAATTCTTTGTGGAAAAAAACCCAAACAAACAAACAGTACTTGCCATACAGGCACATTCCTGCCAGAGTATTTTACCCTTCTTTAACTCCTGAGGTAAATCCAGATCTCATGCAGAATCGCAAGGGGCAAGATCTAAATAGATAAGATACGCATAAGTACTACATGCTAGTGTTTGGATTCTTTTCAATTTTTATGCAATTGCTATAAGTGAGAAGCTTTTAAAAGTTTTGACTAAGGATAATTTATCCAAGGGAAATAAAAAAGAGTTGAGAAGATGGAATTTCCTTAGGTTCTTAGGAAAAACCCTTCTGGGTGCTGGAATGAAATAGCTCTTACTTGAAAACTCCATTAATTTTTAAAACACTATTACATTCTACAGAAAAATAATTTTAACTAACTTGTTTTGCAAAATTCTAGTAGAAATTACATTAGTATCATTGGACATTATTCTTACACTTTAGTGATACTAGAAAGGGAATAACCAGTTTAAAATATTTCCTCCAAAAAGTATCTTGTTTCTACAGATTTTGCCATCTTAACTTTTTAAGACCTGCAAATTTACCTACATATGTGAAAGATGGTTTGCAGCCTCTAACCACAAAAGTGCATTAACATGGTCCTTACCTGAATGAGAAAGGATCTTATTCAAATCACAGAGAGAAAAAGAAACATCTTGGGAAAACAAAAAAATTGAAACAGATATCTTACACAAACAAAACAAAGCTAAAACCCAAATAAAAATTGCAAAAATATCTGTTATAGAATCACAGAATGGTTGGGGTTGGAAGGGAACTTAAAGATGATCTAATTCCATCCACCCTGCCATGGGCAGAGGCATCTTCCACTAGACTAGGGCACTCAGAGCTCCATCCAGCCTGGGCTTGAACACCTTCAGGGATGGGGCATCCACAATTCCTCTGGGAAACCTGTTCCAGTGCCTCACTATCCTCATAGCAAAGAGCTTCCTTCTAATATCTAATTTAAACCTACCCTCTTTTAGTTTGAATCTGTTCCCCCTTGTCCTGTCACTGCTCTTGTTAAAAGTTTCACTTAGTTTACATCAAGGAAGGTTAGAGATGGTAGTGTCATTGGCTGGTATTTGTATTTGTGAATACTTACTCTTCATGGTCATATACATCTACAAAATGCTTGTATGTTCAGCTCATTTCTTGTCCACCACTGAATATTATTTATATAAGGACACAGAAGATATATTAGTTTTAGAAAACTTGGAGAATATTTAAGTTCTCACAGAGAACAGAATAGCTTTGACAGCTATTTCACAGCCTACCATGGACAGCATCACCTAAGTTTATGTATAATTGTGAAATATATAATATATGCTTTTACTCTCATATTTCAGAAAATGGATTGTTGTCTTAAATTAATTGCTGAGCTACTAAGATGTGCACTTCAAGAAACTGTGTTGTGACTACCCCCTAAGCCTGATGTAGAAAGACTTTTTAATATTATTATTAATATTGCTCTATGTGCACGGTCATATTTTATTTAAAAAAAAAGAAAAAAAAAGAAATACAAACCAAAACCACAACAACCAGACATTATGGGTAAATCAATCTACTTTAATTATTGTTCACTTGTTGTTTTTATGGAAATAGAAGAACTACAGCCACTGAGTGCTAAGATGATGAGTTCAATCAAAATTTGATCACAAACCAAGAAAACCTGCTTTGTATTGTCTCTGTTAGTGATAGCCTTGGCTGTGGTGATCACAAGACTGTGGACTTTGGGATCCTGCTGAGTACAAAGAAGGTCAGTTCTAAGACAAAAGTTTTAGGTTTTAGAGGAACAAACTTCAGCTGGCTCAGATCTCAGTACGGGAGAATTTTGCAGGAAGCTTCCATGGAGGATAAAGGAGCTAACAAGTGCTGGGAGCTCTTCAAGAACCCTCTTCTGGAAGCACAAAACCAGTTCATCCTCTTTAAGGCAAGGGAAGCAGGCAGAGCAAGAGACTCCCTTGGCTTAATTGCAAACATCTGAGTCTGCTCAAATCCAAACTAGAAGCATACCAGAGATGGAAAAGTGGACAAATACCCATTGAGACCTACAAAGGTATTTCCAGGGTGTGTAGCAACGGAGTTAGAAAAGCAAAAGCTCAGCTCAAATTGAAATTAACCAGAGATGTCAAAAACTACAAGAGTGTTCTTTAGGCAAACAACAGTCAAAACCAGAAGGAAAATATTAGCCTGATATTAAAGAGGAGAGGTAGAAAGATACATATTGTCAATAATCTCTTCCCCTCTGGCTGTTAGACCCTAGTACTTGAGAACAAAAATCCAGGTCTGTGAAAACACAGACCCACCATCAGTGAAGGAAGAGTTGGTGTGTGAGCTACTAAAAAAGCATGACCCCTAAACATTTATGAGCCCTGTTATTATCTACCCAAGGGTGTTAAGAATGCTGGCTGGCATAGTTGCAAGGCCACTCTCCATGGTCTTAGAAAAGTTGTGGAGATCAGGGACCATCCTAGAAGAATAGAACATTTAAAGGAGGATCCAGGAATTTATAGGCCTATCAGTCTTACTTAATCCCAGGGAAAATTATGGAATGAATCCTCCAGGAGACTTTCACAAGTCAGATGAAGCAGCACAAATGTTGTAACTGGAAAAAGCCAGCATGAGTTCAGCAAAGGCAAATCATTCTTGTCAAACCAATCTCCTGCTACAGTAAAGTAACCTGCTTGGTTGATGTGGCATGAGCAGTGGGACCTTGTCTACCTAGATTTCTCCAAGGCTTTTGATATGGATTCCTACCGTCTTGTTCTAGAGAAACTGATGTGTTATAGTCTAGAAAAGTGGTTTCTGTTGTGAGTAGGGAACTGGTTGGCACCCAGAGGGCGGTTGTAAATAGCTCCTTTTCAAAGTGAGGTACCCCAGAGATCTATACTTACCCTGAAATTGCTTAATATTTTAATAAACGATCTGTAAGTTGGGATCAAATGTATCCAGATGAAGTTTGCTGAAGATATCAAACTGAATGGAACAGTCAAGACTTTGGAAGGGAATGTCACCCTGCAGGAAGACCTGGACAGGCTGGAAGAGAAGGCTAATGAGAATTGTATGAAGTTCAACAAGGACAAGTGTAAAGTCTTGTATCTAGGAAAATATAATTCAGGAGTGTTACACAGGTTGAGATCTACCAAGCTGGTGACCAGCTCTGTGGAAATGGACCTGGGAATCCTGATGAACAACCTCAATAACTGTGAAGAGTGTGCTGCAGAAGCAGAGAAGGACAACTGGATGCTGGGCTGCATCAACAAGAGCATCACCTGCAGAAATAAAGAAGTGATTAGCCCACTCTCCTCAGCACTTGTCAGACCACACATGGAATACTCTGCTCAGTTTTGGTCCCAGCTATAAAAAAAGAAAATGTGGATGGGGATGCAGAGGGTCCAGAGAAGGGCCACAAAGATGATCCAAGGACTGGGAAGCCTGCTGTATGAGGAAAGGCTGAGAGAACTGGGTTTGTTCAGCTTTAAGAAAAGAAGGCTTAGAGGACATTTTATCATCATGTTCTAGTATTAAAAGGGTGTATACAAAGAAGGTGGAGACTTCTTTGGAAAAGACAAGGGCTAATGGGTACAAATTAATCCTGGTGGGATTCCAATTGGACACAAGAGGAAAGTTTTTCATGATGAGAACAATCACCCATTGGAATAATCTCCCCAGGAAAACAGTGGATTGCCCGACATCGGACATTCCTAAGATTCAACTAGCCATCTTGCCTAGACTGTGCTTTTGGCAAGAAAATTTGTACCAGATGATAGGTTCCTTCCCTATTCTATGATAGCAGTGTTTTTTCATCTTCAATGAGACCATCAAGATGTTTGGGGATCCTTGCATTTCTTGACTGTTGCAACATCTATTGATTCATTTGGGAAATCACACAGTAATATCCACCTAAACTCTATAAATAGCCTATTCTGTAATTAACTTCACAAGTTAATTAATTGCAATATTTCTTTCTTTGGTAGCATGGTTTTAACTGTTTTTTTTCTGGCTTTTTTTCCCCTCTGTGTGATATTTTGTGTGTGTGTTACAACAAAGTTTATTCAAAACATATTTAATCTTGAATATGATGATCTTTTTAAGAGATTCCTTTATATTTCTACATAGCCTTAACTAAAATCTGACTTTCTTCAATGGACTGTCTTAAAAGAGTTTATGTCTAGGTTTAATCCTTACTCCAGAAACATTTTTCACAAGTTGCATTAATAATCATGTTAGATTAAAGATTCAAGTAAGAAATCAGAAACTTTTTGGGAAGCGTAAGGTATCACTAGGGGATGTCAATAGTGGAAGTTAGGCAATCTGCAGTATGTTGTGTTATGTTTTTTAAGATTAAACAATACAACAAATACAAAAATCTTTTCAAAACCTAACACTGACACACACATACACAAAAAGGAAAAAAAAAATGGAAAAGTCTGCACCCCACTTATTCCAAAATCATTTGGCTCTGGAGAAGGCAATCTCAACAATAATAACTTAATCAGAGAGTCTGGCAGTTTAATACATAAACACAGCTATTATAGAAGAAGAAAGAAGAAAAACAACAACCCAAAACCCAGCCTTTTCACTCAGCAGACTGAGTGGTGTCACTCTTGACAGTAATTATACGGTGTTCCACTACATACAGCGCATCATTTTGTGTTTAGTTGATACTTGGGAATTACTAAGAGGCCAACCCAGCAGCCACAGTTTTGAGTCATATGTTTTAATCATTGTTTATTACAAGAATTTGCAGTTCATGTTAATTTGAAAAAACTGCATAAGCACTATATTCTTAGTCATCAAACTTTTAATTAAAAAAAGAGTAACTTTGCGTATGTCTAAATTTTTTTTTCAGTGCTCAGGATTTCATTATGAGATCCAGCATATGACAGAATATCACTCTGGAGCTTATATAGTGGGAAATCACAAGGATTTAAGCCAATATTAACTGAAAACTCAAGAATCATAACTGATTTTGCAAGTTACATAAGGCTGTTTAGCTCTCACTGAGAATCTTTATTAAGCCAACAAAATATGACAGTCCAAGAGAGCTCAAAAGTTGTCTATTCACGCACAAAACTATACCTTTATGGAATATGCCCATGGATTTTTCCTAATGTGTCCAGTTACCTATTTATTACACATGAGAATTTCTCAATGCTACTAGAAAAATCATTGCTCCATTCTGATGAGATTTACAGATATTTCTTTTGTAAAAAAAGAACAAAATCCCTTAAAGCAGAATTGTAGATTAACTTCTGATTAGTGTTGTTAATGCTTAAGAAAGATCTTTAGCTTTTCAAACAAAATTAAAGTTATGATAAAGTTAATGAATTTTACAGATAGTTCCTTTACAAATGAATTACATTTTAATGTCAAATTGTATCAAATTTCAAAATATATGACAAGTGTTACATAAAGATGTGTTGATGAAGGTATCAGCTTATGACAAGATCTGTAGTCACTAAGAACAGTCTTCCATTGTTCTTAAAACTTGACATTTCATATCCTGCCATTTGCAGCACAGCTCAGACAGACTACAAAGGCCATGTTATATTTTGACTGCAGTAAGTGTGAAAGTCATGAAATTATGCAAGTCTATTTTCCTTCATAATCTTATTTCCTGCAGATGATAAGACAGAAAACCGTCAATGTGTTTTTCCAAATAGAAACTCTGCATCCAAAAAGCTCAGGAGAATAATTGGTTCTTGCCAATGTGTTCATCAAAAGAGAGGAGAATGTAAAGAATGCTGCTAGATTTGACCACTTACATTATTCGAAAACATTTTACCTGTATAATGAGTCTTTTTACATATAATCTATTTCTGCATCTCAAACGAATCATTATTTTTCTAAAGGCTAAAATGAAGGAGGTTTGAAGATGATCTGCTGTAAGAAAAGTGCAAATCCAGAAGGGGCACAACAACTTAATCTTTCACTGAAGAAAGACTACAGACCAACAACAACTTAATCTTTCACTGAAGAAAGACTACAGACCATCATAGCTTGTATTTTTTGTTTGTCTCTTAATCATCACAATTTCTCCCAAAAGCTACAACTGAACCTCTGGTCAATGCTCTTTGTGGAGTACCACTATATGAAAAAATCCCTGCTTATTTATTCAGTTAATTTGCAGGCAAGTAACTCCACTGCAGTAGACATACTTTAAAAATACATATGTATTGTTTTGTGATTCAAAAATATGGCCAATGGCTCTAGAAATGAGCTTTTTTCTGTATCTGAAATATTATTACAACTATTATTTGCAAAATAAGAGATCTTCTGTACTCAAATACTTGCACAGAATATGGTTTGACAGACAGGAAAGGTTACCAGAGAAATGAGGCTGAAGAAATACACTGAAATATGGACTCAGATATTTGGGGGTTTTATCCAGTTTTATAGCTGGAACAGCAAATTGTTAATTAGAACAAAGCAGGGACCCAACCCATTATCTTCTGATGAGGATTCTCATCTCTGAGCTATTACAATGTGACAAGAACTTCTTTCCGGATATGCTTGTAAAGAGCATATCTTATTTAACTAATGATGTGGGGCTGATTGGCAGGCATACAGTGTATAACAGGATATGATCCTTTATGATCTTGTCTGTGACTGCTGTTAACAGATTACATTGATTTATTTATCTGAAATTCTGCATTTCATCATATTTAGTTCTAGCCCTGGGAAAAATTCACAACTTTTTGAGTAAATTTCCATCCTTACCCCCATCCAATTTTCCAAATGACCTAGTCTTGGTTACAATTTCTTGTGGAAGTCAATTTCTTGCTTTCTTTGCTTTCTGCAGTTTTAAGCTTCGTTTTTTATTCCAATTTTGACATGAATAATTTCTCAGTATTTTTAGCTGTGAACTGTTATAGCAAAATGCAACATTGTGAAGAAACTGGTTGTTATAACTCCCATTCTAAATTTAGGGCGAAAGTCCCTTCATCAATTCTTGCTTCAATTCACATAGAAAAAACTACAGTTTTCAGATTAGTGGCTATTCTAATTAGAGAGAAGCAAGAGCAAGAGAGGTAAAACGAGACACAAAAGTAAAGAAAAAAGGTTAATCTCAACAAGAGAGATATGAGAATGAAAATGAAACTAGGGCACCTTTTCATATTTAAAAGTAAAAAAAATCAGAACCTAATAATAGGAGTAGAAAGCTAAGATACAATCTGAAAATGCCATGGACTATATTTCTTTGCATTTTCCTCACCTTTCAATGCAAGTGCTTTTGTACTAGATTTCCATCCTAGAAAACTATTAGCAACCTTTGCAGTGACACAACTAACACTGTGGGATTAAATCTCATACCGATATGCAATGTAGCACCGAACCTACTAATTTGCCCAGATGTCAGTTTGCTGTTGGTTTTTCCATTCGTGGTTCTGGAAGCATAACTGGAAGATGCTAGAAAAAGGATTTTCTTTTATAGTCTTTCAACTTTCTCCACTTTGCAAGTGCAAATATTCAATATGAATTATTTAGAGGAATGCCTAGTTATAAATAAAAAATGCCAAAGCAAAGTAAGGTTATCAAGCTATAAATATAATAGTAGTGTTGAAATATGTAGCTGGATGTAAAATTTGGATGTCAGGTTTTTATAGAAGGTAAGAGCTGTTCTGAAAATGAATATTGCCTGCTTGAAACAATGTATAAAACAGTTGTAATTTGTTGCTCACATATGCCTTGAAGAATCATCCAGTCCTAACCTTCCTCTTTAGTTTGAGTAAGAAGTTCATACAGGTCTATGCACAAGAGAAACCAGCTTCTGACTAGACATGGGAAAATATTGACTGATGAAAATCTCCAATTTACTTTTATTTTACTATTTATTCAGCAAAAAAATCCATCAGCCTAGGGTTCTTGCCATTACTTTATGTCCTATGTAGCTACCACTTGTGCTGTGAATTGTTCATTAAGTAAATCAAAAATTCTCAATATTATGTCAGAGAAGTGCACTTGGTAGCAATGAGACCTCGATTAGTCCTATATTATATCCATCTATTACATTCCTAGAGAGAAGATTTTTGTTCTCCAAAAATTTGAAGTCCAGTTTTGTTCCAAATGACAAGTGGGTTTTGACATATTGAGAAGCATAAAACTCAGGAAATGAGATTCTTGGAGATTATTGCTTTTGAATTCTCACTTCAAGGAGAATAACTCCACTTGAAATCTCCCCCTGCTGAACTTAACTCTGTTTTAACAACTGATATCTCCCCCTTAACTTGTATCTTTTCTCAGGTTGGTTCCTGAATAAAAGCCTTCTTTACCAGAATGCAAGTCCCCTTCCATTTAGGGTGAAAATGGGGGTCCCTTTTTGTATTGTACATTTGCATTTAAATTGCTGTTATGGAATATGGGGAACTTATTGCTATTTAATTTTTTTTGGTCTTATTAAAAACTCATACTATCAATATTCGGTTATTGTGCTTCCTTCACTATTAGCACAGCAGTACAGTGAGTTAATTAGTCATTTTAATAAAATGTGACTGTTCCCTGAAAGACAATTATTAAGCAGAAAATTGCAGCTTATCAGCAAAATACTAGCTTTGCTTCCTGAAAATTTATTTTAAAAAATTGATTTTTCACTGTAAAGATTATTAGATTACTTTAATTTTCTTATGCTTTTCCTTTATTTATGCTAAAATTGGACAACTATCATTTTTCCAATCTACTCTTTATGGGTTATTAGGAATCTTTAATAAAAATAGAATTTGTACTCATTAGTTATGTATGCTCATTGAATGTTGATGTGAACATGTGGCTTCAGCCTCATGAAACCAACAGAAATTAACTAAAATTAGTACTTCGGTGCATGTATTAAGTGGACATTTTTCATCTTTCCAATTTCCTGAAACAAACTTACATTGGGAACTAGATCAATCTTCACTTATTCTGATGAATATTGTCAAGAATCAAGAAGGATAAGGACTTTAGTAATGCATATTTCAATTCTGATGGAAATACTACTGAGTGTTTTCCTTTCTCTTTACTTATGCTTACATAGTTTTTATATGTGTTTTTTTAAAAAGCAAAGTAGGGGAAGGAAACCACTGACAATACATTAAGCAGAACGGTCACTGTAGCCATACACATTTGTCCATGATTGGTTTTATCACTAACCTTGCACTTAGATTAAGAACTGAAGATAACCTAATAATGTCAATTTTATGTTTGTTTGAAGCTAGAAACCACTATCACGTCATAAAATGTACATTCCATTCTACAAAGCCAACCTCTTTCCTCTCTACAGTCCTATATTCTCTGTATTTCCTCTTCTGTATTCAGGGTCTGTGGGTGGAGGGAAGAGAATGAGTAAGTAAACTACAAAACACAGATAATAATTGTATCACGTACTTGCCCTTGTCTTCTTATTTTAACTTCAGGAAAGAAGTCTTAGAATTTTTATAACATTTCAATAGTAATTATATATAATTTAATAATTCATATAATTTATACTTCATATATAATTTAATATTTGTATATAATTTAATAATTCCTAATATATAATTCAATAATTTAATAATCATTTCAATAACATTCCTCTTTTTTCTTTGTTTTCAACATTTTTTCATTATTTTATGCGTTCTAAATTTTCAACAATGGCTGTTAGAGAGCATACAAAGAAGGGCAATGAAGGTGGTGAAGGCCTTGATGGGAAGCCATATTAGGAGTGGCTGAGGGCATTTGGTCTGTTCAGCCTGGGGCAAAGGAGACTGAGGGGAGACCTCATTGGAATCTACAACTTCCTCATGAGGGGAAGAGCAAGGGCAGGCACTGATCTCTTCTCTCTGGTCACCAATGACAGGACCCAAGGGAATGGCCTGAAGTTGCGTCAGGGGAGGTTTAGGTTGGATGTTAGAAAGAGGTTCTTCACCCAGAGGTTGGCTGGGCACTGGCACAGGCTCCCCAGGGCAGTGGTCACAGCACCAAGCCTGCCAGAGTTCAAGAATATTTAGCTATAGAAAGCAAGCTGAAATATAGAACGCAAAATGTTGCAAGTTCAAATGGATTTAGGAAGTGGTTATTTTGCCAAACAGATTTGCCATAAAGGTAGGCTTATAAAGCCTTCCATTTCTAATCTCATTACTATTTAGGTTATAGTGACAGATGAAAACCTATACTATAACAGAGGAGTTATATGGGGTTCTGCATTGCATATTTTGGGATAATAGCAAGCGATTGAACACCATTAAAACACGATTTGCTGGTTTTTTAAAGATATTTAGAAACTATGATGAGATCAAATAATTTTAAATGGATAAAATGTGGCTCATTCCTCTCTACCATGTAAATGTCAATTGTGTCTATTGGTCATGTCCCAGGATTAGTAGTTTCTCTAATCATCTATATTTGATTTTTGCAATAATATAAATGATATGCACCATGTCAAACTTATTTTAATTTTTTACTTCCTCTAGAGAAAAAATATGTTTACCTAATCATCAATAGTCTAAATGTATTAGTAGTCTAAATGTAACCTTATAAACCTAACAAGAGTTTCTTAAGATGAAAAAATGTACTAAACTTTACTGATAAATAAATAAATTTTAAGTTTACAGAAGACTTCAGTTAATAGCCATTTAACTTTTATAGCATACTTTTCTTATTATAAAATGCTAAAGCAGTAATGAAAGCTAGTATTTCACAGCATAAAATCATAGCGTTTGCAGATAAATAGATAGTAATATATATAATCATAGAATGGTTTGGTTTGGAAGGATCCTTAAAGATCATAATGTTCCAACCTCACTGCATTGGGCAAGAACACTTCCTGCTAGAATGGGTTGCTCAAAGCTCCATCCATCCTGTCCTTGAACACTGCCAGGTATGGGGCATCCACAATTTCTCTGGGCAGACTGTTCCTGTGGATCATCACCCTCACCATAAAGGATTTCTACCATCTAACCTAAATCTACCCTCTTCTGGTTTAAAGACATTCCCTCTCATTCTATCACTTCATGACCTTTACAAAACATCCCTCTCCAGGTTTCCTGTAGGTCCTCTTTAGGTACTGGAAAGATGCTATAAGGTCTCTGTGAACCCTTGTCTTCTCCAGGCTGAAGATATTTCCTGAGATATAATTTCTTCTATTTTTTTAATGATATTATATTATGTCTTATTAACTCTCTACACAGGAAGTTGCTACTTTGCTTAACAGCAAGTATTAACAAATTGGAGACACCATTCACAAAGTGAAAAAAACCAGATGGTAGGTGCATACAGATGCTGCTGGAAGCAGATGACTACACTTTCAGGTCTTGACGAATAGTCTAATTACTGACAAGAGTTTGTCATTGTAATGAGAGTAAACAGTAAAATAAAATTGAAACATCATAGTTTTCAGGAGAAGATGCTTCTAATCAAACTAAATACTAATTATTATATGTAAATTTTGGTAGCATTAATATACAACAAAATATAAACTGAATTGATAGAATAGCAGCTATAAAGAAATACTTCATCCCCATGACAAACAGACAGCAAAAAATGCTATAGGCTATAAAAAAGACTGTGGTGGTTTAGTTTTCTTGGTTTTGGTCTAGGTCTTCCCTCGTAACAGGGTCATAACTAAGGAAGTATTCCACACCATTCCTTCACGTAATCAGGTGTATATAAAGACAAGGGGGAAAGTTTCCTCTCTCTCTCTCTTCCTTTTGTGTGCTTGGAGGACATCAGGTCTCAGTGTATCAGCTCAGCTCTTATTTCTGTGACCTGAGGCCCATCTGAGAAACTGGTGTCCCAGACACACGAAGGTGGAGAAACTGCTTCTCTTGAGGGGAGTTTGGTGAGAATTTATTGTGTTAGTTACCTTATTGAGCCATTCTCTGAGCTTTTGAGTTTTGTATATCTGTTTTGTTTTGTTTTTACACATTTTTGTCCCCCTTTCCTCTTTTCCCCCTCTTCCCTTTTGGGGTTGTTTGGTGTTCTTGTTCTGTATATTCATAGTGTTTGATTGTATATAACTGTGTATTCATATGCATATGTGAATATGTATATACTTTTACTACAATTTTCTTTTGGTACTTTTTTTTCTTCTCCTGGGGAGGGGGGGATCTGTGTGGCCAGCAGGCGGGTTTGGCAGAGAGCCAACCCGAACCTCTACAAAGACACAAAAATACAAGCCTTAGAAAAGACCCACACTAAGTACAATTATAATACTATCATACTCTTACAGTCATGATTACATATGAAGGGCAATATAGACTTTTATTAAAGAGAATAGAAATATAATTATCTGCTAGGAAAGAAGGGTAGAAAATTAAATTGATTATATTACAGAGTAATTCATAAGAATACATAATTCTGGTGATATACTACTCAGTAGGTATAAATAGATATAAATAAATCAGAAAGGCTCACAGAGATATTTGACGCACATTATTTACTGAAAATAAAATTGCACTTGATATTCTTGCTTTATTTTTTTTTTCCTTTGCCTTTCCAGCCAAAACGATGTAAAAATAGTCTAATAGTGATAAACACATTGTGTTCTAGCTCACTAAGCTCATACAAGCTCAGTGCCCATTTGTTTCTCTTGAAATTTGAATTAATGGAATAGTCAATAATTTAAGTCATTACTATAAAAAGAAAAAAACCCAAGCCTGAACTAAACCCCAACAAACAATGAACACAGAATGTTCCTCTATGCTCATGAAAGTGTTATAAGCAAAATGGACAAGAGAAGAACACTCTTTTGTTTGTATTTTTTGCTTTGAATATTTCTTCTGTTGCATTTTCTCCTTTAGTTTGTCACACTGACAGGAACAACTGACATAAGAATGTAACTAAGTATTACATCAATCTGCCATCACTGTTTAGTTCCCATTTCAAAAACTGAAAAAATGAGTACTATGACATTCAGCTCTTCATTTTAAACACCTCAGTAATAGCTCCTCATATTAATTTTGAATGACAGCCCCTAATGAAGGATAACTCCACTGAAGTGGAATGGTAAATATGTTTACCTATGAAATCCATTTAATCATTTTGCAGATGGAACATTTAGTCTTGGAGCAGAGGGAAAAATGATACAGTAAGCATTCATGATTTAGACAGCTGCAGAAATGTTGTCTGTTTATATTGACTACAAGGTAATTATTTTGTTCAGAATGCAAACTTCAGAATTTTATTCCCCCCCCCGCCCCAAAGAGACAAATTAACTTTGGCATGCTCTGAGAATGCATATTGACCATAGAAAAGTCCATATAAAGAGATATTGTATATCTAGCCTCTTGTTCTAGCTCTAGACCAGACACACGTATATCTTGCCCTTTCCCTTAATGCTGGAGACAAATATCCTTCTCCCTGACTGTAACAGAAACAATACTAGCCCTAATCCCTTTATGAGGTGTCATATAAATAACGGAACTTATATTACACTCTCACATCTTATGGAAATAATGGAATAACCTCTTTCACTTTATCAAAGATTTTTGTTCATCTTCTATAGCAGTGGACTTGGAAATGATTCATACTTTTGGTACTTTTAATGAACAACTGTTGTCATAACCAATACCAGTGAGAAAAAAAAAAAAGATTTATATAAGAGCTAAGAAATTTTGAATAAATAAAAAAAAGTAACATTAATTGAAGAAGTAAGTAGATGAAAAGCTACTGAACAAGAAAACCCCAAGTTTGAGATTACAACTGACAAGATTTAAGGAAGTTTCTGGGCTGAGGCAAAAATTCATTGCTTTGAATATGCCAATGCAATATTCAAATATTATGCTTACTTAAGCAAGATAGGAATTTAACCATTTGCTTTACTCTCTTTTAATCTTTCAGAATCCTCTCAAAACCTATCTTTGCTTCATTACCCTAGAACTATTGCAAATATGTAGATATCTCAGAAGAACACTGCGCTGGTTCCCTGAGGCAATATTTACCAATTATTTATTCATCAGCACAGAGCTTCCTCTCAGAAGCTTACCATGTACTGTGTTCAGGATGGGGTCTGTTGTTGAATGCACACATGTAAAGTTCCAATGAAAGAGGTTGTCTGGAGAAGTTGTAATATTTCTGCTGCTGGAAACATGATCTGAGGAACCATATTTATCCTTGAAGTCAACTCTGCTTTGAGTACAGGGTTGGGTGGGATGTATTCCTCCTCTTAGGTCCTTTGCAACATAAATTATTCTGTGATTCCAAAATGCTACTAAAATTGGAGTAGTTAAGTCTGACTAAAATACAAAACTTCATTTTTCAATTTTTCTTCTGTTGATGAATATAATTAGTCAAGCACTTTGAAATGTTGGGGAAGCACAGCATACTTTTTGATTTTTGTTACAAAATAATTTAATTAGAAATAAGACATAATGCTGGATTCTACAAAAGAGACTCTTAGGAATATTTAGGAACATTGGTTATTTTCCAGTTTAGTAATAAGCAAAATAGGTTCACATAGTATACACTTAATAGCCTGATTTAAAGAAATATACTGGATTGATAACAAAAAAACATAAATGTGGATGATTAATCCTTTACAGTTTAGTTGCTGCTGACTATGCTAACTTAAGTGCAACATTTTTAGATTGAAAACCAAACACTATTTAAGCCAAGATTTGTATCAGTTGCAATTGTTTTGAAAAGTCCTGAAAATATAATTTCATTATCTAAAATCTACAAGAGTTCCATAACTTCAACAATTTTCCTTATTATTTCCTGAAGGGGAGAACATTTAAATTTCCAGACATAAAGGATGAATACAGATTTGCTTAGGTAAACAGCCATAATTTACTAAGAATAGTCAGATCTTCTATTGCACAAACTGAAAATATGCTATTTTATATATTTAATTGTATGCTATGAAGTTTACAGTATCTTTACTTCATATTAAGGAAAAATGGCAATATAAGGAGACTTCAAACAGAAAATAAAAAAGACTGACATGCAGTTTAAAGTGTAAAGGCTTGCTATAAAAATACAGTCTTCTATTTTTCTCCTCCCTCAAAACTAAATCTAGAATTGTCATTTAATTCTTAGTCTCTTCTCCTGAATATTCCGAACGGAATTTACTTTTATGCAACAGCTGCTTGTTTGTTTTTTTTGTTTGTTTTGTTTTTTTAGAGAAAAACGTTCACAAAGTTACCTTCTTTAAATAGACAAAATTTAATGTTTACCAAAATGTCTTATAGATTTGGTTAACTTCTGGGAATAACAACAAAGAAAGAGGGATCAGATACAATGTGCTTCAAGTTCTATTGCAGACATAGAAGTCCTGAATTCTTGGTGAATCATGGATCAGTGAAATCTTCTGACAACCATAGCCTGAAATACTAAATACTCCCTCTTTTACCTAGGGAATTTTAGTCCAATAAGGAAGAAGTCTAGAGAAGGAGAAAAAAAACAGCAAACAAATAAATTAAAAAAAAATGTCTTCATATTTACTAAAAAACCCCAATAAATTAAGAAACACTGATGACTAACCTTGTTCAGTGGATGATTAAGTGACAAGAACTACTCACATGAAAAGATATCCAACAAGTAGGATCTTTTCAGTGAGGCAAGAGATGCAGCATCTCTGCTATCACTTCTCCATATGTCATATCTTCTGCTAAGAGCACTAGACCCAGGGACCCTGATGAAACTATTGAAAAAAAAACCTCAACAAACCCCCTGAAAAAACACACTCCCTTCCCCCATAAAATAAAGAAAACAAGTCCAAGTACCAATTCTATACACTTTACATTACAATGCAAACATTTTCTGATGTTGCCTTTATTACAATTTTTACCTCTTTTGTACTTTGTACCTCTACTACAACTTTTGTTTCTTGCCATAAAAGTGCAGGCAAAAAATGCTAATGTAAAATATTAATACTTAAATGAAATGAACAAAGGAATCAAAGTTCTGTTTTTTCACTATGAAAGAATGGGAATAGACACAAGCTCAGATAATGATGCTGGTTTCTGGAGGGAATGGCAGACAGAAAAGACGAAAGAAGCCAAGGGAAAAGACTGAGAAGAAATAAATTTGTGTTATCAGTGATTTCATGTACCAGCCTAGCCTTCGAACTGGATCTAAATAGGACTTTCCAATTTTGTTTCAGGCCACGCCTAATTGCTGGAAGTGGATTGGGTTTAATTAATTAACTAAAAAAGCCAGTAGAATTTGGTGTGCTTTGAAGTGATAAACTAAGTTTTTCAGAAAAAAGAAGTATCTATAACCAATACTATTAACAGCAAAGAAAGGATATTCTATCAAAGAAAAACAATTAATTTTTCTGTTACTGTAGATAATCCCAAGATCTACAGATTCATACTGCCAAAATTTGAACTTGCAGAGTCATGAAACAGAACATTGGAATAGACAAGTCTCTCAAAGCACTTAGCACTTATAACCATTTTGTCTTCACAATAGATACAAATAGCAAAAGAAATTTGTCAGTTAACTAACAAATTGGTGTGTTAGAGCACTAGGACTGAAATCTATTTATTGGAAGCACTATTTCATAACACCAAAAACAAGAAGAAAACCTGTGTAATCAAGCTGTACTGTAGGGAACAGATATTGAACTTGTAACCTTGAATACAAAAGTAAGAGAAGTATGAACTTGCAGCAGTTTGGATAAATTATGTTTCAATTTTTATGCCATAACCTGCAAAGCAACATTGGCTTTATATGCAATGAGCAGATTTACATGAAATTAATGATCTGCAAAAACTGAGGTTGGAAATCTCAGACAGTGTGAACTACAGCTGAGTCTAGCCAACTAAAGAAAGAGTATTCAATGCTTTATGAGGGATGTCATAAAACCCAAACAAATCTAGTAATTCTAACCATCAATCAACATAAGGTGGTGGGGGGGAATGACAGGAACTCACCATTATTGCATTAATTAGGTGAAATAATGTTTTAAAACACAATATGAAGAAATAATGATGGTTACTGATATCTATACAATTCATCCTAAGGACTTGAACTGGAATCCAAAAGCACTCTGAACTATACTGAATACCCTGTACAGCTTGATGCCAAGCAAGGAGTCACTTTAGGAGTCACGAAGTACTAGTTATATGAAATACACATTAATTACCATTACTTGGGCATGACTATGAAGTTATTAGAACAAATTAGATTAACTACTTGCAAATACAAATTTTAGCTCTGAAAAGTTTCATTGTAATCAGAAGGTTTTTTCCTTCTCAAGAGTCATTCAAAAAAGCAGACCATAAACCACTGACAGATCAGATCACTTGACCAGGAAATCATTCTTTGGTGCCAAGTCATTACTCTTAAAAGACTGGAAATATAGTGGCCTGGAAAGTCAGCTCTTTTATTTTGATTATTATGCATTCTTTTGGAGGTTAGAACTAGATTCAACTGTTTCTCTGTCTAAATGGATATGAACCTACCTTTTCTACCTAATGGAATTCTAAGTTGCAAAGTAAATGTCTAAGTAAATTAAAATAGATAGACCATGTGTGTCAGAATAGTTTAATTCTCTAATGAGCAAATTGAAATCCAGGGCAAGAATATATAGGAACCTCATGGCTGAGATTACTCATCTAAGAGGACAGATTCTTTGATTCTATCTTTCATGAGAAGAACTGTCTCAGTATTTTACATGAAATTATTAATGGACTTGAATACAAACAGGAATGTGTAAGGAAATTCAAGTCTGATCATTCTTTCTCAAAAGTCTATCTAAATATTTTTTTTCTTGTTAGTAAATTGGAACATATCTGGTAAATCAAATGCTTCACTTGGTTTGATGCAAATTAGAGTGAAGCAGCTATGATTATATACTTTTCTCATCAAAATGTCCATGACAGAAAAATTAGGAATAGCAGTTCAAACTATGCTAAAAATTAAAAGTTAAAAAATTAGCTTTATTTGTGGACAAGGGAAAAAGTCCTTTGGTAAAACATGTTTACAAATGGCTTCAGTGGCTTGGAGAGAAGGGCAACTATGTGTATGCACTATATATTTCTCCATAAACTTTCAGATTAATTAAATGTTTTCTTGGGTTTTCCTGGGTATGCAGTGAGTTTTTTTAATAACAGAAAAAAACCCAACAGTCATATGCTCCTATTTTGCATCAAAAATATTTCAGTGGAAGTACTTAATTCATTATAATCTCTGTACATTTAAAAAGTGCATCTATCAAAAAACTGGCTCCAGTTGGCAAGATTAACTTTTTCTTATAATGATTCTGGCATACATGTCATTGTAATCATTAATATTCTAAATTCAAGAATTATAGGGAAAAAATGTGCATCTACCAGCATGACACAACCATCATCTTTGACTAGATCAGTATATTTGTATTTATGATTGAGAACACAGTCAAGTTATGTATCTGGTTTTCTTTACTATTTTTATTGATGTATGAATATTGTCATTCAGTTCAACATGAAAAATGCAACTTCTTATTATCTGTTAGACAACTGCTAGTTGGTGACTGTTAGTGTCAAGCTAGAAACGGTATTCATCTAGAGCTGCTTAGCAATGTGAGAAGTGACTTCACACACACACAACACACAAAAACATCTCTAGTAAGCAGATTCAACTGTCTTTACTTTGAATACTACTCTCTTCTAGAAAACATCTGCAAATTATGATTTAAAAAGTAATGTATGCATTTCTAATTAAAACAATCCTCAACTTCTGTTATCAACTCTTCGCGTTACTACTTTTATTGCGTTTAAACAGGTATTTTGTCATTTACAAGCACTACATCAGTCCTTTTCTTTCCAATTATCTAATAACAACCTATTTCTTCTATTTAGAGGACATATGTGAACCTTGAGTTTTTCCTTAAATTTAAATCTGAAATTTTGTTTAAAAAGTCATACGTAAATTTATTTTTTCCAGACAGAACACCTCTATTATTTTCATACCTTGTTAAAATTATGCTGCTTTTCCAAAGCTGCTAAATGATTTTTGTTCAATTATGAAGAAGATGCAGCATTTGTAGGATAAGATAAAATAAATTATTTCAAGTGTAGACCAACAGTGAATAAAAAATTACTGAAATAACTCATCTGGATCATTTTGTTGCTGCACAGTTCATGAAAATGTGTCCAAATCTAAACCTGTAAGGCTCTGAATTTTTTTCCCCATGTAATTCTAAAAATTTATGTAAACATTTTGATACATGAAAGATAATAAATAATGAAAGGAATTAAAAGGCCACTCATTAACCATATTAGGGAACATGAAACATTATCAGACTGAGAAGTGCTAATGCAAATGCTGCTGCACTGCAACAATGACTTCAAATAATTTTGTTATATTTTAGAAAAAACAATTAAGATTTAATGTTCAACTTGATTATTCATTCATGAGGCTTGATTAAGTCTAATTTTTGTTTTAATTCCTTTGTGACACAAAGAACTTAGCTGGTAGATCACGGAGTTTTTCTTTTTGCGCTCTACTCAGCCAATCCTGCAGTAAAGCTGGAAATTTTATTAAAAAACTCAACAAACAAACAAACAAAAAAGCCAAAGAAAAAATAAAAAAAACAATACCCAAACCAATTCCTAACACAATTACAAAATTATAGAAAGACAACGTTCTTCTTTGCTGTGATTTCTGATACTTGCATTTCAAAGCCCCTGTTAGTCACAAATCTTGACCTGCAGGTAAAGGTTTGTAACAAACACTAAACAGATCTCCCATGTACACATCTACAAGTCTGTGCTCATCTACTCAGCACTGCCATACACTTTGAAGATCAAACATACTCAGTGAAAATCTGCCCTATTTTTTACCGGTATCAGTGACAAAGAACTTTAAAAGACAAAGTATTCAATACTGTGTCCTCACCTTAAATAGTCAACATCCACAGACTCATAACAGTGCATAACAGAATGTGCAAAGGCAAATTTGTTTGATTCATTTTCAGAATATTTTGCTTGTCATTCTTCTCCAGTTCTTCACTACCTGATTTTTCATGAGGGATCTCACTGTGTCTGTGCTCTTTCATTGTAATAGCATCAACACACAGCATCATGCCCCGATTTTTCACCAGAACTTTAATTACAATTGGACATCCATTCTAGATTTCTAGACAATATATTATAAAACTTAAAATAAATCTAAAAACTATTCTCTATTAAGATAAGTCAAATGACATTTGTGTAAAAATTTCTTTCTCAAAACTTCACCTGAAGGTAAGATTCACAATGAACACAGAAATTAAAGGAAACCTTGGCTTCAAATGTTGCATAAATGTTAGGCAAGGAGACAGTGTTTTGCATAATGGGAGGAATGAGGTAGTCAGAAACAAATGCACGAATCACTAATTTGAAGTAAAACCTTTTTACTGAGGCACTTCATATTTTCATGAAGAAATTTGGCATATTTTCATTTTCTACTCTCAAAAGAGTTGTTTTGTGTTGGTCGGTCAATAATCTAGACGTTTCCAGTTTGGGTTTAGAAACTGATAATTTATTGAACACTCATGCTACAATATATAGAAGCAAGGAGCAGGGTATGTTAATGAGGAGGCAGGACATGTTAATAAGGTGGACGAGTTATGTTAACTAGGGCTTAGGAAATGCAGTCATCATATTTTGCAATAGAATAAGCATTTCTCCACACCAGGACCACCTGGGGAGGAACAAAGGGTTTCTGGATGTCTTGCAACATCTTGTAAAGTCCTTCCATATCTTGCAAGGGGAGACAGGGCTAATAGACATAGATAACTGAAAACAGTCCTAATCCTCAATGTATCTGCTCATGGCAGGCTCCTGTTTTATACTCCTCTCAGTATCTGTTGCCCACGTTTTGCTGGACAATCCCTTCAAGTCTCCATCTGTTAATAATCAATTTTCTTCCCCAACAGTTTTGAATGTTTCTTAGTTATTTCAGATTTTCTATAAAGTTATTTAAAAATAAGGTAGTACATAAAAGTATTATACCTATACCTACATATAGCATACAAACAGCTCCCTTCTTAGCCCACTCCATTCCAGATAGTCTGGAAACATCAAAAGTTTGTCATGTATATTCTTTAAACAAATCCTAGAAGTAATAATTTCTTGATTTCCTCTTCTAAAAATCTCTGTTCATGAAGATATGGATACTATTTCCAAAGTCTGACTCCAAGTCACAACTGCTGCCTTCATAAACAGAATGATGCCTTAGAGTTTTCATGAATTTGTAGATTTTTATACTTCTAGGTAGTTTCTCACATACAGAGTAGCTAGTAACCCCTAACCCTGTGTTAGCTGTCTTAAGGGTCAGATAATAGCTGGAACACTGTGCGAAAGAAAACATGTACCAGAGCTAA
>JAWWMP010000081.1:94589224-94638887 GCA_035047865.1 Dendrocincla tyrannina
GAAAAAAAAGAAAAAAAAAAAAAAAGCCAAGACAGGGATAACAGGGGGGCAGAAGGGGAGAGAGAAGGAAAGCGTTTGAGACAGTAGTTGGCTGCAATACCCTTCTTCCTCCCCAAGATCTCAAATAGGAAAATGAGATTTGGAGCATCCTCCAACAATAAAATGTAGTGATGTTCTGAGATAAACCTCATGCTAATTATTTTAGAACTCAGCAAGTTTAATTTTTACAGCATTGAGTCAGGAAAGTTATTTTATCTTAAACACTTCATTTAATTGTAATTATCACAACCTCAGTGATTTTGAAGTCCTTCAGGAATATTTATATGCTGAAGTGCTAAAATTACAGTGGAATTCAAATCCCAACTGTTCTAGATGTTACAGAAGTGTATAATAAGGAGTACTTGATAGTCTAAGAAGACAAGAAACTATAATTAAGAGACATAGAGAGGATGCAGAAGAGGACAGAAGTGAATGATTCAAGAAGTGAAAATCACCAGAGAAGTGATTGATCCAAGATCTACTGCAGAGTCACAGTCAGAGAACAGCATGTCCCAAATCCTAGTCTAATCAGCCAACTGGTAACCCAGAGCAGTTCATTCATATCATCAACAATAAATGGTACTTTCACAACATAATGAAGATATCTTATTCAGTAGACATATATAATTATGCATAATGAGAAATGGGAAGAATATTATAGACTCATTTCATATATAGACTAATTTCTTCTTCTTTTTAACATCACTGCGCTTTACCTGAATCTTTCAAAGCTATTTAAATTGAAAATAAGTGGGACCTGCCTTTGCCTAAAAGTCACAGCAGCTTTAAGGGAGGCTTTTCAGTTTAACATAGAATTTTTTCAGTTCAGACACTCTTCACTACCGTTCCCAACATAAATATGTCACCTTTGTGATAACAAACCCAAAATTTATCACAGGCATGCTGTTTCCCACCTTTACTGGGAAGTCACAGTCTGTTTTTCTGAGTAACACTACAAAGTGAACAAATCTTAAAATACTGACAGACACTGAATTAGACAATTACACAGCCAAAATCCTGACTGTGTAAAGGCTAAACTGTGAACACCTTTTGTCAATAACAGCTTACTTCAATTGAAATTGAAATGCAAAATTCCTACAAATGAAATCAGTGAACATTTACTTGAAATTATAAACTTAGTGTAGTTAAGGGTAATGTGCAAGGTAGGGCAAAATTTGTGTGTCAACTTTGACCCTTGCATAGTGGTTCCTTGAACTGAAGCTATTATTCTTCTAAATCTAGTGGGCATTAGAACACAGCATTTTGAAAATATTCCTTTTTTTGTTTTAAATATAGATCAGAAAAAAATGTAAAAGTATCAGTCAAAGATGGAGAGATCTCTGAAGTAAATTACACTTCTAAAACAATTTTGATTTGTATCAAAAATGAATAATGACTCATTAAATAAAATCTGTGTTTCTTATATATTGTAAGACACTTTTATGGTGTTAGGTGGAATCATTATCTAAAGATGAAAGAAGAAATGTGTTGTCATAAAATGGTCTGATGGCTTGAAGATTCTCCTTCTGAAATGCATGGTGGTGGTTCACTTGACTGCCCTTGAGACTCAGAGAGAAGCAGATTAAACATGATATTGTCTTTTATAAAGAATACTGTGTCATAGCTATTTAGACATCCCAATTCTTTCCTGATATACTGTCTTTTCCATACTGTTAGCTCAATTTAAAATGTTAAGGAGCTTTTACTTGACTGCAGGGCACAACAGGGAATTTTCAGCAGAAAAGCTATGGAAGATATCTTGAACTGGTTGGCAGTGTACAAATATATTTAGAAAATTGAAATTATTGACTGTACAGGAAGTTGCAGGCAAGTGTTAAACACAGTGCTTAACTGCAATAGTTTAACTTAAGTGCATAACACAACATAAACAGTATCCTACAAATACTTTTTACTATTTTTTCAAAAAATACATCTGTATATTAAAAAAAAAAAACACCCTTATATTTGCCAGAATAGTAAATTTTGAAGCTGTGTACAAAGACTAATGTTGTCAAAGACACAAAAATCTTCATGTATCTTATCAGCTGCATAATGATCTGTGGCAATTCCATAAGTTTATTTGTTGTCTATTGGGACTTCATAACTCTCAACTTATATCTTCTATAACATAGAATTGATACTTAAGTAAAAATGCCAGCACGTTGCACTGTGTAATATTTTAGTGTATTCCTTTGCTCGAAATGGTGAATTTCTCTACTATGATCACATTTCTTTTTATGTAAGACCATTTTTAAACTATACAGTAACTGATTTCTTTATGACCATTAATTAGTAAAAGAAAAGAAGTATAATGAAATAATTACCTTTTTTCAGATGTACCTAGGCTATTTAATCTATGTGTATTTGCTTAGGTAAAATCAGTATTGTACTATTGCACACCATTGTTTAATGTTATTCCATAGTTATATGTAACATTACAAAATAAATTAATAGCAATATACAGATAATTTTTTTGAAAAAGGATGTTTTACCATTCAGGGTAACCATGGATACAGAAAACAGCTGGTCATTAAAAGCTCATGGAATCAAAGAGTAGCCTAAATTTTTATTGCAACCTTGCATTTTCAAACACAGTCCCATCTGCTGACATGAATATAGAGGTCTCCTATGTGGTTTGGAGCTTTTCCAACACCTGCAGATTCTGTCCAAACTACACCCAGACCCTACAAAGTTGTCTGCCAATTTTAGTATATTAATTAACACCTTCTTGATTTATTAAATTCATAAGCCTTCCTGGAAAAGATAAGCTTAACCTGGAAAGATAACACCACAAAAGCAAGAAGAATATTGCATTTAAGAGCTAACTTGTTTACTTGTGGTAACCAGTTTCTGTAAGGTGGCTGGCAGCATTGACATTAAAACAAATTGCATAGCCAGCTGATCTTCTGTTTCATAAGGTAGCAGAAAAAATTTGAAAGGATATTGAGAAATGGTGTAAATGTTAAATCTTTTTTATTTAACATATTTCTAATTGTCTACTTAACAAAGGAGCTTTATTTTGAAGGCTTCGTTTCTAGGTTTGAATGCTAGTCTATACCATTCAGACTTTGCTAAAGCTGCAAAGTATATAAACATGCTGTTAAAAAGAAAACAGCAGCTGTTAACTTTATTGTGTCACAAATAGCCTATGTACTAGCATCACACAATGGTATTTCTCTGATCTTTCATTGTTAACTGTTGTGAATATACATCTCTGTCAAAAAACATACTGTCATGCTTCTTAGGATTACCTGGCATTAAAAGGTGAACTCTTGGACTTCATAAAGATCATCCATAGAATAAAGATAAAATCCTGCAAGGCAGATGACAATTGCATTATGTCCAATAAACTGAAATTAATTCTGAATGTGATAATACTGGAGGACACCAAATTTTGGAGTAAGGTTTATACAACGCTATTTGACATGGCCTAGCCATGTCCATACAATGAAAGTATGCTACAGGCAACTCAATATAGTGACTGCATGTATTTCCATGACACGGCAAGAGAGCCTGATTAGTCCTATTGTCAGTTATAACCTGTAGGAGAAACAGGTTTGTCTGGACTGAGGTTTATTCTCACATGAAGCTAAACTGAGTTTCCTGGAGAAGTGTTTTTTGAAAATTATTACATTTCTTCATCAGGATATTTTTCCAGAACACTATAATTCCAATCAACTTCCTGGAAAGTGAAATGCTCTTATTCATATAAAGAAACATAGCTTTAATATTCTTTATTAGATTAGATTACATTAATCTTTCTAAGAATCAACACTCCTCATTCAGTCTAAGATCTCTTTGAGATTGTACTTTTGTATCACTATATCTTATATCATTAATTGGGTTATCAAACTTTTCTATTATGGTTTTTACATAGACTTCCTTTCAATTAGTCTTTTTATTCTCATTAAATTAATTTTTTATACCAGTTATGCACTATCTATGCCAAATAAATTTATTTTCTCCAAGAACAGTTAGAAACTGCATGTATAGAAACAATATGAATGTGCACAATTAGCTGTCCCTCATGAAGAACACTCTGCAAGAACATGATTCTTTCCTTTCAGAACACCACTGTTTGCCTGTACTTTGTCTTAACATTGTTACGTCCATCCAACATTAAACCCAACTTTTGGATTTAAAACACAGATGCAGAACAGAAAATTAAATATATATATTACCATAACTATTTTTGTGAACTAAGTATAGTGCATCTACCCTTAATCTACCCATTTTAACATCACCATTAAGATCCAGCTATTAATGTCATATATGCTTTTCAAATGCCTAAACTGAATTTTCAGATTTTCTTTTGCTTTTTCCTTATCCAGGCACTGTTGTAGCTTTTGAATCTAATTTAGCAAAACATCAAGCTGAAAATAAATAGACTGATTTTCAAGTATACTAAGCACATTTTTACTTTGATGTTGGTTATAATACAAAGTAACATCCAAGCATATTTGAAGCTCTTCTCTATACATGTGCATATTTCACTTTTAAAAATGTTGAACTTCAAAGTAGTATTCTGCTTTTCATGCCTGAAATGAAAGTTGTCAGATTTTATGGCAGGTATATCATTGCACTGTGTATTCTAGGCTATCCACAGAAATCCCGTTGTCTTAGCTACCTTGAAATTCTTCCGAGTTATGTGACAGTTTATGGATAATAGGACATCACACAGATCTTCCCTTCTAATCACAGAGAAGGACATTTCTTTACCTTAATGTATTTCTCCAGTTTCTGTGCCACTGACAACAAAACATACGTCACACGAATGGAAATGCAATATAGTACAGAGATGGTTTGGAAATAGGACACATTTAATGTTCATTACAGAACTGCAATTTGAGCGCCATGAAATCTCTGCAACGAAAACTAATAATGGATGAAACTATTCTTTTCTGGGTTTGATACATTAGCAACCACTGTATGACCAGCATTTTTGTAAGGGCATCACCAAAAAATTTCTATCTGAGCTTGAGCTGATTTCCATGCTCTGTGGCCGCCTGTACTGTTCATGGAATGTAATCTTACTTTCAAGAAGGAAAATGAGTTTCAAGAGGAAAAGTGAATATAATGTGGCCATTAAGTTTCCAAAAGGCATAACCTGGGGGGTCAAAATCTTGCGTTTATATACCTGAAAATAATGCAAACCCATAATGACAATATTTAATAACATAGAGGAAATCTTCTAATGAAAGGGTTGACGTATCTTAGAAACTGTCCTGATTCCAGAGTTTCTTTGCAATCAGTATCAAGCTACTTGTAAAATATTCTAATTCTTTCCTAGACAAAGGTGGTAGAAGAGGATGATGATTGACATACTGAATTATTTTTTGTTGGTTAACGATATGTCATCTTGTCCAAGATAATTCAAAAGCGTTTTATAATTTGAAATACTACATAAAATATCATGTAACAATTCTTGCAAACGTCTTATTGAAATTGAAACAAAAGTGCTTGATATACCAAAACAAACAAACAAACAAACAAAATTGAAATATTTGGTTCTCTAAACTGACATGGAATGATATACATTTGTTTAAAAAATATTGATTTTCTGGAATGGTACTCAATCATAGTTTAGTATGCTCTCATTAATCAGATTGTCTGTGCTACTCAGCTTTACATGAGACAAATATACATCACAGGAAATATGAATCAGACATGCACAATATCCCATATTAAAAATGTGACTTGAAATGCAAATTTCAATGGAAAGAACACTTATGTTTCTGTTCAACTTTCATTCCACTGGTTGCTAAAGAGAAATATTTTCTTTACAATAATACAGAACCTCGAAAAACTGCTATTGAATAAACTGTTGTTCAGAACTTCCAGATCTATTCTTTTATTCTTATGACTCCACACGAACATGACACACTTTTTAGTTACTACAATTGTCTTGTCTTTCTGACATCAGTCACAGTAGAAAATGCTGTTCTATGGGTACTGTTACTTGATTACCTTGGAAAGCATAATACACCATCAGTTGACAGGTCAATGATATTGACATAGTTGGCAATGTTTTCTACAGATATTAGGACAGTTATTTCTAACTTTACAATACTACTGTATGTATTTCTTTTTTTTTTCTCAAAACCTGAATGCAATCACAGTGACACAACTCCTCTTTTGTTTACTAGATAATATGTTAGTTCTGGAAGACAGGAATTGAAAGTAGTTAAAAACACTGTAAAAAAGAATTAACTCTTGTCTTCAAGAATTTGGCAAATGATTCCAAAGAATTGAATAAAGACATCCTTTTTAGGTCTTTTTTTAGGTATGGCAAAAAAAAAAAAAAAGGCAAAATTTACACACTGTGGATAAATAAATCTGTCAAATATAAGACACATGTATGAACCTGGTGAAAACTAAGCCAATGTTAGGTCATCAGTTGAAAGCACACTCCTCTTTGAGTCAGTTCTGCTTCTTTTGCTTCAAGTGTGGCACATTTTTCTTCCTGCTTAAATAAAACTTTTAAGCCTATTGTGCACAGTGAGATTAGGCTTTTTGTAAAATAGGCTTTTTGTCCAGTTCTTAAAAACCAAAAGACATGATGCCTACTTGAGACATGGGGAATGTGATTTCAATTTTTTGTGAAATAGTACTTAGTTGCAGAGCTGTGAGATGTAAACATAGCATGCCTGAATTTAAAAGAGCACTCAAAAAAGGATAGGGAAAGAGCGACAGCTCTGCTTAATGTACATATTTTAGTGTAAGGAATACTACCTCTTCAAACAATTTGGAACATGAAGATAGAATACTGTTTTCATGATGCTGATTTTTTTTTTTTAAAGTACTCTGTCTACAAATATAAGGCACAAAGAATTCATCAGTTTTTCCAGTAGGTGCAGCAGTTTTATCTGTCTTTCCTTCCAAGTAAACCAACCTCACTTTTATGTTTTGCCCACACTTGAATAGGTCCCTAGAAACTGAATGCAAAACAAAAAACTCATGAATATGCAAGAATTATACAGGTCATTTCTGTACATGAGTATTAATAACTTTTTCTTGTCATGTTACTCTACATATCCTAGAGCTAAACTGTTACTCATTGTTTTCACGAAGGAATTAAATTTTGTTAATAAATTTCATTGTCAGAACCAGACAGAAATAACAGTGATAGCTATCCTAGTAACTCTATGGAGAAAGCAGATTTCCACAAGAGACAGGAAAATTGATGATGCTCACTGGTAAAAATAAAATGATACTTCTTGTACTCAAGAATCAAAATCCATAAACAGGGGGGTTCTGAATGGAAGAGAATAGAAACATTCATGCTATTCTATAATTTTCTCAGATGAGTGAAAATTACTTATTTAAAAAGAAAACAAATTAAATAATCATGGGCAACCTAGACTTTAAAGCAAATAAAAGTTTTTTAAGAACCATTCATAACAGCATTTGTGAAGTCAGCAGTTGTCATGGTATAGTATTCACTAGAGTCAAACTGGAGGAAGCAAAAAACAAACTCAGTGTAAAGACTTTGATGCCCTCCAACATCTTGTCTAGATGTAACAGACAAGTTTTCAGTTTAAAAGTTCAAATGCTTTTGTCTCAATTTCGTAAATTACCTCCCAACAATTAGCAGCATGATTCATCTACATCTCCAACTCTCCATGAATGTTACTGGTAATAATTAGTGACAGTAGTGACAATGGCTACGATGCTGATGGAGGGAGAAACCAAATATTGCCTTCTCATTAAGAGATTTCAGTGCACAAGAGAGTTCTTCCTACACATAATGTGTGTAGGAAGTTTCATGTAAAATGAAGCATACTAAATAGCTTATTTTGTCCAAAGCATGCCTGCATCATTTACTGTAAGTTCTATTCACACTGAGATAACACCATCTTATCTGGGGGATCTAACTATCATTACAAAAAATTTATCGTGAAAAAAAGCTGCAAAATGAGCCATGTTGCCGTAGTCCCCAAGAAATAATAAAACATGTCACAGCCAGATGGTTTAGCCACAGTAAAGGAGTCAAGAGAATAAAACTCTTTAAAATAGGAGTAATTAAGAAACCCAAAGATATGTGGCTGTCTTTCCTAGTCATGACCTCTGGAATCCCTGAAGACACACCATGAATTCCTGAGCAATTTCAGATAAATGGGTTCAATGGGCATACTACATATAACTTAATTCCTTCCTACAGGGAATCTTCAGCTACAAGGAAAGGAATGCAGTCACTCAATATCTCCATGAGATCATATGTAGAACTACACAAATTTACATTGATTCCATCAGCTAAACGTACAAGTTAAACCAGAGGACTTTTGATGGGGTACATACTTCATAATTTGCAACAATGGATCATATTAAGAGGTAAGAAATACACAAGTATCTAAATACAAAGAAACTAGAAAAGCCACTAAATATTTCAATTTGACAGATAGCAAGTGACTTGAAATGTTTGTTAGAACTGTAAGCATTCAGATCCAAAAATCTCAAAGTATGCTTTTATGAGAACACAGAAGTATGAGAACACAGGAATCTAACTGTTGTTGAATTTAATAAAAATCTAAGGCTATGTTTACAGTCAAATAAGGAAGTCTAAATAGCAAACACCTCAAAACAGTATAATTAGACTAATATCTGCTAACCTTTAAGTGAAAATTCTTTGATACTTATGACAGAGATCAGAGGAAGAAGAGGAGTGGGAATTCTTCAAGGACTCTGAAAATGAAGTTTCTAAGGTAACATTAATAGGTATGAGATCAAGGCTCTCACTAAATCTAGAATTAGTTTTATTAAGATTTGCAATCATTATAACTACTTTTCAACTATTTTGTTAGCCTATGCTTACATGTGTAAATTTTTATTAGCACAGAAATATTAATTCTGTGCACTCTCATTTCTTTACATAATTTTTTCTGGTTATTGTTTTCCTATTGTATTTCAGTCAAGAACTTAGAGCGGAATTGTCTTGTTTTGCATCTGTTGTTCTTAACCTCAATTATGCAAAGAATGAAGCTAGCAATTAGTAATATATTTTGGAACATAATGCTACTTTGTTAGTAAAAAGGATTTTGTTTTGTTTCCTTTTGCTTTGTTTCAAGGTTTTGGGGGTTTTTTGGGGGAGGGCTTTTTTTTTGTTTTATTTTGTTTTGTTTTGGGGTTTTTTTGGAGGGCTTTTTTATTTTTTTTTATATTTTCTTCAGATTAAATAAATGTTATTTGATGGCAAGATGATTTATTTACCTTCTCCTGCAAGGTACACCATCCTCAATTCAGTTTGATTGCAGGATTGGAAACGGTGGCTGTTATAGTGCTCCTATATATTACTCTATAAACACAGGTCCAAAATAGACTTTAATATATTAGAAGTGCAACAAATTAAATAGACTCTAAGATCCTCAAGACCTGCACTGTGTTCAGTTCTGTGTAGAGAGATTCTTAGCACATGAGCATAGGTATGCTGCATGACTATAATTGAAATGACTATAAATGAAAAATACTAGTTTAACTATAGAGAAATATCATCTATTCAACACATAAAACAGAAATACAGGTTCCTGAAGTATTTAAGTGTTGCTCAAGCTGCTTACCAGTGAAGGGAATGAAAAATACTGAACTGAAACTGTACATAACTGTAATTATATAGAATGTAATTGTTCAATTTGAAAGGAGGCCAGAGAAACAAAAGACAAATTCTGCAATCTGTTGCAGTCATATCATCTCACTAAAATCAACGGGCAGCGTTTGGCTCAACAGTGGTTAAACCCTTTGAGTCATGGAACCTAATCACTGCAAGTGGTCAGGACTCTGGCTCTGTGCCTCTTTTGAAGCAGTAAATGTTTGATAGGTTTTCTTTAAACAATGGACTCTCATAGAAATCCTCCCAATCTTTCAAACAGTAAGAATCTTCAATTGTCACACATTGATGTCAAATGTCACACATGCTTTAAGGACTTAAAGCATGACCTGCCAGGCTGGAGACATAGGAGATTGTGGATTATATTGAGGATTATTATATGGATTATATTTGACACTGATAATAGTTCTTTGGAGAATTAAATTCTGAAAGTAATCTGTTATTTCTGCATTGGTTTTGTCCCACTGTTTGTAGACTGTTGAAATGGTACATCATAAAACATGAGCATATCAGAGGAGATCTGACTCAAGACATGTAATTATCTCTGCTTTAAAGGCTGTCAGTTTGAAGCACGGACGAGTGACTCTCTTGACATCATGATGCCTCGGTGGCAGAACTCAACTGAGAATTCAAGGTTTATGAGCCTTAATTTGGTACTCTATCATTTGTTGTATGCCAGTGATATCCATGATCTCAACTATCTCTTAGAAGTTTTAATGACAGTTATCTAAAACACAATTTATTAAAATATTTGATTAATCTTACTTTTAATGTATCTCTAAAGTTTCTTTTCCATCTTAAACTTCTAGTCTTTCACTCTGTCGAGTGAATTCATACTGTTTTGAAGGACTCATTGTTCAACAACAGAAAAATAAATTTTAATTCCAAATAGAAAAAAAGTGGCACTTCTTATGGTAGAGTTTCACAAAGAGGATGGCTTTGTTTTATCCTTATAACAACGGTCTAGACCATGATAGCAAGCTTATTAACTTATAAGCCTTCATCCACCCAACCATAAAAAAAATGTCTAAAACTGTACATATAGAACAGTGCACTATTATTACACACACTTGAATATTTTTTGTGTTTGAAATAAAGAAGGAACTTGATAAACTGTATACAACACTGAGAATTCAAACTGTTTACCTTATGGCAATGTTGAAAAGAAAATAAATACATAGAGTATTTTTGCTAATATTTGTATTAAAATATATGGGATACAAAGTTGCAATGGTGTTCAAGTCAGTTAAAGGCAAAAATATAAATCTGTAAGCATTTTGCTATTAGATCTTGACAAGCTTACTAAGGCAATATTGATCTAAATTTGAGAGGTATTATATCTTTAGATATGAAAGATATTATTACTTATTTTCAGGGAAAGCAGTTAAGAACAGAAACAGTGCCAATTCATTTTTTCACCTATAACAAGATGTGGCTCTAGAATACAAACAACTTATTTGTACTCCTCGAGGTATAGACATCCTTTCTCTATTTTTTTCTTCCTTAATTTGCAGGAATAATATTGATCTTAAAAGCTTTGTGAATGGACAAACACACAGCTAAATGAATTATTTGTAAAAATCAAATCCTGTTAATAAGGCCTAAGATCACTCAATCATTTCTAAGGTTCACATATAATATTTTAAATCATTTTCCCTCTATTATAATCTATTATGTGCAGAGAAGTTCCTGTTGAACTTGTCATGCAGACTCACCCTGCAGAAAAGATTTCAAATCTGTGGGGCTGAGAACTTTACTTCCTTTCAAATAAATACTAGCATGACACTGTACATTTAATTTCTCCTCAGAATTCTTCAGCTTTCTCAAGTATATGAAATATGTACTAGAGATCATTGTGAAAGATATGAGTCTGTTATTCTTTATCAGCACAACCAACAATCTTATAAATCTGATGGATTGAAACTATGTAGTAGTTTGGGACAATTTTCATACATTTTCATACATTTATGTGGTATATTAGTGTATTCTACAATCCTACTAAAAAGGAATAAAGAAAAAAACCCTTCTTGTTCCTTTCATAGACTCTCTCACCTAAAAGCTATAAAAAGCTACATTTGCTCATAGTGATTAATTGGCTAGTTAGCCACCTACACCTTTTTCCCTTGCATGCTGCAGGCAAAAATTATTTGTCTTTATTGTGTCTTTCCCACTGTGTTTATCTTTTGGAGTCACAATATCTGGCAAATAAATGACAATCAAGACTGAAATCTGAAAAACACAAGTATTGACCCTGCTTAATAGGAGTTTCATTATCTCATTGGCAATTGGAGTCTTCAAGGCTTTACCTTGAATTATCAGGAAAAAAACCCACAGTTTTCTTGCCCATTTTTCACTAGAGTTAAATAGTTAAAACAGACATGATTATTATCAGCTATTCAATGACTATACCAGTATTGCTTAAAAAAATTGTATGTGCTACCATATGAGATTTTATACATACAAGAGTTTTAATGCACTTATTTTAACATATACTTGAGAATATAGAGAGCAGAGTTCCTGGTGTTTGTGAGCAAATGCAGAGAATGACCTGGTTCTGACAGTTCTTCAAGGTGGTAGTCTACAGAGACTTTAATATACCCAATTTAACTGAAAGAATAAAATTTACATTAGTAGTTTCCACATACTATCATTTAAGAGAGGTGTAAATTTGATAGAAATCAAAATTAACAGTCTATTTTAACAATACTTTACAAAGGCTTCAGTATAGAGTGAGATAAAGCATGTAGGAGACAGAAAATGAGCCTACTGCAGTAAAAACCAGAATTGAGATCAAAGGCAGGCAAATACAACTAGGAAAGGAAACGTTCACAGTGTTGGAAGGCTTTTTCTTCTGTAAAAGGATAACAGGGTCTTTTGTTGAATTGTCTCATGTGAACATCAAATTGGAAAAAAAATAAAAAAAATTGCTAATCTACAAAAAGAAAAGGAACAAATCAGTTTAAAGATGGGAGTTTGTAAGGACAGAACCTGTGACAGGTATTTGAAAAGAAAGGGTTGAAACTGAGAAAGGGGTTTCAACTAATTGTAGCATAAAACTCATCAACAAAACTCTTGAATGAAAGAAGACACATATTTCTTATACAATCCACTTCTCTCAATTTATTTTTTTTTTTTTAATATCACCTCATATATGTATATTCATGGCATATTGCTCTGGTTCAGATCCTAGTATTCACAAAATTAACCAAATAGGTTTGACATGTTCTCCCTGCTAGTCAAGCATGTCTTCCTCTTTGTGAATCCATGCTGGTTACACTCAATGACTTTCTTGTCCTTGCCTGGAAATCTTTTGCTGCACCACCTTTCTGGGGATGAAGATGAGGCTGACTGGTCTGTAGTTTCCTGAGTCCTGTTTTTTGCTCCTCTTGAAGATAGGACAGACATTGGCATTTCTCCAGTCCTCGAGCATCTCTCTCTCAACCACTATGGTTTTACAAAGATTATCAAGTGGCCTTCACAATAACAAAACCCAGCTCCCTCTGTGCTTGTGGATGCATCCCATCAGAGCCCAGAGATTTATGTATGTCTAGTTTTCTTATGTATTCTCTGACGTAATCCACTACCAGAATGTGTACATCTTTGTTGCTCCAAACTTTCACCCTCATCTCTTAGCCCTGGAATTTCTGAAAGCTGATCTTGCTAGTAAAGACTGAAGTGAAGGTACCATTCAACACCACAGCCTTTTCCATGTCCTTTGTCACTGAAGCCTCCACCCCATTTAGTATTGGATTCAGATACTACTCAGTTTTTCTTTTTCACCTATGTACTTATAGAAGTCCTTCTTGCTTCTCTTGACATCCCTGGCCAGATTAAATTCCACTTGGGTGTTGGTTTTCCTAACTGCATCTCTACGTGCTCAGGCAATATCCCTGTGTACATCCAAAATCTAATCTCTGTAGAATTCCTTTTGGCATTTGAGTTTTTCCATGTTTATCCATGCAGGCCTCCTAGAATTTTGACCTGAGTTCTTGCTCAATGGGCTGGACCTCTCTTGAGCTCAGAGGAGAGGTCACTTAGTATTAACCAACAGATAGTGGAATAATTGAAGTCCCCCATGACAATCAAGGCCTGTGAAAGTGAGACTGCTTCTAACTGTATGTAGAAGGCATTATTGACTTGTTCATATAGCATCCCTAAAGCAAGATCCTAGCTAATCTCATTTTTCATCCGTGGATTTAATGCTCCTGTTCTGCTGCTTCTTAGTTCATAGAATACTCACATTTTCTCTGTGATACACTTCTTCCTTCTCTATTCCCTACCGCATTCCAATCACCAGTTTTCAAGTGTAAAGAGTCCCATTTTTCACTGAGATAAAACACAGTAAAGATGATGCTTAAGCCTATTTCCAGTATTTGAAACACTTAAATCAGTTCAGCTACTTCTGTGAAGCACAAATCTCATTGCACCCATAACTGCAGATTATTGTCAGAAAGTACAGGAGAATGGCTTAACATTACCATTGACATTTCCATTCTTAATTTTATTTATTTCTTTTTTTGGCTATTGTTGTTAAAGTGAAAACACAACATGATTACACAAAGAGTTTTGGAAAACTAAATACAGTTCTAAAATGACCACATTAAAAACGCCCCAATTATTTACTCATTCAGAAAACAGGCCACAAGACATTTCAGAGAGTAGTGTCTAAATTAAATCCCTGCTTACAAAAGAAACTAATGGGGCAGTATCCTACAATACCCTAGCAGTGTTAGAAAAATATGTGTTTCTGATATTATTTATTGACAAAAACATTTGCTGCAGCAAAATTGTTTCTAACCAGCTCCACACTATGTTATTTTGGAGAAAAAACACTGTTTATAAAAAACTTGCACCCTGTTCAGCATGCATACTCTAGTTGTCTAAATGTGTTTTTATACAGCAAAAAGTATTCGATGTAAATCTTTAGAGGAGTATTTCTCTCTTGTCTCTCATGAGCAAAATTTGGTTTTCCTAACTCATCGCAAAGAATTTAATCTACAACCACATGATCAGACAGTAAAAAGAGAAAACACATTCCATTGTACAGGAAGATATTATAACAGTGAGCTATTACCTTACTGGAAACAAGGTAATATTACTATTTGCAGCAATATCTAGAGCTGTACATAAACATAATTTCACATACAAAACTTTAGTGCTACTTATTTTTACCACACATTTTAATATTTATTTCACTTGAGAATAGGAAGTCTAAAGTAAAAATGAACCCCTTTATTCTGGAAATTGTAGACTTTACTAAGGACTCACTGATAGTAGTGTTTGGAATCCCAGAAAAGCCTTGGTTACTTCAGTGATTCATGTCCTAAACAGTACATAAAATAATGAGGAAATCTGACAGCATGTCAGATTGTTGCATTAATCTGCATAAATCAGATTTGAGTATTAACAGCATGTCACGTATCCCTTCAAAACCTGATAGATTAGGGCATAGCTATATAAATGTACTCCTAAGAGGGCCTGGCAATGAAACAGAGAAAACAACAAACTACTTTTGTGGTGTGTTAAAGACATACAGCCTGATTCGTTAAGTACAATTCTTTTGTGCAATATATATTATCAGTGAATATACCACAGCCAAATTCTATCTAAAGAAAATTACATTAGCATTTAGTCTTATCCCTTTAATCCTACCACTCAGATTTAGAGCAAAAACAGGATCTTCATGCTTTTTGCTAAATCACTGGTAAACTGATGTGTTAGGGAAAAGAATGTAAGTAAATGTTATACTTTAAAAATACAAGTTATCTGTCCATTGACAATGTGGGGGTTTTTCTAAGGCAATAAAGGAAAACGTATTCCTCCACTACTGGAGGCGTTATTCCTTTGTTTTACTTATAAGCCCAGAAAGCTCAGAGGGAAGACTTTTACTGAGTATCAGGGGATTCAGTAGGTAAACAATTATGGACTTGAAACTTGTCTTTTCAAACAAAAAAGGTTCCAGATCAGCTGTAATTTTATGAAAAAAATCCACAACACCACAACATGAATGTTTTAGTAAAGAAAATTAAATTGTTTTATATTAATACTTATATAAATGCTTTCTTGCACTCCTAGCAGATGTGCCAAATAATTTCAGAAGCACAAAGTCATGGAAGTGCTGAGGTTGGAAGGTGCCTCTGGAGATGGTCTAGTCCAAAGGGCTCCAAACACTTTTGATTAGGTACTCTTATCACTAAAAAATGTTTGAGCAGGCATCCCAAGTATCTGTGTATCTATTTGTATTGTACTACTGTACTTTATCGATATTGTATAGACACTATGGACAAAAAAAAATATAAAGAAAAAATCAAAAAAAGAATCAAAAATACTCAAAACAAGCCTAAAAAAAACTATCAATGCCCACTATCCTGTATTTTCCTATTATTCCTATTTTTCCTATCTTTACTTTGAGATCTGTTTGCTCAGGTCTGGTCTTTAGGTGTATTTGACTGTGAGAAATCAAATCACAGGAAATGAAAAACCTGACAAAAGCTCAAGGAAAAAAGACACTTTTCCTTCAGAATAAGGGAAGATTTTCTTTTTTCACTTCTTCTTCACCTGAGGTTTTATACATTGTGTTATTTTACAAGGGTCACACTGTTTGATAAGAAAATGTTTATCCTTACACACTTCAATACAAGAAAATAAAACTCAAAGGTGAATGATAGGGAGAGGTCTTCTTTACACTGTGTCTGACTATGATTACAGAAAAGACTATTATAGATTTCAAAATGCAGCTAGTGATTCACCTCTCTCTCTCTCTTTCCAAGAATTGAGAGGAGAGCAAACATGAGAGGCAAAGACTTGTTAAAGGAGTATTTTATTTATGGTACTACAGTTTATTTCTAATTTATTAGTATGTTTTTGTATTTGAAAAGTAAGGAATGGCAGAGGTTACTTGGGAAAAAAAATGAGACTTAAAGAATCTGTGATGTGACTTATTTGCAACTGGTGTAAATTGTCAAAGGTCACTGCCAGAGTTTATCACAGCATGGTCATTTCCTTGTTCAGACATTGAAAAAGAAAAAAAGTAGTCCTTTCAGCAGAAATATTACAGAACGATGTCACTATTACTATCATGTGCTTTCTTACCAGTCCTGTGCTATTTCCTCCTGAAACTGATACTGTACATGTACCTCGAGACAAACCATCCCTCCTTTGTGATAATGTTGGCACTTGGTCAGAAATAATTTGGATGTAGGCAAAGAAATGACAGTAGGGTTTATTTAACATTTTTACTTTGCAAAGGCAGACGCTGGAACCAGCTTTTAAAAGAAACAACACAAAATAGCCTATAAGTGTGTGAAAGTAACTTAAAAACAAAAGCTGTGGTTTTTATCATATTGGTGTTCACTGCAGTGCAGTACCATTATACTCTGGTAAGAGCAAACCAAAATATTAATCATTACCCTGAACTACTTAGAACATAAATAAAATGAAACTTGACCAAAAAAACATTTAAAGAAATTTGCCCCATCAGCTCCAAAGTTGAACAATTATTATTGACTATCATACTGTTAATTTTTCTTAGTATTGAAAAAAGCCACATTAGTGATTATATGAAAGAAATGGTCCATATCTCTCATCTCCACCATCTATTACTGTAATTTTCAGCTCCTGCAGCTCACAAATGGTCAACAATATGTCAGAATGACATTTGTAATGACTGAAGTGAATGAAATTTACTTCTAAGTGCAGTGAACTAGTCATTTCTAGACTTTGCACACTCATACCTCATCCACTATATTAATGTTGCATGTGTGACTTGTTAGATAACAGAAATTTTCAGAGACACATCCACTTTAGGATGAAATGAACTGTATCTTAAAATAGCCCATTTTGCTAAATTAAGTTAAATGAGTTTCATTATTTGTATCCAAAGTTACATTTGAAATCTGAGCTGCATTCATGCAGGCAGAAAACTTGGGAGACAGAAGAAAAGATAAAATTAATATTCCTATTCAATTAAAAATAACTGAGAAATACTACTATTATAGTAAATAGTTATTACTTAGTAAACAACTTTTCTAACTATAGTCCATTTTTCAGCTAATTGCTTTGTTACCAGCTCACATCCAGGAGACCAAAGTTACACAGCCCACTCCTTTCTGACCTAAGGTGTAAAAATATTCACGATACTTCATAGAGTAGATCCCTACAACTAATATTTAGCTATCTAAAAGCATAATGTAGATTTTTACTGTAATTTACTACTGATAGTGCTTAATTCCCTCTCTTCCTCCCCACGGATAAATATATATAGACAGTACTGTCAGGAAAAATGCCCTGCAATAATTCAAGAACCTTGAGTTAGGTTACTGAATCTATGACTTTCAAAGCTGACAAGATTCACTACAGATACTTGAAAATACTTACATCTTTTTCTCTGACAAAATCAAAAAGTAAAAAGTTAAGGTTATGTAAAGAACCTTCTGAAAAACTAGCATACAAAATTTCAGTCTATGAATTCTGAATGCTGACAGATAATTTAAAATATAGTTTTAATTCCTCTATATTTTACCTGATGCAATTCAGCTTCTATAAACACATGCATTAATATGTCTGAAATGGGTTACAGTATTCTGTTTATCAGTTCTGTATTCTACATCAACTGATGCAAGAATGTTGACTAGACGAGGATAGCTGTCCTTATTTACATAGTCACCTAGAAATTTGATACAGAGATGCTTTGAATGCCATGAGATCTTCAAAAGTCATGGGAAATCACCTAAATACCAATCCCAGAAGATCATTCCTTCTCAAAAAAGCAGAAAAATGTGCAGCAAAGACACATAAATAAGAATGTCCTTATTAGCCAGAACACAATGTTTACTTTTGGGGTGACTGAATAAAAAGATATTTTTCTGAGGGTGATCTCTCTTTTGTAAGTCAAGCCCATAAGCAAAGTAATGAAGTTTAATGTGTAGACACTCTTTATCCACACTGGAGTGTTTCAGTCCTACAAACACATGGTAACCTAATCTTTGAAGTCACAGGAGAAGGAGGAAATAGCAATGATGTCTCAACACATATCTAATTTTCAATCTGGAATTTACAGCAAGAACACCTTTTTGTTCTGTCCAATACCAGAAGTTTTGTCAAGGTTTTGTGCAACGCAGAGTATACTGGATAATCTTCTCCAAGTAACTAGAGAAACACTCTCTTTTGCTGCATTCTTTTGTGTCACGGGTGTGGGATCCAATTAAATTAATCTAGATTGTGATAATAAGCCATCATGATAGCCTTAGATCTGTTATCTCCTAACATTTCTAATATCCTTCTGTCAAAGCAAATTGGCTGTTTACACAGTGATGCACCAGTGAATATTTTATCCTTTTTTAAAAATGTTATCCTTTTTACCAACCAAAGAAGTCAACACAAAAAGAATCCAAATGCCAATGTGCAAAGAAAAAAAAGAAATAGTCTTACAGTGAAACCAACATTTGTTTGAAAAAAAGAATCTAAAACACAACAACAAAAAGAGCAGCAACAAAATTTGACCACCATTTTCTCTTCTCTCTATCAAAACTCTCTGCAGCATAGCTCAGGGTCACAAAGAACACCGGGAATGCATGAAAACAGACTCGTCTGTATGTGTGTGTCCACAGTGAGAGCAAGTGAAGTAACTACATGGGAGTAAATCATCAAGGTGTGTATTAAAGTATTCACACAGCAGAATATAGTAATTTCATTTTAAACTGTGCAATTCTTTATAAATGTGAATCTGTACACACATACATTCTACTAAAAGTGAAATCAATCATTATCCAAAAGTGTCAAAAATCAGCATCAAGAGCTCACCTCTGGTGCATTTAAATGTTATGTTTGAAGAGGTTTCTACTACTCCTGACACTCTTGCCTTTTGGTTTCTAACCTAATGACAAAATTGAAGACAGATATATGTCTCTATGTTTGAGTCCAATTCAAAATATAATTGCTAGTGAAGTTAGTGAGAATTTGAACTTTTATACTAATCTGTGAGCTTAAATGATTCAGGCAAAAGTGCCAATTTCTTCTCAGGGCACTTGTGCTGTGGGTAAGGGCACTAGCATGTTGAGCTAACTTAGCTTCACTGAAAAATATCAACATGTAGTGTTTTTCCTAACCCTACACAGCATCCACCATCCATGCTACAGTAGAGATCCTGATGTCTGTCTCAGTCACCTTTACAGTGGCCAAAATATTCTGTGACACCCAAAAGAGCATGTTATAATTGTGATCACCTATTCTAAGGTGATATTATTATTAGTTAATAGGTAATCTAAAAGAACAGTTGCTAACTTCAGAACAGTTGAGATAAAGTGAGACAAAGACATACTCCCAAGTGATTATCAGGTTTGAACATTACCTTCACTATATGAGAAACATTTAGACCAGACTAAGACAGTTGGACTAAGTTGAACATACATTAAGACTTTTTCTTTAGGTGACATCTAACTGTAGCTGTAATGCTTTTTGTTTTATTGTATTACATATTCATTGGAAATCCCCAAGAAATCTGGTAAGAATAGAAATAAGAAGATAGTCCACTTCTTGAAATGGTTATGCTGGCACATTTTTAGGCCACAGCATATTAGTGTGATTTTCCCACATTTTACCCCAAATTCTTGTGGTTGTTGCCACATCTGCTGTGGCTCAGCACTGTTCTCAGTAAGACTTTAGCTGCCATTATTGAGGTCAGTTGAAAGGAAATATCTTCTTATTTGTCGTTCTCTTGAGAAATATGCAACATCCCAGCTTTACTTCCAGAACCCATATTAGACCAGCCTGAAGTATAGTGGATATAATCTTCCTTCACAAGAATGTCAGTTCAAATCCAGCATCTACAAGCCCTAGAATTTAATCTTTCTGCTTAAAGGAGGAGCTCTCACCTAAAATGCATTAGTTAGTATCAGTCAAATGTTCAGACAGACTGCACCAGAAGAAAACATTTTTTTTCATCTGTGACCCTTTCATACGCAGGTGGAGAGGCAATGACTGTCTTCTCCATCAAATTTACTCTCTCCTTGAGTTGCAATGCTGACATATTTTGGTGCATTGGGACTGCAGATGAAAAGAGAAAGTGAAAAACAAAATCCTTGACCCTACAGAAACAGAATAAAATCTTAGGGCCTTCCCCCCAACTCTAAACTCTGGTGAGTACATAAATCTTGTTCAGTTTTTCCTAATGACAAATAAGACCAATTGGTTTCCAGAAAGTTTTCCAGTAGGCATCACTTACTTTATACCCACTAACCAGTGAATTCCTTAAAAAAGGTCAGTAAAATGGCTCTGTAGTGACTAGCTACTTCTGAATCCTTAAACAAGTAGATTCCCGAGGGAAAGAATCTGCAGCAGTGTCTACTTAAGCCACCAGTGCTCTTTGGCTGAGCAAAAGGGCTCATATGCTTCAGTACATAACACCCTACCTCCTGAGCTCGGCAGTGGTTCTATCAAGTGAATAGTGAGGGGCAGGGGCTGGGGTGTGTGTAGTATGTGAGAGTATACAAGGAGCTGGGTGCTAATGCAAGATGGGACAACTGATTCCTAGTTTAAGACAGTAGGGTCAGGCCTAAGAGATGTTGTGGGATTTGGAATATAACTCATTTTACTCTTTTGAGTTGTGTGACAGCAGAATGTAGGGACGTGGATGTTGGAGACACACCTTTGCATGTCGAAGCCCCAGCCTGGCTGTTTCTTAAGTGTCATTGTTGCCTGCTGCTAATGATATTTCCTGAGTATGGAAAATATTACCAAGCCAACCACTGATAGCTGAACATCAGGAAGTTCCACCTTAACATGAGGAAGAACTTCTCTTCTGTGCAGTGACTGAGCACTGGAATGGATTGACAAGAGAGGTTGTGGACTCTCTCTCACTGGAGATATTCAAGAACCACTTGGATGTAACCCTGTGTCACATGCTCTAGTATGACCCTTATTGAGCAGGAAGGTTTGACCAGATGACCCCTCCGTGCTCCCTTCTGACCTCACCCATTCTGTGATTCTGTGAGTTACTTAAGAGAAAACAGCAAATCAACTTTTTTTTTGGCTGTTCCAGCAATCAATTAGACGTTATGAAAATTTTTAATTATAAATCTTCTATTTTCCACATTTCACTGTTTTTGTGGCTATAAATTCAAAATATGCAGGCACCTTAATAAAGCCCACCAGTTCAAGTTTACTTTTTTTCATTAGCTTCTCCAACACTTCATAACTCACAAAATAGGGATCTGAATTTTAGGATATTTTCATGTTCATTGAGCTGTAATATTTTAAGACCAGCGCTTTATTACTTTACTTCAAAAATTATTGCCTAATACCCAAAGGGGCCATACAAAAAGTACCCAAGCTGATATAGAGAGTGCTAGTCTACAAACACTTCTCTTTTACTGCTTTAAAAACAAATAGTAAATGGATGTGCCTATAGTAGTATTCTGAGACCAGCTTCTGTGGACAAAATTTACTGTTGGTAATAATATTTCACTACTTGCTTTTGTGCTTTAAAACCAAAAGTTTTTCAAGTCTCACTTTTAGTTAAATAAATGATCAATCTATCTATTTAATGCTGAACACATTCATTTACTGCTTTGATCTTTCTGATATTTCACACAATGTCATGGGAATATGTATGTACTCTTTAGCAAATAATATTATACATTGCACTCTCCTAGCCCGTTTTGATGCTAATACTAACATATAGTCCACACATTGACTTTGTACACAGTGAAGTAATCAGGAACAAATTTGTATAATAACAAATGTTTATCAAACATGAAACTTGCCTCTTCAGACTGAAAATTTCCTGAATTCAGATTACTGCAGAGAATAGTGAAAAAAATTAATATACAGAATCTGGAAACAAAAATATTATTTGATAAGAGAAGAGGGAGAAGACCTTCAATATCCAAGTAACCTGGAGGAGGTAGAGTAAGGTGAAGAGGAAGGAACGATGACTGGAGTTTTAATTATTATAGTCAGAGAACATTTAAAAGCAGAGGGGAAAAAACAAAGAAAGAAAGAAAGAAACATACCTAAGAATAAAGCTTTATTTCAAGGTATTGCATATTTCCAGAGACCATGCAGGGAAACAGTGTCTTGTGGGATAGGAAATGAGGTCAAGATGATATGAAGGATTGCAAATATTTTAGAGGAGGCAGAAGAGGAAGTAGATTGTCACTAAACTGAAGGGGCAATGAAAAGTGTATCGTGAGGTCTTGCTTCCTTTAAAAGACAATAAATTTTGCATTTATTACACCTTATTTTGTCACACTAAGGAAAGCTTGAACAGACAAATTCTTTTGTACTATTTGGAAAGTAAGAAAGGTAAGCAATGAGTCACATGCACCCCCTCATGTTACACTCAGTCTTCGTGGTTTTTGATGTCCAGTAACTTCTCTCACACTCTGATATAATGCACATAACACCATGGTAGGAGTTCATGTCTTTAGGAAGGCTAAAGTAGCAATTGGTCACATGTCACATAAGCCCTCGCAACCATCCTTATGTTTGGCTAGTTACAGTACACAGACCCATCAACTTCCACAAATTCATTTTCCTTTAGCTTTCTAAAGTACCATATAAAATATTGTATAGTACATTACACATAAAATTTTAACATAATGTTCATGGAAGTTCAGAGTGCAGAGAAATCAATAGCTTTATTAAACTAGTTAATACAGAAGATATGTTTTTTTTAGATGAAAATAAAAGCACATAAATATTTCAATTACTGTTTTAAATTTTCATCAGTTTATTGAATCTTTTATTACACCTAGAGATTCTTCAGCAATCTGAAATGAAATGGCCTACCTCTGAGGTGCTGTTAAGATAAGAATAACTTACAGAATAAGCTTTACAAGACATGTCGAATCAATCATTTTTACTATTATAAGCAAGGCAAATTCCCATTAGAAACTATGCTACACTTACAAGCGTCTATTTTAAATTTTTTATATACTTGGTGTGTACCGTGTCTCAAATTACTTTTGTAAATCTAATTGATCAAATAAATTCACACTTAAATTGGTATTCAATTACTTACTCCTCTCTCCAGCAATTTTACAATCTTAAGCATATAGCAGAACGAGAATATAATTAAAGGGCTTATTCATTAAAGAAATAGTTCTCTGCTGGCAGATTACCTCGGTTTTTCTCAAGGTGTTCAAGCTACAGCACTTCTCTGCAAAGAGATTAGATGGGAAACTGAAAAATTATAAATATTTGGTAATACACGGAAGAGGATATATGCCTTATCAGGTAGCAAATACAGAGAATTTTTATTTATCTCGTATGATCATACCTTACAGATTCATTCATAATATTTATTAAGTATATATCGGTGGTCAATAAGGTCTATATACATTTTTCTGATGTTTTTAAAATAATTTGCAGTTTTAAAAGGGCAAAAGTTTCATATAATTACACATCTGAATGATGTATAGATAAAATCAAGCTGAAAAGATAATTCCCATGTATGTACATAGGAATGAAAGGTAAAGCTACTCACAGCCAATTATGTGTCACACAGATAAATCCAAACAATCCAGCTCTAAATCCAAACAAAGCACTGGGACAACCCCTTAGCAGAGATCACAATACAATGAAAAAATATTAGTATGAAATCGTGCAGAGGTACTGAATATTAATATTTTAAGTTTCTCTATGGAACTATGGACCCACAATACTAGAGACCCTAGGAACAATAACTTTTGTTCATAGAAAACTGACAAAGTAGGAAAGGATAATCTATTTTGATTGATGAGAAACTTGAAGCAGGAAACTACTACCTGTCTTCTTCAAGTCTGTGCAAAACTGAACATACAGCACAGATCAATTAATCATTAAGACAGTGCTTTGATCAAGACAACCACATCCACTTTCTTATATATATATCAAGAAACTTGTTTCCGCTTGAAGCTGCAATAAATCTTGCTAAAGTGAGATGTTACTCCTCTGAACACAGACAGATTGTATTTTCCCCAAAAGCAAACAGTCTGCTTGCTCTGCATTTCCAACTTCCTGCTTAGCATTGCTTAGAGTGTTTTTCCAAAAAGCCCTGCTACCTAGAGTAAAGGTGGAGAGGGAACACTGGCACTGCTTTTGCCTGTGGGCAAAACAAACTATTCCAAACAACAGCTTGACTCTGCTACAAGGAGGTGGGTAAGCTAATTCAATTTTTTCCCACCTTTGCACTTTTCAAGAAAGTTTGTATCTTATACATTCTGCTCTTATAGATGTTCCTACAGAGTTAAAGACTCAATACAATACTGCTTCCTGCATTTGACTTTCTGTATTTGCTTTTAATGGAATGTTTATGATGCTTAAGATTTCAGTTAAATCCAGGAATAGAGAAACAAAACAGCCCTACATATGGAATATGACTTTTTCCTCTCCATGTAAGTGACATACTTACAGATTTCTATATTTCCTAGGGTATTCCGTCTTTAATATGATCAATACAAAAGAAAGTCAACTCAAAAATATTCTCTGCAATTTCAATTGTGAAATACAAACTAGTACAAAATTATCCAGATTTTTTTAGGGCTCTCCAAAGACATTTCAATTCTCTAAGCTGGCATATATTAACTATTTCATTAGCATATATCCTAATTTGTTTAAGCTAACAGTCACTCAAAACAAAACACTAAAGCAAATTTAACCTTTGCTTAAATAAACCTGCTAAAGAGTGTTAAGACCTCTTTTGGTTTTCAATCACTTTGTAAATAGTAAAGACACATAAGAAGTCTGGATTTCAGACTAGTAACAGATTTAATGGTGCAACATTAAATCTGGGACTTTGGCCAGACTTGTGTGTTTGAATCATACCTGATCTCTGAACAAATCTTTTATATTGTAAATCTACTTTGGGAAATGATAGGTTCAAGGGTTTCACATGTTACCACGAGGGAAAGGTTTATTATTTTCAGTGTTATCAGTTACCTTGACATTGTGATGTACCAGCAATTTTTTCCCCAGACCAAACAAATTAAACTTGGGTATGATCTTATCTGACTGTTAGATAAATCTTGCTAAAGGATTACTGTGGCCATTAGGAATGGTGGCTGTGGTCTACAAAATTTTGCATCTGAAGAGCATGCACTGAAATCTGGAGTACATGCAAATGGGATACCACTCTATTATTTTGGGTTTTGTCTTCTGGAAGTTGTCATTCTTGATTCATAATATAATAATACAATTGTTTTAACTTTATATATTTTAAATAAAATGTGATGCAGACAAAACCATAGACATAGAAATAAACTCTTGTGTGAAATCTTTCTTATGGAAAAAAATCCAAAAGATTTGTATTAAAATTTAGTGTGTTTTACTTTTTTTCACATATCTAAGAAAGATGAGTTTACTGTTGGAAATGGAACATGAAGTCATCTGCATTTACCTATGTGCTTTTTTGCACCCTTTTCTCAACAACCCTTTATGAAACAGAAAATGCATATGTCAAAATGATATGAAGGAAGATCTTAAAAAATAGCCTGAAAACATCAGCATCTTCTTTATCTTTGACATATTTAATCCTCTTTTCCCACCTTCATGAACAAAAAAATATATAAGTTTTATGAAGATGACAAATTCCTCTTTTGAATAAGTAAAAAATAGAGGGAATTATAAAACCCTAAAAGAGCTACTCATACTTTTTCATCTTAAAACAGGGAGCTGAAACTTAAATACAGAAGAGAAGTGTGGCTCCTTATCAGAAAGAGCCATTTAGCTACGACTCAAACTACAAAGTCATTTTAGGTCAAAGTAAAACATTTTAATCATCACTCACAAAAATTGATTAGCAGTCAGCAGTGACTGAGAAACTCAGTGATCTTTTTGCCTCAAACACCGTTTTGTAATTGGACTCCCACTTATTTTACAAATCTCATCAATCATGAGAACCATGATGAAACCTGATCTTAATTTCTTCTCACATGAAAAGTATTACACCACTATATTCCAATGAGATTCTGCCAAGTAAACCTGACCACATGTAAACATAAATGCATCAGCAGAAAAAGTGAGATACATGCTAATAGCCAGAGCCTGAATACCCAACAATCAATCCACACTTACTTCAAGTCTTTTTTAGCCCCCACTTATCCCATTGAAAAAGGATAGATTACCAAATGCCCACTGTTAAGTTTCATGCTGATCATGCAACAAGCTGAGCCTTTCTGAAGTTAAGGATTGCAGCTGCAGTCTGTACTTTTGTCTGTGACATCTCATACTTGATTGTTTCTACAGTAATCATGGAAATGGTGATGGTGAAATGGTAGAGCAGCATGGAACAATTATCTTCTTGCAGGATGGCCGTACTAATTAATCAGCAGCAGCCCTGCTGCTACTCGGCAATAGCCAAAAAGCTCCTTCTGATCAAACTGACTGAGACACCTGTTAGAAGAGCAGTACTTCAGGTTCTTGTAACTCTAACAATTTTCTTTCACTTTTCTAATCTGATCAACAGTTTGTTTTACAACTACTCTGAACGGCACCTAAAAATATCTGCAGTCTCTGAATTGAATTGAAGTTAAATATCACAGAAGATGCTGTCACTACCCTCTCTGCATTTCTTTTTAAATTTCTGGTAGGTGCAAGTTCATATTCTCTCTCTACATTTTTAATTTTATCAGCTGTACTTTAGTGTAGAATATTCTTCAATATGAATAATATTCTTCAATATGAATAATATGTCCTTTATGTTCGCAAATAATTAATTTTAAGATTCATTTCCAACTTTGATGTTTCACAGTTTATATGAAATAAAGATTCAGAATGTGGACAAATTTTAATATTTCATTTACCAATGTTAATCCAAAAGCTTTCTTTATCTTTCAGCTTCATTTCCTTTTGTTCAAATTGCAATCTTTTTTACTTTATCAAGGTTTTATATTCTCAGCATGATCAATATGCAGAAATGAAATAAACTGTGTATTTCTTAGGAGTTAAACCCCATCAATTTCCAGCTTTATCAATACTTCAATTACTTTTATAACTCACTTTATGTGAACATTGGTTTTAAATCAAAACAATGAAAATAAAGAGACAAAATTACTTTGAGAATCAAGATTTTTTAAAAAGTGCCTCTCTGTTTAGGAGAGCCAATGGTGGATGCCAGTGAAGCAAAACTTGCATGAAAACCAACATATAGTAACTTCAGAACCTATTCTTTTCAGTTAATGGGAGACTTCTTGTTAATTATTGTTATAAGATTATTCAGGGAGACTTTGATTACTTAAGCTAAAAAAAAGAGTAATTGAAGATCTAGAAAGTCTAAATCTAAGATTCCTCTACCAAAATACAGCAAAGTAAATTTAACTGAGTATAGAAGCTTTACTGATGATATCCTACTATGATTGAAATTCCTAAAATTATTTTTTTCCTTATTTATTTTGGTAAAACGTAAAGATATACCTATATATGGCAGCTACTCACACCAAAAGATCCTCTCTTCTTTTGCCCTACTTGTCTTTGAGTTTTTACAGCAGCAGTTGGAAAAAAAAAATCACGGAGATTAAAAAATTTGCCCATAATGAAAGGAATTGTAGCAGTATCTAAAATTACCTACCCAATGAGAAGTTTAATATTTAAAAAATCACTAGCTTGAGAGATCTACTGTTTATTGCATTTACTCTCAGTACAGTCTATCAACACTGAAGCAACCCTAAAGCCAAGAATCTTCTTTTCACATTTATTCATATTGCACTCATAATCAGCTCTTTGCAATTTTTTACCTTTGACTGATATCTCAGCTACAGTTGACAGATTGTGTAAATATAAATCAAAATTAATGTCCCTAAAGCAAAGTGAAATAAACGTAATCTCAAAGCTAAGCTTTATTGATGTGGATATTGTTTTAAATCTTTATTCAGATATCATATCTTGGAGCTACTGTAGTGTGGATATTTGGGTTGGCTCCCTGCCAAACCCAGCCATTGGCCTCACAGATTCCTGCCTCCCGAAAGAAGAAAAAAAAAGGCACCAAAAGAAAACTGTAGTAAAATATATATATTCATATATATTACATTTATATACAATTAAACACTGTCAATATACAGAACAAGAATCCCAAACAACCCCAAAAGGGAAAAGGGAGAAAGGGGAAGGGAAAAAGAACGAAAATGGATAAAAATAAAACAAAACAGATATACAAACTGGAAAACTCAGGGAATAGCTCAATAAAGTAACTAACACAATAAACTCTCACCAACTCCCCTCAAGAAAACAGTTCTCCGTATGGCTTCGGACAACAGCTCTCGGGTAGGTCTCAGCTCATGTAGATAAGAGAGAGGTCAACACACTGAGGCCTGCTGTCCTCCAAGCACCCAAAAAGAAGAGAGAAGAACCTTCCCCTTGTCTTATATACAGCTGATTACATGAAGGAATGGTGTGGAATACTTCCTTAGTTAAGACCCTGTTACCAGGGAAGACCTAGACCAAAACCAAGAAAACTAAACCATTACAGGAAACATGGCAAATTATTTAGCACTATTCATCTAGTTTTACTAATGTTGGCTATTAATAATTACTGATTGAGATCAACAAATGAGCAACAATTAACTAAACATTTTACCTTCTAAGTGTTTCTCTGAAGCCTTCTGCATTCGTAGAAAAATTTGGGAAGAGTCAAATTTGATTTTGCAGTCAATTTTGTGATATACTCAATCACAAGAATTTGAGGCATTACAAAAGATGCAGTTGTTCTGAATGAATAACGTGCTTGAGATGGAGCAAATAGTTTCTGTTGATCCTTTAGGACAATCACAAACACTTACAGAAAGATTTGTAAGTAGGACTTACATGTTGTTCAGGCTTAATCCAACACTTTTTTCCTAAATGACCTTAATGTCAATCATTAAGGATTGACAAGGAATGATATTTAACAAGCAGCAGTTTCAAGAGCAATTCCCTCAGTAAGATTGTTATGTGGGGAAGGCAGAGGAGACACACTATTACAGAGCTCAACTAGGAGTTCTACTCTTTAACATAGTTTCAGAAATTTGGAGACACTTCTGCAATACAGTTCTGTCTTTCAAAATTATACACCAAATATTATGTCACATTCATGCCATGTAGATACTTGTGGCAAATACTGTTGTGACCTCCTACTAATTCCACCTGTTAAAGATGATTACTGCTTTCATACTTAGAAGAAAATAAAGAATAGTGAATTTTTAGAATACTGTGATAATAATTAAACAAACACTGCAAATAGTGTCTTTATTGATGTAACTTATGTACATTCCTCTCACAGAGCTTAAAAATTCTCCAGGGCAGGCATAAAAGGCATAAAATACAGTGTACATCAAATACTTTCATCCTTATTGATTGTCAATATTTTGTCAATGTCAATATTGTCATATTTTGTAGGTGCAGTAAATAAAAATCTCATATCATCATATAATTTACCGCTTTTAAGGCACTGAAAACTTTCTTTAAGCTATCATTACCTACTTCTAGTAATTACTTATTTTAATTCCCAGTGGTATTTTCAACATTATTAACAGGTATGTCAAAAAACTCAATAAAAATCAGTAAGCAGGAAAATTATTTACTCAGCATGATTGTCTATCCACAAATTGCAAAAAAAAAAAGAGCATAAGAAATGGACATTACCAACTCTCTTTGCATAAAATAAAGTCTCTGAGTAGATCCATGTGCCAACAAAATGGGTCAAAAAGCAGCTGCCTGTATTACTTATGTTTTATCACATATGTGTACATGGGGACTGAATTCAAGCTAAGACACTCCTGACTACATCTATCTTTTATTAAACAAGGGCAGGTCTCCACAGATTTAAAATGCTAAATAAAAAATTCTGGTTAGCAGGCATGAAGCATACCCTGACAACAATATTACACTGCTATCACATTTACTGATGAAAATGTAAAATTATGCGTCCCTTTTCCTGTTAGAAATTACAAAACTGACATTATGTTTCATTTAGTGGTTCTTCAGATCAGTTGGCAACAATTATTGGAGGAAGAAGCAACAAAAAGTCTTATACAATCATCTGATTCACAGAAAGAGAAAATAAAACTGAACAGCAAATGCAGCTTTTAAGACTGCAGTACAGACATCTGTGGTGTACAGTGATCCATACCTGCAAATTTGAGCAGGCAGAATCCATCATATATGACCTAAGTGATGACAGCATCACCTTAGGTTTTCTATCCACAGAAGTCCGATGCATCAAACATTTAGGCTTTCAAGGTAAAAGATTTATTCTCCTCTCTGCTCAGAGGACATAAATTTCAGCTTACTGAGTCCAAAAGTTCTTGAATTTTAATAAGTTGGAAAGGCAAACTGGGAAAAGAACCATCCTCTACAAAAGTACTTAATAGTGCAGAAAGGCAATTCAAAGGTAACTTTTAAAGATAATACACATACACTGGAATTACATCATATTTTCTTAATTTTTCTCATATTTCTCCCTTAAAAACAATAAATATTGTTCAAAGGTTTAAATCCATTCAAATTCATAGGAATAGACCCAACATTACTATACAAGGCTCCTTGCTAAACATTTTTCTTTGTTTGCTTTCTTTCTTCATTTATCAATGAGCACTTTTGAGATTTAACTTTCAAGATAAAGTTGTTCTTTTGACCTTTTTCTTCAGCTTCAATTGCACCAAATTCCTTTACAAGTAGAATAGTATCTTTGCAGTGTCTTAGAAAGGAAGCTATTTTTGACCAGATGAGCCTTTCCTTCTGCTCCCAAGTCAATCACTTTCTCTTACAGGTATCACCTGAACCACTTCACAGCTTTTATAGGTCACCATGTGATCACACTCTGTTAGGATGTGGTATAATCAGTTATGTATGGGTTTAAACAAGACATTTCAAAAGAACCTACAAACCCCAGGCCATTTAGTTATAGAGATTTACAGCATTGTAGCAAAAATTTTTATTCAACTGCCCATGTTCCTCAGACAGAACAGTTTTGAAAACAGGTGTTAGGACAAGTACAAAACTACAATTAAATGTTACTACACTCTGAAAGGAAGCATTTTAGAGCACGGGGAGAGGGAATTTTTCTGTTTGTTTTGTTATCAGTTAGGAGTGGGGGAAGCAAAATATGAGAAAGGCAGGCTGTTCCACTGCAGCTGTTTATTTTCATAAAATATCTCTGGAGACACCACTTTCCCTCACTTCCCTTAAAGGAAAAGGTAAAATAGAAAAAATGGTCATTGAGTAAGGCTGCAGAATATCAAGCCTTGCATATTTTAAAGACTAGGACTATAGATATTCTCATAGTGGATATATTTTAGATTTTTTATTGACTTATACTTCACTTTCATTTTTTTTCAAAGATTAAATTTTTATTACTCTTTTTCTTCCAAATACTCTTATGCTATTGAAAATTAAACTTACACAACTTGATTTGGAACATTCAGCTAAATACAAGAGATAAAACAGCTGTTTAGATATAAAGCATGATTCGACAGGGAGTGACATGAAGCTGTGTTTTAGGGGAGTTTTAGATTGCCTATTGGGAAAAAGGTTCTTCACCCATATGATGGTGGGCCACTGGAACAGGTTACCCAGGGAAGTGGTCGTGGCACTAAACCTACCAGAGCTCAAGAAGTGTTTGGGCACATGGTGTGACTCTTGGGGATGGTCCTGCACAGGGCCAGGAGCTGGACTTTGATGATCCTTGTGGGTCCCTTCCAAGTCAGGATATTCTATGCTTTTTAAAAAAGTGGTTATTTCTTACTTTAAAAAAATTCAGTGAGTTGCCTGAAAAATAACTTCTACTGTCATGCAATTCTTGCCTTCCAGGATTATCTAAACAAGGCCTCCAGTTTCTGAAGTAAAGCTTATAACATTTTTTTTTAAAAATCAGAGAATCAAAGATTATACTGATTATACAAGGATCATCAAGTCCAGTTCCTGGCCCTGCACAGGACCACCCTCAAGAGCTACACTGTGTATTTTTAAATGCAATGTTCAAAGTACAGGCAAGATTATGAATACTATGCATAAAAGGATAGCAAAATGTTTATCCTTACTCCTATTGAAACACCATTGGTAAGTTTTGGATGGTAAGACTCTAGATATGAAAGATACTCCACTGGTATTATAACACAATCCAAAGTGTGGATGAGTTTCCCGAATTAGTATCTACTTCACATGTACCTCCTAAATTCAAGATAACCTAATTATGAACTCTGGGTTTTTTTCTGTTTTCTTTCTTTGTCTTAGTCTGATACAACTACCACTCCACAACATACATCAATCACTCCAAAAGAAACAACAATAAATCAGGAACAAGTTCAAAGTTTACTATGCCTAAGGAATGCTATCAAACTGTGGTTTGCTCACAGTAGTGAAGTCCAAATCTTAAAGAGAGTAACAGCTAATTTTCACTAGAGAATGTGATAGAATAGCATTTAATTAATTATTTCCTCTCTAGAGTCTGTTACAGTATGCTAGCAAAACAAAACAAACAAAAAAAAACAAAAAGAATCAGCATTATGAAGAGACAGCTTTTTTATTTTATTTATTTTATTTTTTTCTTTCCTCTAACTGGACAGGCTTTCTTCAGATTCTAGAGCACCTGAATGTTACCCAGACCCATGCCAATAACTATCACTGTACCTAATCTATTGCTTACTGAAATAATTCAAATTAAAAACAAAACAAAACCACCACGACCAGCAGTAACATTTTTTATTCTGTTTCTACTCCATTTTAGATGAAAATGAAAATCAGAGACACTAGAAATTCCTATGCAACATTTACTTCTGTGGATCAACAAGTGAATGAAGTTTGAAATTAATGTCCTCATTGATTTTAACAAAAATATCCATTTATGGTGCACAAATTAAAACAAACAAACACAAAACCCCTGAAAAACAACACTTTTTCTATCTTTACTTTTGATGGATATTATTAATAATTTGGCAAAGTGACAGGCATTGCAGACCTAATCAGATGTTTTCTAGACTTTATTCCAGTCTTCTGATTTTGAGATATGAAACAGAATTTTGCACACATACAGAAAAAGTGCATTGCATGACAACATGTCCCTTAATGAACAGGAGGAGATAGGATTTAACAACATCCAGAGCTCAACTATTAAGAAAAAAAGAATCCCATTCTGTTGATAGTTAATGAAATAACAACCAAGATAACAGAGCTGAGCTCTAATTACTGGTATTTCATAGGATCTGTTTGTGTTGATGCTATACAAGCAAAAAATAAAAGTACTTTAAAGAACAATCAAAAATACCACAAAGGGACAATAATTGGTAGTGGTTTCCTTTCTCTCCTCTTAATCCTGACAACAGAAGATATGATCTTACTTCTAGATGTGAGTGCCTGTAATGAGAAGCTGACACTGGAGCTAAGACAGAACTATGGCAAAAAAAGAAGGAATTATCTCAAAAAAGTGAATGTTCAAATATGGTCAAGTAATTAGAAAAAATAATTATTTTAAGATGACAAATTTTATCACAGAGAAATTGCTAAATAGGAAAAGAAGCCAATTAAGAGCTAATCAAGAAGCTCACTTTAACTTTTGTTGTAAAATCTATCTTTAACACTGTCAAATTGATTTGTTAGACTTTCAAAATTCAAAGTTTAGATAGAAAAAGAATCTGTAATTTTTACTAATATTCAAGTAGGACTTCAGCTCCTGTCCTTCCCCCCTATCCCCTCCAGTATCAGGCTCATTTAATCAGTATTTTCAACTTCTATTATGTCAGATTCTAAACATAAATTTTATTTAAACTGAATTGACAATAGAGATGCTCCATGTAATTATTTATTAGTAGCATGGAATTTATGACATGTTGGAAAAGGGTTCTTGGGGGAGTCAGAAACCACGTGATAGTATTAATCTGCAAGTAGATTTAAAAAAAAATAAGTCAAATTAATGGGCATTGTGCTATTTAAATTGTAACATAAATTTACTGGTCTCTGTTTTGTTTAGTTTGGCATTACTAAGATTGAATCAACTAGAATTATTATATTAGACATTTTCTAGTGCAATCCTGTTCAAAACACAAAACTTTTCATGTTACTACATTACCATAATGTTGTCACAAGCATCATAGATTTGGACCAATAAAATATACTTTTTGCCTCTGTAACATATTGCAATGGAACAATAGCAACAGAATTTCACACCATTATTCAGTCATTCCTAGCTACACAGAGAGATGGTACTTTTCCCTCTAGGTATTACTACTTTGTTATTGTCACCATATGTTATCTACCAAAAAAGGGCAGATGGAACATTATTTTTTAATAAAGATGAGTACAGGAATCCTGGTTTACCTCCAGATTATAACTGAAAGGCATTGTTCTAAAGCCTGTGAATCCTATGCTGACAAAACTGCTAGAAGCAAATGTCCAATTAGAAATGCATGATAGTTTTTTCCATAAACATAATTAAATAATTATATATTGTTCACATAGTTTAGTTTCATCCACTCTTTCTATTTATTGCCTAAATTCTATCAACATAAAGAAGTAAAATAAATTATTGAAGGAGATGCTTTAGACAGACAAGTGATGTCTTACTTTAAGCAGAGTAATATGCTTTAAGTCATCCTTAAAAAAAGAGATAAATGCAATCCAAATTCATAGATGTACTGGTTTTGTTGGAACAGAGTCAATTTGCTTCATAGCAGCTCCTATAACGTGTTTTGGACTTGTGAACAAAACAGTGTCATAACACTAGCTATTTCAGCTCTTGCTTAGCAATGCCTGCATGATGTTAGAGCCTTTGCTGTTTCTCAAGGAGCAGAGGGTGGGAATGAGGCTGTGAGGGGACATATCTGATACAGCTGGCCCCAACTGGCCAAAGGGATATTCCGTACCTTATGATGTCATGCTCAGCATATAAATCTGGGGGAAGGAGGAAGGGCAGGGCATTCAGAGTATTGGGTTTGTCTTCTCAACTAACTGTTGTTAGTTGATGTTAGTGTGATGTAGCCCTGCTCCCCTGGGATGACTCTAAACATCTCACTGCTGACAGGAAGTGACAAATGAATTTATTATTTTGCTTTGCTTGTGTATGCAGCTTTGCTTTATCTAGTAAACTGCCTTTATCTCAACCCATGGGTTTTTTCACTTTTAACCTCACAATTCTACCCCCTATTCCACCAGGAGGGAGAGTGAATGAGCTGCTGTGGGGAGCTGAGCTATCTACCCATGTTAAACCACAACAATAAATTACATGACCTATAATTGAATTATTAAGTTAATTTTTAGTTTCTAATCATAGTATCAAGAAGCAAGACTGCACAGAAAATGGAAGAATAAGCCCAAGACACAGCATGGAAAGAGAGGGAGAAAAAGCTGCAAAATTGCTTTAACAAACATCTATGCATCAGGTCATAAAATCACATAATCACAGGAAATCCGTAGCTGGAAGGGACCCACAGAGACCATAAAAGTCCAAGTCCTGGACCTGCACAGGATTACACCAAAAATCACACTATGTGTCCAAGTGCTTCTGAAATTCTCTTAGTCCTGGTGCTGTGATCACTTCCCCAGTGACCCCTCTGCATTTCCTGACCACACTATGGTTAAGAACCTTTTCTTAAAATCCAACCTAAATCTTCCCTAACACAGCTTCATACCATTCCCTCATGTCCTATTGCTGCTCACCAGAGAGAAGATAGGTGCCACCACCTCCACTTCCCTTCATGCAGAAGGTGTAGACCACAGTGAGGTCTTCCCTCAGTTTCCTCTTCTCCAGGCTGAACAGACAAAGGGTCCTCAGCTGCTCCTCATACAGCTTCCCCTCAAGGCCTTTCACCATCTTTGTTGCCCTCCTTTGGACACTCTCTAACAGCGTAATATCTTTCCTACATTGTAGGTCCCAAAACTGCACACAATATTCAAGGTAAGGTCGCCCCAGTGCAGAGCAGAGCGGGACAATCCCCTCCCTCGACTGGCTGCCAATGTTTTGCCTGATGCCCTCCAGGACATGATTGGCCCTCCTGGCTGCCAGGGCACTGCTGACTCACATTCAGCTTGCTGTCTACCAGGCCCCCCAAGTCCCTTTCTGCACCACAACTCTGCAGCCTCTCATTCACCACTCTGTATGTACAATTAGGATTGCCTCATCCCTTAGTACTGGTGCCATGAATTTAACATCCAGTAGTTTTAGGAATCTTCTGGACCTGTATATACCAGCTATGTGAAACCAAGAGTTTCCAATCTATTGGGTATGATGTGCACAAATTATATGAGCACATTTAGGAAAGGTATCACATTTTTCTCATGTCAGATTTACAGTGTATGGTCAGACCAACAATGCAGAGCACTGTAACACAACTTCCACATTTCCCAAAATCACAGTGCCACTGCACAAGTCTTATGAAGCTGATCTGCATAATGGACTTGTAATTCATTCAAGACTTGTATTTTGAACAAGACCACTGCCAAACATCTATAAACAAGACTTCTGAATGCCACTTAAACACAATTTCTGTGGGTAGAGGAGAGGTATGAACACCTTCGTCTAAAACATCAATATGTTTTTTGTTTGCATGTTTTTTTATTGCAACCTCATGCTACATCTTGAGATGAGTGTTATCACAGTGAAAAAAAAAAAATTAGTTTTACCAGTTACAGTACTTCTGTAACTACACTCCTGTATTATGTGTTACCTTATATATCTCATGCATACCATAGTCCAGTTTGCAAGCCCACACAGCTGCTTCTTATTTAATATATATGGAAAAGTTAAAAGCAACGTTCCCATGTAGGAACGTTCTTACTGTCTGGTGTAAGCAATTTCATACAGTTGTCCTAAATGCACATTAGCACATTACATTAGTGCAATATTCATGTATAAATACTTTATAGTTAAACTTTTGTGGCTTACTGATCCATGTACTTGACTACATTTGTAAATTGAGAGCTGCCCACCTCATAGCAACATAATAACCTCAGCGGGGTAGTTGTCTTTTGGTTTTGTTTGCTGGGAGTTTTTCTCTGGACAATAGATCTCTGCAGTAACTACATGGAAATGCTACCTGACATTAAAAAGGAAACAAAACAAAACAAAACAAAACAAAAAACACCCAAAAACTGTGTAATTCTGATATGTTCCTAAAAGCCGTTGAGTTAGTACATTGTGGTAGAAAGAATTCACAATAAGCAATTTTCAGAGCACATCTAAAGCCTTCTTGCAGGATTATATTGCTATTTCTGATCTTTAAGAGAAAGTATGTAGCATTATTCTTCCCTCAGATCACCCAGAAGTTAACTCTAATGCGTGTGCTGTGATAACAGTAAGGCATTTCTGGCAGGTCTCTTGAGCAATTTACCTGACAACTATTCTAAAGCAGCATAATTTTTCTGTCAGCATTTGCTGGTGTCATCAGGGGAATTATACCTAGTTTTGCAGCAGGCTGGGGCAAAAGGGTAAGAGGACACAATACACAGAATAAAAAGTAAAAGGCTTAGAGATAAAAGTATTACAGCATTCTTCTTAACTTCTGAAGGCTATGCATGGAAAGATAGCACCATTTCATAAAAATCTTTAGTTGGTATGTATGCTTTTCACCATTTTCCATATATGTTTCTCATGCCAAAAATTCGTTTCTGCTCAGTCTAACAAGGCCTATTTCCCTGCTTCTCAGTGAAAATTCATTGATCAAACATTTAACTTCTGCTCAACTGTTTCCAACTATGCTAATGACACGCTTTCTACTATATGTATAAATACTAGAAATGAGTGATCTTGAGAGGAAAAAAAAAAAGGCAAATGTGTTTAGAAATCCAATCTTTTTTTTTTTTTTAATATAATTTAAATATTAAAGACTCCAAATAAGAAAGAGGCTATATGACCATATAATTTCAACAACAAAAATTTTGAATGAAAGGATTACATTTACCTTAGAATGCATTAGAAAAGGTCACTATATCATGGGTCACATTTCTAAATATCAATTTAGCTGGTCTTATGAAACAACTGTTTCTTTGGAGCCAAATTGAACAAATACTCTAGTGCAAGAGAAGTTCCCTAGCCCATCATCACAGTTTAAGAAAATTACAAAGCCTTATGATTTTGGCCACAGTTCAAAGATGGATATGAAATACTCTGGCCTACATGCACATCCAACCTGGACTCTGTCAGCCTACCTTCAGTAGTCCAAACGCACAGCTTAGTAGTTTATACCTAGAGCACTCCTGTTATTTCAGATACTGAATATCAGAATTTATCATAATGCTTGTGTTAAAAGAATTGTGCAGTGTGCAGAATAAGAGATTGTACAGTATTTATCTTAGGGTTCATAAACAACATCTGTCGAGCATTTCTGAATCTGCTATTGTGTGATTTACTCCTTGAAGATGTAAGAAAGTGAGTCCGTATCGCTGTGCCCAAGTTTTGGAACATGCCATGAATTGGATGGTTCACAATTTTAATATGATTCTCCATGACTACAAGACATGCTTATTTATGTTTATTTTTATAATTTTTATAATTACATTTATTTATATAACCAAACTATATTTTTATACCATTCCATATTGGGACCAGTGTTACTTACTAGCTTTATTAATGACATACACAAAGGGATCAAGTGCACGTGCAGCAAACTTGCAGATGACACCAAGGTGAGTAGTCCTGTTGACACACCTGAAGGTATTCCATCTAGAGGGACCTGGACAAGCTTGAGAAGTGGGCCCATGGGAATCTCATGAGGTTTAAGAAGATGGAGTGCAAGGTGCTGAACCTGGTTTGGGGCAATGAACAGAGAGCAGTCCTACTGAGAAGGACTTGGGGGTGCTGATGGATGAGAAGCTGGACATGAGCCACTAGTGTGCACTCGCAGCCCAGAAATCCAGTTGTATCCTGCATCAAAAGCAACGAGGCCAGCAGGCTGAGGGAGGGGATTCTGCCCCTCTACTGTGTTCTGGTGAGAACCCCTGGAGTGTTGTATCCAGCTCTGGGGTCCCCAGCACAGGAAGGGCATCAACTTATTGGAGGAGTCCAGAGAGAGCCATCAAGATGATTAGAGGGATGGAGTACCTCTTGTACAAGAAAAGACAGAGAACTGGGTTTTTTCAGCCTGGAAAATAGAAGGCATGACCTAATAGAAGAGCAACCTAATTGCAGCCCTCCAGTAACTGAAGGGAACCTACAGGAACACTGGAGAGGGACTTTTTACAGGAGCATGTAGTGACAGGATGAGAGGGAATGGGTTCAAAATGAAAGAGAGTAAGTTCAGATTAAATATTAGGAAAAAATTCTTTACTGTAAGGGTGATGAGGCACTGGGACAGGTTTCCAAGAGAAGTTGCGGATGACCCACCCCTGGAAGTGTTTGAGGCTAGGCTGGATAGGGCTCTGACAAACCTGGTCCAAGAAAAGGTGTCCCTGCCTATGGCAGAAGGGTTGGAACCAAGTGATCTTTAAGGCCCCTTCCAACTTTAACCATACTATGATTCTATGATTCTGTTATTCTATAAATATTACTTGAGAGTATGTAACATTGCTATGTTTTATAAATTGCTTTGTCATTCATATTAATGTTGCAGGTTAAAAGAAGTCCCAAAGTTTTGTACTTTCCATGTCTCATCCATATTCAGAAAAATTATTTTTTATCTTCTGTGCAGGAACAATTCTAACCAAAAAGAAATATATTTGAAATACAGTGTACATTTCCAGCACACCAGCTAACAACTCTTCATTTTCATAAAACCACCGAATTGAAGTGAAATATGCTTTCAATCCAAACAGGTTTACAGTATTTTTTTTTCTCTTTATGGCTGCGTGATTCAAGGTATAATTCCACTTTCTTTTTGGATCAAAACAAGAAGCCCTAAATATGTAAAACTTATTTTTTACCATGTCTAGCTTTGTATGAGCATTTATTGAAATTTTGTAATTACAAATACAAATAACATCATTATTTTTTCATTTCAGGATGAGAAAAAATCCACTAATGTACTGTATTTAACATAAAGGACAGGTGAAACCTTAGCTTACAATATTGAACACAAATATTTTAAAAACTTTTCAGGTATTACATTGCTTTGATTAAAGATATGTTGATTTTTTTTTCAACAACTGATTCTATTTTCTTACTTCCTTATGTGAGCACATCTTTATAATAGACAAAACACAGATGTATGGGATGAATATGCCTATTCTGAAAATTATAAAAGATGATATAGAACATAATTTTCTAAAGTACTGTATGCAAGTTAGGGAATCACGTCCAAGATTTAGAGATTAATATTTTTTTCTTCACAAGAGGAATAAATGGAATTTAAAACATTTCTAGTCATTACTCCTCATAAACTCCAGTTTTCGCAACTTCTGCTGATTGGCATATGACCTTCAGCATTCCAGGGTGCACAACTTCCACTCCATGCACACGACTTTGATTTGTTCTTATGAAATTTAATTTAGGCATGTATTGAAGCATTTGATTAAACATTTTTGTGCAAGTTGTGTCCACTGTTCAGTGACATTAACATATCTGCATTTAGAAACTAGTGAGCACGACACATTCTGAAAAGTCTCTTTGAAAACCTCTTGTGACTTGTCATATATTTGGGTCACTATTAACAAATTCCTTATAAATAAATTATAAGCTGAATTTTATGACCTGATATATTTCATAAAGAAATTAGCACTTGGAACAAAATAAAATAATTTGTTCTTTGATAAGAACTATGATAGTGAAAAATAGGCCAAAAAATTCTGAAAATGGGATTTCTAATCCTTTGTTACCTAATCAGTTAATAACAGATTACTAAATTTTAGTTGTAATGGTGTCAGGGCATATAATTTCATTCACATTAGTTTCTTTCTATTTCAGAGAATGCATATGTTCACCAAAAATACCCATAAAGATCCAAGGCTTTTAATTATCATCAGTATCCTTCATCTTTTGGTATTAACACCACAGTTTTTTTTTTTACATTAATGAAGTATTCATTACTCCCTGATGGAAACAAAGTGAACAGCTTATAAGCTGCAAGATTTTGTGGAATGTTTTGAAAACAGAAAAGATGAGTAAAGTTAAATTAAGTTGTCTTGAAAATTGAGTGATTTTTTTTCCCCCACATTTAAAAACCTTTAACTCAATTTTTTTAAAAAATCAATTACTTATGTTCAGAAAACAATTGTTTCTAAAGCACTAGGGTCATCAGTTCAACAATTATCAACATTCTTCTGCAAAATAGTAACGGAATCACAAAGGTCCTTACAAAAATATAGTTCCACTGCTAAATTATTCCAGTATCATGGACTAGTTAAATGCTGTTTACCTTACATGTGGTCCATACTTATTTATTTCTTCATTATGATGACTATAAATCCTCATCCAAGAAAGAACTATATCGTCTTTCTTAAGCATTTGAAGGCCACATCACAGTGTTATGCAGTGCTATAAAGTAATTGAAGATAGCACAGTTGTAGAAATCCTAGTAAAACAAATTATTATATTGGAGAAAGTTAAAATATTTTTCAATAATAACAGGAGTTGGAATATCATCCGTTGGGTTTGCTTGTGGCAGATTTGATTTATGAGTTTGTCATCTCCTACTTATTTATTTTTGTACAGGAAGATAAGTGGCACTAGATTATTTTGGGGTTAAAGATTTCTGTGTTTAAAAAAAAAAAAAATCCCAAATCTAAAACCCACATACTTTCTTTCCTTTCCTTAGATCAATATCTTGAATTCTGTTATTGTCTGTTTCCTGAATATCACCACCATCCTTTCAATTGAATTTGAATAAATTCTGATGCAAGGTATTAACCACTTGTGCTTCTTTTCTCTACAGTACTTATAAATATACATGAGAGAACTGATTTTGTATAAGGCTACAAATACATTTGTATTAACTAGGAAGAAAGCAGTGCAGAAACGTTGGGGTTTATTGTTTTAGGACAAAGAAGCAACCATATGCAGTCATAAATGCAGAAATGACAAAGCAAGACTGCTATATGAGCCTCTGAGTTGTTTTGGGTTTTTTTATACACACAGACAAATGCTTTCTCCTCATTTTTCGACAAGAGTTTCTACAACACTATGATGAATATCTTGAGGTTACAGTAAGACACAATATAAAAAATCAGTTTCTATCCACTACCTACTAGGGGCCAACAGTGGTAATGTAAAAAACTTTGTACTACTGCAAGAGACTTAGTTACATCATGGGCACTGTACATTAGGTACTCACATCTTATTGTATGTTTTTCTCTTTTCTGTAGCAAAATAACACACTTTATTTTTACTGAATAAAACACATGTGGAGTAGAAAACAATTTGTAAGAATTACAGCTATTGCATCTGTCCAGAATCACATTACAGATGTGGCAAAACAGATCTCTTTTAGTTAATCCTATATAGAACTTTTTCTTTTATGCTTCAGAACAATAGACAAAAACATTTTTAAAAACCTAGAGTTCTTCCTAAATTAAGTCTTACTACCCAGGTGTGAAAAAGACATTAATGCATTTTAAAAATTTAATACAAATTTATTAATTAATGAAGTTCAGAGTTTAATAAAATGAAACATTTATCTCAGAGAGTATTAACTCTGCTATTCTTTATTCCTTACTATGGACAAATTTGAGGTTCTATACTCATATTCCATACTCATAATTTATAGTTCTATACTACAGTATTTGTGCTTCCATAGATTCTAACACCTTGGAAAATATTTCAATACATTTCAATATAATAATTTATGTCATATCTTTTGTCAGAAAACTTGTTCAGAGCACTCATTTTTTATTTTTTTAACCCCTACTCTGCTTTTTTCTTTTTTTTTTAATTTGACCAACACATATGCAAACATACTAAAATATGTGATTTATTTCTACTTCTTTGAAGTCACCCCAGTAAATTTTGATCAAAATAATTTTTACTTAATATTTTAATGTTTCAGTTAAACAGCGAAATACTAGAATGAAGACAAATAACACAAATTTGCCATATACAAACATACTTACTAAGAATTTACTTCTGAATTCAATATATTAATGAAAAGGAAATTAATGACATAGTCACCAAAGTAAAGCATTCAACTGAGTTAGCTCAGAGTATAATATTGAATAGAGGATGAGGAAAAAGGTGCTAATGTGATTTTAAAAGTTTCAGTTGTATGAAACACTGAAAGAAAATTTATTTTTCATCTCAAATTTCCAATGTCTATAGTGACGGAACACTTATTTTTGACAATATGCTTCTTTTGGCTTTATTAAAATGCAAGATCTCAATTTTCAATTTCAAGTGTTAGAATTTGACTGTTTTATCATTTAAAACCATTAATATTTATAGTCATACAGTCAGTAAAATTTTTTCTTACACCAACACAACAACTGGATTTTGTTGTCATGCAATGAATTATTTCTGATAAAGATTATTTGAAATATTTTATTCCAGAGCAGAGCATCTCAATAGTGTTACTTTTGTCATATCACTGTATTATGGTAGGGCCGAAGTGTAACTTTATTGTTTCCAAAAAACCCCATAAAATTCAAAGAATCTAATACCTCCAACATGCTTCTTCTACCTCCCTCATAGCTGAAAATGAGGTAAAACGACTGTCCACTATTAAAGATTAGATTAAGACATGTTATAGATCTATAAACCTTTAAATAGAATATATCTGAGTGCTGTCTCTGATTTGATTTGATTTTTGAAGTCTTCATTCACTGCGCTCCTGTGGTAGTGAAAATGAAAAATTCTTTCCATACGAACAACATGTAAAATGCTAAACTGTACTTCCTTCCTTCCAGGGAAAAGAGATTTACAATGTATGGTTTAATGTGACAACATATGGCCCATATTTGGTGTAAATATACAGATGAGCAGAAATACAGTATGTATTGAAACTGTGATTACTACTAACACACAAATCTGAAGAAATGGAGACAGCAGAGATGTTCAGACATGAAAAATAAATACAAAAATATAGCCTTCTTTCAGCCTATTCTCACATTTGTATCAACATAAAGAGTAATGCTAAGAATTCCAGCAGAGTTTCAGAGTATCCACAGAATTCATCAAATAATCAATACTTTATTTTAAAATAAAGGAACATTGGAACTATCAATGAACAACAAAACCAGTGTCCAGGTTGTTTTTATGCTCTGCACAGTGCTAAAAATATGTTTATTCTTGGTGTCCTTTGTTACAGAACACAGTGATTTTTTAGTAGCATGTTATGGGAACAATAAATCTGTACAGACTTTTTCGTATATGGTTTAACACTCAAACTCTAGTGATGCACAGAAGCAGCAGCTATAATGGAAAACCAGTGAGTTAAACCAGATTCAAAGACCTGATACGATCAACTCTTCATCTAACAGACCTAACTATTATAGTATTATTGTAATTATTAGTATCCGTATGCATCCACACTAATTTTTCAAATACATAAATATTCCAAATAAAAACAGTAATTGCAGTACCCATCATACAAAGGTTGATAGTCTAAGACACAGTTAGCAAAGACCTTCCTGCTTTCTTCACCTTGAAGAAGCTGGTAGGATTACCAGATACTTTCTTGTGTTTTGGATAATTGCACTGAGAGGACATATGGGTGGATTCAGGTATGTTAATGATACAAGTTTCAAAGACATTTATTTGGAGACAACGTATGAAAGTTGGGGTATTGTAGCAGTATGTTCTATAATACACCAAGATACCTAGAGACTAGTACAACCACAACAGGACAGCTATGCAAACTCACAAAATCTCAAGGAGATAAAAAATAATCCACTAATTAAATCTTGCTGTGAAAAATACATTTAAAAGCTTTCCGCACTTATATACACCAGCATCAGAACAGAACTGAAATAAAGTACTGAGGAGTTTTAATGCAGTTTAAAATAACAAAAAAGGTCTGAATAAATTGAACTGTAACACCAAGCTTATGTTTCAAGTACTGCTAAAAAATTTATACAGTTGCCTGTGTTCTACTGGTAACGCTTGAGACTGTCCACCTACTGACCTTAGTAGTCCAGTTTCTAGAGTTAACAATCACTCTGTCTTCTTTAATTAAAAAAACAAAATCATCTAAATGTGGAAGTCAAACTCCATCATCATTGCTATAAATTAATTTTATGCCTCAATCCATTTTTAGCCCTTTACTGACAAAACTTTAAAGTATACCTTTAAAGGGAAAACAAAAAAATTCTTCAAGTTGGACTGCAATGTCCATCAAGAACCTTAACTCTTATTTTCTGAAAAGTGTAAGTAAGCATAGAGAATGAAAATAAAACTCCTTCATTCCAAACCCTGACTGCCTCTTTTCACAAATTATTTATTATGTTTCATGTTAATGTTATTTTCAAATCTGTATGATTAAGTCATACAGACTACAAGCTTTGAGGAGCTTGGCAGTATTGGAATTGAGCACCAACAGCCTTTCTACTCATGAGACTGAAAGAGAAAAATTGTGCCCTTATGCTGGAATAAGTTCAGGATTTGAGTGGGGTGTTGCTCATATATTTTTCAGTATGAAAAGCTATAGAATGAAGGATGAACAAAAATAAGATACACATGGTCTTCAGAGTAGCTTAATGGCTAGACTGCTCAGACTGGATAGGAACTGAACTTTTCAATCACATCTGCAGTGATTTATTATATGTGAAAGAGCATCCCTGAAATAGTCTTAAGAGGATCTACCCCAGAGTAGATCATAGCTTAGTTCTCCTATTTCTCACTATTTCATTCTAGGACCTTTTATTCTCTCTCTTTATAGAATATTTTCCTAAAAATTTTAGATTTATGGAATTGATATTTTCTAAATCATAAAGATTATTCTTGTATGTAAAACAAACAAACAAACAAATATTAGATTTAAGAAGTCCCAATAAGGTCAATGGAAATAAAGTTTACTTTCAACACAACCATTAGTTTCTAAAACAAACAGAAACATCAATAGTTTTCTTCACCTAATCAATGCAGACAGATTGATTTTTCAGAAGGCAGACTATTAGGCATGTCTGAGTACCATGACCTTTCAGATTTTACCAACAATATTCTTCATGTAAATTGATCTGCCTTATACCATGGGAGCAAGGGATGCAGAACTGCCAAAAGCATTCAATTCCACTTAGTTAGCTGGAAATATAACTTCTCATGAAAAAGTACCTTCTTCAATCATGGTATGTGGCTTCTATACATCATGTGATGAGTTGCAAATGTCTAAGAGAATTCAGAACTGTAGATACCTTTACACCTAGTAATCATAAAACCACAAGAGTGTGAATGTAGAGTAATTGATTTAAATTTATCAGTTCTAGGCCATTAGACTTGGTAAAAGTTATTTCCACTCAACTATACAGGAGCCCATTACAGTAATTTCCATTTGAAGGTCAGCAATCACCAGTGTTGACCTTCAACATGACATAAAATTGTTACTTGATAAATTTACCACAGCAACCAACAATCACAAAATTATACTAAAACAAAATCAAACAAAAAACTCACAAAACCCCAGCTCATAATTAATTAATCTGAAGAGAAGGAATTTAATATTTTGGTGAATTAGGATAGACAAGTCTGACACTCTACCAGTTCTGTTTTGTAGCCCCTTAGACATGTTTTAATGCAGATACTGTAATTTGAGGAAGTGGGCCCTAAGGGCAGAGATTTCACTGCCTGGGCTCTGGGTCAATTTAAAGATGGTATAGCTGAGGGCACACCTCTGCTCCCCTTTTAGAAAGGACCTTAAGTAAGGCTCTTCCAGAAAGCTCCGTTGGAATCCAAAAGCAAGTGCTGCTCAGCTCCAGAATTCCCTTCCCTTAGGGAACAGAGACCCCTCTGACATGTCGGGGTAGAGGTTAACATACTGGTTTTGGCATTGATACCAAAACTACAGTAGCATGATGTAGAAGAAATCCTGGATTCCAAATACTTACAGACACAACATATCTTTATAAAATTGGAAAACAAAGCAGTCTCCACAGACTAATCACTTGCAAAGTTAAAAAAAAACCCTCTCAAACCCTATGACAAAAAATATTTTCTAGACAGCATTTGGAAAGGTTCTTACAACCTTGCTTAAACGCGGTGTACAAAAGTATATATAATACACTATTTGCTACTAAAGAAATTACATCTTCCTACATGGTTGTGATTCATTTGTATTATATATTTGGTAATGTGAAAATAAATATCCTTGGTAAGATGCATGGTTGAAGTAAGGATTTATTATGTTATCTAAGAGTTCCAGATAAATGACTTCTTGATTGGTATTTCTGCTTGTAGATAAGAGGAGAAATAATGTTTAAGATTATTTGTTTTCCTTTGTAATTAGTTTCCTTTCCTTTGCCTGTTACATGACAAAACAGATTGGGGATATCTAGATTTTTTTTTTTTAACATATTCACTTTTCAACTATATCTAAACAAAGAGACCAGAAATATTAAATAGTTTTCACTTAAAAAAAAACCAAACAAACAAAGCCAAAAGAATCCTCAACAAAACAAAAAGCACAAACAAAAAAAACCCCACAAGAATAATTTCTTTAGCAATGTTTCTGCATTTAGAAAGGTATCTGTGGGGTTCAACAGTCTTTTAAGGAACACCTTTATCATCAAGTATAAAGAAATTTTGGTCAAAACATCTTAAAAAAACCCTCAAAATAAGAAAATAAAAGTAGAGAAAAAAGGATTTTTTGTTCAAATAGAGAAATTACTTTGGTTATCTTTACACAATCTATTATTTTTCTTGATCAGAAATTTTCTGTAACAAAGGAAGACAGAGAGGTCAATATTCCTAAACTGAGAAAAGCAAAGCATACAGGAACTGATGGGGTCAGACAAGAGGTGTTCAGATCCATAGGTAAGTATTTATAACATTTGGGGACTGTCTCCAATGTACACAAACAAGAATTTTTAGGAAATCTCTTGACAAAATTACCTAATAACAAAATGAAGGCTGTTATTTCTGTTACCTCCTTTGACACAGGACTTAATTTTTAAGCAATTTTTAAGCATTGAGGTGTTATGCTACGTTTTGGTTTTTTAGTGTTTTTTGGGGTTTTTTTGTGGTTTTTTTAAGGTCCAATGAAGACAAACCAAACTAATCCAATTAAATTATTCTTTACATATAGAATCATAGAATGGTTTGGGTTGCATGGGACTTACAAGATAATTTGGTTCCAATTCCCTTGTAGCAGAGACACCTTCCACTAGACCATGTTGCTCAGGACCCCATCCCACATGGCCTTGAACACTTCCAGGGATGGGGCATTCAGAGCTTCACTGGGAAATCTGTGCAAGTGTCTCACCACATTCTTAGTAAAGAATTTTTTTCCTAATATTTAATCTAAACATACTCTCTTCCATTTTGAACCCATTTCCCCTTGTCTTGTTGCTACACACCCATGTAAAAAGTCCCACTCTGTCTTTCTTGTAAGCTACCTTCAGATACTGGAAGGCTACAATTAGGGTTCCCCTAAGCCTTCTGCTCTCCAGGCTGAACAATCCCATTTCTCTAAGTCTTTCCTTCTAGAAGTGTTCAATTCCTGTAATCATCTGTGGCCATTTTCTGGACTCACTGTAACAGGTTGATGTCTTTCCTGTGCTGGGGATCCAAGACCTGGACACAGTACTCAAGGCAGACTCTCACCAGAACAGAGTAGGGGGGCAGAATCCTCTCCCTCTCCCTGCTGGCCACGCTGCTTTTGATAATAACACTGACACAGTTGGCTTTCTGGGCTGCAAGTGCACATTGGTGGGTCATGTCTAGCCTTTGATCCACCAAAACCCCCCAAGTCCTTCTCAACAGGGTTGCTGTCTATCTGTCCATCCCCCAGCTTGTACTGATAATGGGAGTTACAGTGACTCAGGTGCAGCACCTTGCACTTGGTCCTGTTAAACCTTATGAGATTCCCATTGGCCATTTCTCAAGCAGAATATAGGCAGAAAGGGAGGGAGAGAGAAAAAGAAAAAGAAAGAGAGAAAGAAAGAGAGAAAAAAAGAAAGAAAGAGAGAAAGAGAGGGAAAGAGGGAAAGAGGGAAAGAGGGAAAGAGAGAAAGAGAGAAAGAAAGAAAGAAAGAAAGAAAGAAAGAAAGAAAGAAAGAAAGAAAGAAAGAAAGAAA
>JAWWMP010000081.1:94642597-94674733 GCA_035047865.1 Dendrocincla tyrannina
CAATTATATACCAAGGCAGATCCCTGTATATGTACTTCGGTAGTTTGCATGAAACAGTTGTTTAAACTATAAAGAAATAAAATGGTACTATCTGGAAGTGAGTACAGCTGTTTTATAACCTCTTCCTTAGAGATGTGCAGAAGCAGAGGATTTTTGGTTTGAAATTCTTGTTAATTTGATTTTTTATTCAACTAAAAAGTAGATTTAGGTAGCAGCAATTTAGTCTTATAGGCTTCACTTGTTTTGTTTTATTTTTTAGTCAAAGTTAGAAAGGATGTCATTCACATTGTAACTATTACCACATCAAAATTTTGTATTAACAAAAATTAGAATTCACACAGTGATACTGTTAGAAATTACAAAGACTACAGCAGGGTAACTAGTTTCTACATATAAGAGACCATCATCAAATATCTCACTGTATAATTAGGAAGGAGAAATACCCCTTTCATTTATTTTGTCTAAGGAAAAGAAGATAGTGGATATTGTCCCTCTATTTTAAAAATACAAAGCAAACCAAACTCATTGAAGTTGCATCATAAAAAGTAGCTTTTGCCTGTGAAATATAAGGAACACTCCCAGTTCTGACATTGTGATGGCATGACCTTGTCTGGATTCCAGATGCCCACTCCTCTACAGGATAGGGGCAGAAAAGAAGACAGAAGGTTTTGTGGACTGAGATAAATTACCTTCACAAGATAAAATAGATTTGACTTGGGGAAAACTAAATACATTGACAGTTAAAAATAAAGACAGCTAAAACGAAAGATGAATCTAAAAATCTTCCTTCCCTCTCACCGTTTTTGCCAGGCTCAGCTTCACTCCTTTACTCATTATTGCCTTTACCTCCTCCCTCTAAGCACAAGAGGGGAATGCTGGGATATGGGTTAGTCCATTACAGCCTCTCTCTGCTTCTCCTTCCTCCTCACAACATTCCACTGCTCCAGAGTGGGGAGTGTCATGTCCATGGGATGCAGTCTAATGCTCAAGCATTGGTTTTTCCCACGGGCCACAGTTCTTCAAAAATCAGTCAAGAGTAGAACCCTTCCATATAGCAAGTTTAGGAACAGACTGCTCCTGACTGGGTCCCCCATGGACTCCAAGTCCTGCCAGGAGCCTGCTCCTGCATATGCTTTCCACAGGCTGCACCTTCCTTCAGAGCAAGTCCACTTGCTCCAGTATAGGGTCATCCTCGGTCTGCAATATGGCCCTTTGCTCCACCATGGATCTCCATGGGCTTCAGGGGTACAGTCAGCCTTCCCATGGTCTTACCTACGGATTGAAGAGGAATCTCTACTCTGGTGCCCAGAGTACCTCCTCCTCTTTCTCTTTCACTGACCCCAAAGTCAGGACTGTTTCTCACATTGCCTTGGCTTTGGCCAGTGGTGGGTTCCTTTTGGAACCAGTTGGAGCCAGTTGTGTCTGGCATGGGGCAACCCCTGATCTCTCCTCACAGAAGCCACCTCTGCAGTCCGCCTGCCACCAAAAGTTTGTTATGTAAAAAGTATTTCAAACTATTTGCTGAAAAAAAATTCAGTGTTTCCTACTTTTGAAAAATCATCATTCCATCTTTAAAATCTATGGTTTCTTATCCCCAACAACATGATAAGCTTAGAAATTAGAAAATTAAAATGTTAGAAATTAAACTTAGAAAAAAGGTTTAGTCCATGCGTCTACAAGTTCCACAGTTCAGTGTTCTACACAAGTCCACTGCAAAACATATTCAATTAATTAATATTTCATAACCAGATATTTACCGTAATCATTAGAGATAATACAATAGAGATAAAGACCCAGTTATTATTCCCCAAAATTAATTTATAAGTTTGTTTAAAGGTCATATTCACAGATGAGACATAAAATATTTTTCCATAAACAGCACGCTTTGGGTATTGATTTATACCATCAACAAGGGCTTTTTTCTTCATTTTATCCCTTCCTAGATAAACCAGTTAGATCCATTTAGTATTTTTTGCCATGGTATTTGTCAAATAATATACTATTAATTTAAACTGTGTTTTCCATTTCAAAAAGTACAATCAATAAAACTGCATAGCAACAATTCTGATCTCAATTGTTTCATCAATTCTGCTCATCTTGTACAACAAAAATCAAGCTTTCAAAAACTGCATACAGAAAAAATTTAAACCAACATACTGCCAGTTAAGAATAACATTAAAAACTCACATTTTGTGCAAGACATAATTAATGAGAAATTTTATGTTCAGAACTTCAGTCTGCATGGTTTACTACTATAAGTGGCAAAAGGTTGCACAAAGTGTATATTCTGTGGAGGCATCCATATTAAAGAGCAAAATAATTGTGAACATGAAATCATTTAGACAAGGATGTAAGGATTTAATTTCTATATTATAATACTATGTTTTTAATCTTACTAAATCCATTATTAAACAAAACAAAATGTTGCCATTGTATGCTTATACCCTCTCAAGTATGATTCAGCTATTTATCAATTAATAACACCATATTGTTTTAAGCAACTACAATGGACCTCCCAAATAATCTCCCAAATACAGGTTTTGAAAAAGCTAGAATGTGAGGTAACTGTGTTTTGCTCTGGAATTCATTCCATAACACATTACATATATCCCTTTTTTCTACTTGCTAAATAAAGCCCTTATCATACAGATGAAGATGCACAAAGACCTTTAGACAGCTGTAATTTCAATCTTTGGTAATCTGACCATCACCCATATTACAGGAATCATCCTTCCGTACTCTTCTAACCCAATATATAATGTGCTATTTTATTTGAACTCAAGCTACCATCCCAGAAAAAAAGTTCCTGAATTAGAACTCAAAGCCATTCTTTCTAGATTATTTACAGTATTATAGCAAATTAGACAGAAATAGTCTCAGAATTTATAAAGGTTCAGTATAGACATTAGGATGTGTCTACGTAGGAACAGACAGGTTCCACCTAAGAAATAAATTCTCTTAAACTCGACTCCTTGAAAAAGAAACTCCTTTAACTCCATTTTTTTTTTTATTTAATTGCAGCAGCAACCTTGAAAAATATGCTAACTACTTCTACAAACCACTGTCTTCTCCATATATGGCTTGCCAGGTCATCAATAGCTGTTGACCTTTAATTTGCTCACGTTGTCAATGGGTCCTTGGCATCCCAGAATACCGTTTATTACGGTACTTTTTAGTCTCTCTGCAGCCAGAGGCCGGGAGCCTGTGACACACTGAGCAAGTATGCTTAGGATACTATGGCAGGCCCTGTCAAGAAGTCCTGGCTGGAAACGCTGCTGAAAACTACAAGACCACTCAGCCATGGTGGTGATGTATCCCAGGCCATGGTTCTCAGCCCAGAATGGAGAAACACAGCAAATATCTCAATTCAGAGCTCTGGAGGGAAGATGGTCCCATAAAGGTCTTATTATCACCCTGTGAGGATGGGGCAGTCAGAGGAAATATCCTTGCCTGTAGATGGGGTCAAAAACTTCTGTCACCAAGCTGAAAGAAGGGGCCAACAGGTAACTTGTGAAACTGAGTAATGACCAAGTCCTTCAGCTGGGATCAAAGAGTCCTTTGCAACAACAGAGGGGTTAGAGTTTTTCCAAAGTAACTGCTGCTTAGAGACAGGCTAGGCAATCAATCTGCTGGTGATGCGTGATTGCTTTTGAATCCCTTCTTTTTGAGTTGTGTTTTCTTTTCCTTATTCCCATTCCCCAGTTATTAATCTGTCCTCATCTCAATCCACAAGTTTTTTTCTCAATTTTGCCCTTCCAGTTCTGTCCCCCACCCAACTGTGAATGAGGTGGATGCTCAACTACCAGCTGGGGTCCACCCATCACAAACATGCTGCCCAGAGAGGTTGTGCAGTCCTGGAGGTTTTTGAGACCTCACTGGACAAAACCTTGAGCAACTCATTCTGACTTCAGAGCTGACATTGCTTTGAGCAGGACACAGGACTGAAGATCCACTGAGGTCCATTGCAGTCTGGCTTATTCCATGTTTTGCAGTTCTTGCAAATCAGATACAGAGGTGTGATGCTAACAGACAGAGCTGATACTAACAGAGTTGATGACAGATGTCTGATGATCTATGCAAGTAACTGTTTTTTTTTAAAAAATAAACAAATAAACAAAGCAGCAAAGACATAAATCAAAGACATTTGAAAAACAATAACATGCCTTAGCAGATGAGCATCTTTCTGGCCATATTTCCAACCTCAAATTAATTGTATTACCCAGAAATCAAGAAAATACTTATGTGATATGGTATGATGCTATATGATATGTATGATACATTATGATAAAATAAATGCTAGTAAAGTCCATACCCAATGTTTGTTAGGTAAGATATTTTAGAAATATATGTTATATGCATGAACGACAACTTGCTGTTCCTTATCCATCACAGAAATATAGAAAAATCATAAAAATAACTCTTAAAAGCAGACATCAGGTATGGATCTCAGTCTTTCCCAAGAAGAGTTACGTATTGCAACTAATCCCTAAATCTTATTACTCAGAATGCCATTATTCAGCAATAAATGCACATAAATTTGACTATTTGTTATTTAGAAAAATAAAAAAAAATAAAATTTACTGTTTCTCACTGCCCAGCTCAAAGCATCTGGTATGCACATTTGCTGGCTGTTTGGTGGGGGTTAGTTGGTTTGGTTTTGTTTGTTTTTTTTTTTTTTTGCTTTCTCTTACACAGTTTTCAGAGTGTTATTGAAGGTGGGAGCCTTCTGGATTACTACTTAGCTATTGGCATAGAAAACATATAATAAAGGAGATATGCTCAGCTAAGAGTTTCTGAATAATTTATCACATCATTTTTAGCGGTACAATAAGGTTTACAACTGAGCAGATCTTTAGAGGAATAGAAAAAAAAAAAGTCTTCCTTCTGTTTCCCCCTCCCTTAAGAAAAGTTTCAATGTTCAACATGACAGATAAATGACTTGTCTCATAGCTTTTTTTGCTTTGACCTTCATCAGGACTCTGTAGCTATCAAAACTTACTTATCCCTTCTGTTCTTCCAAGTCTTAACTTTTGTTTCCTAGTTTTGTTAGACTTGTCATTTCTCCCTGCTCCTTTTAAAAATGGAAATATATTTTTTTTTCTCTTTCTGTACCCTATGGAAATTCTAAGTCACTGAGTTCCAACTGTCCAAGTTTGAGATGCAGAATGGCTGTTCTGTCTTGTATAATCCTTGTTTAAGGGAGACATTTTGATATCGTGAAATAGTAATTCGGGGGGTGAGTGCTCCCCAGATAATCAAACCAAGTAATATCATTTTTAATATTATAATATTAATTTTAATATTTTAATACCTTATTTTTAAACAACATCCTACTTTGCATGTGTTGATAATCACAACTCAGTTTAGTTATTGTTGCTTTATTTTTTCATCTCCAGAAGTCCCAGTATTTATTTTACCTGTAATTTCAGTTTTCTGGTCTGTTCTTCCAAATTTTGCTTTTCTGCTTCAAGTGGCTCTCTCTTTCCCCATTCAGAGGTGTTCTCACACTGCATTCTTTCCAGCTGGGGTCAGAGGAAGAATAACCAAGAAGAAAAAAAAGAAAGAGGAATAATATGATTAAAACCCCCTGTTCTTCACAATTGCAAACTTGTCTGTTGCCAACTTATTTCTGAGTAAATAAAAACAATTAGAAGCTCTATAAAGATAAAGAGGTTCATTTATCCAGAGGACAGTAACAGTGATTGTTCTACTCTGTGCTGGTGCAGCCTCACTCGAGTACTGTGTGCAGTTTTGGGCACCACAATATAAGATCATCAGATTATTAGACTGTGTCCAGAGGTGAATGACCAAGATACTGAAAGGTCTTGAAGGCAACCCTTATGAGGAGTGGCTGAGCTTTGTTCAGCTGTGAGAAAAGAAAGCTGAGGGGTGACCTCATCACAGTCTACAACTTCCTTAAGAGGAGGTGTTGATCTTCTCTCTCTGGTGACCCATGATAAGAGCCAAGAAAATGGTGTAAAGCAACATCAGGGAAAGTTCAGATTGGACATTGGTAAAATGTTCTTCACTGAGAGGGTTGTTGGTCACTGGAACAAGTTCTCTGGGGAAGTGGTCACAGCTCCAAGACCGCTAGAGTTCAGGGCATGTCTGGATAGTCTTAGATAAATGATTTACCTTTATGTAGCCCATTAAGTAGAAGGGAGTTGGACTAAATGATCCTTATGGATCCCTTCCAGCTTAAGAGATTCTATGATTCTAAGTACGGAGGAAGACTACCAACTACTTCACTCAGACAACTTAATTGTCAGAGAGTTAAAAAGTGAATGGATCATGCTCAAGGGCATTTTATTCTAACAACAGATATTTCTGCAGACTGTTTCTTCTCATCATGGATTATTTGCTCCCCTTAACAAGCAAAACAAAAACACATGTGCAACCCTTCCCCCACACCCCAACAGTATTCCTTAAACCTTGGCTAGTCTTAACATCATGATACACTGTTGGATGGTAGTATTTGGAGACAAATCTGAAGCAGTTCTTAAACCAAAATGGGGTTTTGATCTAAGATCACCTAAATTAGCAAGTAAGAAAGAAAAGAATATATTGCTTTTATATTCTGCATCATATTGGCTGAATTACTGGGAACTAATTTCAACTTTTCAAACAATTACACTATTCAGTAGTTTTCTTTGTATTATGGACTTTTCTTGCATGAAAAGACTTAATACACCTACAAAACTACTAGTTTTGGAGGGTGGCCCACCTGATTAAAACAGAACAGAATGAGAGGTCTATGTGTTTTAGATTCATTCTACCTCAGAATCTTTATAGGATAATTACCAAATTAAATTCCTTAGAACATGACAAATATCTGTATTTAGATTAAACGCCAAAATTAGCTCAGTTGTTTAGAGCATGGTGCTAATAACACCAAGGTCGTGGGTTGGATCCCTGTATGAGCTGTTCACTTAAGAGTTGGACTCAATGATCCTTGCAGGTCCCTTCCAGCTCAGAATATTCTATGACACTGTGATTCTAAATAGGGAATCAGGGAAGGATAATCTTGTACCATTGGTTAGGTGCTTGTTTCTTTTTATTTTGGTATGGTCTAGCTGCTGGTGGTAGACTGCAAGATGTTAACTCCTGTGCACATGACACTGATGTTCACATGTTCCCAGTGAGATCTTTAAACTCTACTTATTGAATTTCTGTACAATAGCTGGGAATAAAGGGGTCACATACCTCTGTTTAACACCAAACATTATTTCTTCCCCACCAAAATTATGCAAGTTTATAATTGTTTAAATACTGTCTACTGGACTATAATCACAAACCCTTTATTTTTTCCTAAATAAATATGCAGGCATAATGTCTTACAAGTATCCATGAAAGTTCTGGAATATGAGAAACACTATGTTCTTACAAAGCATCTGCCAAAATACACAGCTGAAACTGTAAACTTGAAAGTTCACCTTTTCACAGTGTTGACACTAATCAATACAAATTCATTTTTGTCAGACTTCAAACAGAGAGAAATCATGAAACTATTCGAGGTTGAATTTCAGTCACGCAATTAAGAAGAAGATGACTACCAACATCTGATGTCAAAGATAAATTTACTTACCTCTGTGTCTGTAAAATTTCAATTCATCGCACCCAAGATGTCTACAAGCTCCAAAAATGGTAAATTTACATATTTAATTGCCCTGATTTGAGCTGGGAGAAAGTTCATTTTCTTCCTATTAGCTGGTACAGTGCTGTGTTTTGAATTTAGTATGAGAATAATGTTGATAACACAGGAATGTTTTCACTGTTGCTGAGCAGTGCTTACACTAAGTCAAAGCGTTTTCAGCTTGTCATACTGCCGTGCCAGCAAGGAGGATGGGATTGCACAAGAGGCTGGGAGAGGGCTGCTGATTCTAACTAGCCAAAGGGATATTTCATGATGTCATGCCAAAAGAAAAAACAAAAATACATGGGTGTAGTTGGCTGGGAGGTGTTGATTGCTTCTCAGAGTCTAGCTGGTCATCAGACAGCAGGTGCTGAGAAGTTGCAAAGTGCATCACTTGTATATTCATTTATCATTATTATTATTTTCTCTTTCTTTTCTGTCCTATTAAACTGTCTTTATGTCAATACACATGTTTTACCCTTTTTTTCTGATTCTCTCCCTCATCTCACTGGAGGGGAGTGAGTGAACACTTGTGTGGTGTTTAACTGCCTGCATATGTATACACCATATACATAAAGAAGTCCATAATAAAGTCAGAAAAAAAAAATCTACCTTGCTTCATTATCATTCATGTAATTCTTCCAAAATGAGTAGGGAGATTAAAGCAAAGTGAAAAAAATGAGTCTGGAATTAAATTAGGAAGAACAAGAAAAATAGATACTTTGTGATCTCTTTCGTGTAATTTTCTGCAAAATATCTCATGGGGTTATGATCTTTCAGAATGCACCCAATTGTGTTCAACCCTCTTTGAGATGTTGTAAGAAGGATCTTTGTATAATGGGTGCTTTATCTTTCAGGAAAGATTAAGTGCAATGACTAAAGGCACTGCTAGGTGTTAATTAGATTTTTGAGAATGTATTCTTCTCATTAAAACAAGGTAAAACAAAAGAAAACAAACACACACACACAAAAAAAACAACCCAAAACAAACAAACAAAAAAAGACATAAAATAGCTTCAGGGATCTGTTTATCTCCAGAAACTCAATTTGGAATGTTTCTTGTTTTTCAATTGAAAATGATTCTATATTCCTGTGTTATTTAAATGGAACCTGTCATTTTAAAATTTTTTCCCATCCTTCATTACATGAAAACCAACCAAACAAAATTCCTTTAAATGAATCTATTGCTGCCTTAAGTTCAACTCTCTCCTTTCACTTTTCACAGAAAAACACTTCACAAGAACAGTAATATCTATTTTTCGTTTTGAAGTGTATTACTTCAGTTCAAAAACACAAACTGACTGAACAGCAGTGATACCTATCTCACATCTTCTGTGAAAAGAATTTCAGGTGGTTTATTCCACCCAGAAAATACATATTGTCATATTCGTACAGAGATTAAGTATTTTAGATGCTCTTGTGTGGAACACCAGATTCTGATTCATAAAGGAAGTGAAACATAAGAAAAAAATTACATTTGAAAAAATCTTGAGATCTTTAATTTTCCCTTCAAATGTGAATATTTTCTCTCCATAAAATGTCTCCACAGCTTTGCACTGAATTTTACCTTTTAATAGGAGGAGCAGAATAATGGTGGAAGCCTGGAATGTGGTCGAGGTACTGTCAGACTAATTGCAAAGGTGAATTGTGGAAATGAAGTACAGTGTACTGACCTTTTGAAAGTTGATAATTACATCCTAAAGTTAACCTGCACCCTTTTATGACTATCATGAAAGGTAGAACCCTGAAACAAAAAAAAAAAAAAAAAAACCAGGCACAGAAAAAGGAACTCTACCTCGTACAGCTCATTAGCAGGAAAATCTTAATGCCCTAGTTCAATTTAAGGCAACGTGGCCGAGGTTCAACAAGTTTTATTGAAACAGGATTTTCCTTACCCTTAGTGAAAGGAAGATAGAGTAGGATGGAGGACAACAATTAAGGTAACGTAATGACAGCAAAAAGAAAGATGATGAAGAGCCATAACAGTCAATATAATTTCAGATAGAAAATAGAAGAATTTCCACACACCCTTCAGGAGCAAAGGGGATTAAGACAGCAGCGATTTATTTCTTTGTTTGTTTTAGTGCAAAAATTCACTAGCTTCCTATAAAACTTTGGAAAAGGTAGGGAAGTGTATATAGAGAGTTATGGTCTTCAGGTTTTAAAAGAAGCACTGAAAATAGAGTTGGACAGAACACCAGCATTATGGTAAAAAAGTCGTCATTTTCATCTGATCTGACTGACAACGATATCAGAAAAAAAAAGTGCCATTCAAACAAAAATTCTCCTTGTAAAAGTTTTTCTTCTACAAAACTGCCATTTTTTAACCAGAAGTATTTTCTGAGAAAGATTCTTCTCCAAACATCTTAAATAAAAGTTGTCCATACAAGAGATTCCACATTACATGCATGGTATTTACCACAGCCGAATTGACTGCGAACAGTAGTTTTACTTATTTACAATTTGAACTTTACACAACCACACCAAAATATTAACTTCTAATGCTATCTGTCTTTATACTAGGAATCTAAAGGCAAGACAAACATAGCTTACAGAATTGTGACCCAGAGAGGCAAGAATTCCTGTTGAAACTAATGACTAGAAAATTCTGGCACACTCACTCAATTACAGATGTAAAACATCTGTTTCAGTTTGCACAGATCAAAAATGAAAATTTAAAATCAATATGATTTTTGTGCTTTAAATGACTGTGCAGTGCCTTTTTCATATTTTAAAGCAGGATAAATGAATACACTTTTTCAAGATTCTTGACATCCTAATTGCCTTGTGCATGGAGGTAATTTCCATTTACCTATGCTATGAATTATTTTACAAATTTTAAGCAAGATGCATATCAAACTGAAAATTTAATAAGCCACAGGTTGACTATGAATTAAGGATTATGTCACTCTCCTCATAAAGGAAACTTATTGAAATAACTATAAAGCTTCATTACAAATTAGTGAATTTGACTCTTACAGATCTTTTCCCCAGAGTTACTCAGAAACCTCAGCACAAGAAGTAAATTTTCCTTTTCTGTAACTCAGACAGGAATAGTACCAGACAGAAAATGTCATATCCAATGGCCTTTTCAAAACCAGAGCCAGGAACTCAACAGTTGTGCAGTTTTACTAACCATCCTCACAGTTATGCTGTGTCTGAAAATCTTTTATCAATGATCTGAAAGGAACAATATCAAAAGCTTAAAGACACTCTCTCATCATAACTGGGAAAAAAAAATTAGCCTGTGCTGGAGGATCAGGAAGAAATTCATACAGGCAGAAGTATCTTCAAGCAATACAATACACAAGAGAAGAAAATAATTAGATTAAGAAATTTAATTCTCTGAAATCACTTTTAGTTCATCTCTGCCTACAAAACTTGGAAAATGACAATGGTTTCGTTCCACTGCATACCTCCCTTTGAGAAAGTTGTAAGAGAAAGACAGACTTCACATAAGCAAGACACTCATGTACAAGTGGATAGAAAACAATTTCAAGAATCTTCATTACTTGCAAAGTAACCTCTCTTTTGTTAGGGTATGGGATGGTTGCATTTTGGGGTTTTGTACTTTTTTATTTTTTAAATATCTTATGTTTACTTTATTTATTTTGAAATTTCTGCTGCTAGAGGTCTGTAAGAACATGATGAAAACTGCAACATCTCCTAATGTCTGAAAGGAAACCCATCAGCTTTCCTACTTTCGAAACCAGTACTGCTGTGTGAAAGTGCAGTGTCTGCTGGCAAGCAAAAATATTACTCAGCTTGTGTGACACTAGGCAGTTTTGCAAAGATTATTTACAGTATATATGACATTTTCTAGAATTCTTTTCCTTTTTCATCTTAAAAGATCAATCAAAGACTACCAGAACCCATAGCACTTCTTCCACAGCAACGGGAAGACAAATGTTTCCTACATTTTTATTTGACAAGTACTTCAATATTCAATATAGGAACAAAAAAGTTTACTCTGCTTTTTCCCTTATTGTGAGCAAGTCTGCCAAGAACACCATTTAGTCCACCAGAAACTACTGAAAGCATGATAAATGTTATTGTGCCTGACAATATCTTGAGACACCAAGCCCTACAACAAATTGAACTTTTTAATGAATGCTTATATTCATAACAATGCTGAGCACCAGCATGTTTAGTAATCAAATATTTCTTCCTTCTGGTGCTACTCAAATGCTTAAGTCTGCTGCAACCTGATATCATTGCACTACATTGACATTAAAAGAAGTTGCTGATTTACCAGCACTTATTTTCCTTTCCCCCATCTGCACAAAGAGAAATATCTTTTGTGTCTATGATAATTTACCAGAAGTAATTTATGCAGAAATATAAGTTGGCCATAGATACACAAAAAACTTTTAGCCTGAAACTTTACAATAATCACAAGTAATAATGGCAGAGAGGCATAAATAAGTTTAAAAATTGGAAAATGCTGAGAATGAGGTGGAGAAAACAACATTTGATCTCACAGATCTTTCCTTCCATGTAGATTCTGGCACAGTCTTTATCAGTTTCTTATAAATTCAATTTCATATGGATTATGTATTACATTAAAATTAACACCTGTAGTTAAAGAGAATCTACTATGCATTCAGGGAAAACACCTTTTCTGTCAATGACTATCAGAGAAAATTATCCATAATACCTGATCAAAATTCTACTTTCACCAAATATCTGAAAATAATGAAAAACTTCAAAGGAACTACTTTTACATATCTAAATTGTTGAGATGAGTAAAGAGATTACCAACACATCATGTGTTCATTTTTACTTTAAAGTTATAAAGCATTTTTTAATATAAAAGCAATATAAAAGCATAATATAAAATTTATAATAATATAAAAGTTATAAAAGCAATTTTATCTCATTTTAAACAAGAGATACATTTTTCAGCAAGAAAAATTAAGCAAGATGACAAATACTGTAAGTTTCTTGCAGTATCACAAAATCACAGAACAGGCAAGGTTGGAAGGGTCTACTAGGTCCAACCTCCCTGCTCAAGCAGGATATATTAGGCTTCTTCACTGTAATCAGTGAATCAAGTAATACTGTAATCAGTAATTCATAACAAGACTGACACTAGAGGAATGCCCAAACTGTCCATGTCTACCAAGTTATACAGTGCTGCTTATTTATTCAACATTTTCCTTCATGAATAACAAGCTATTGCAAAAATTATCTAGGAAACCAGTTAGAACTAGAAAGGACTGTTAGAATGAAGATTAAAAAAGCCCCTCTTTATAAATAAAATATTTCATAGCCATAAGATGTAAGGACAATTCTGTCAAGTAGATGTTCTTGTAAGCATGCCAGAAAAATATGAATGTTTGAATGCATATTTAGAAACAAATCACATAATCACAGAATATTCTGAGTTGGATGGTAAGAGGATGATTATTTTTTTTCTGATAAATCCTGTGCTGTTTTAGCTGTCTCTTCTCTCACATAATGTCTGTTTTCATATTTGCATATTTACATATTTACATGATTCTTCTTAGAGCTCTGCTGTCTCAGATTACCCCTGATTTAGTATAACATTAAGTAAATAAAAAAATTCTGCATCCCCATTGTCCTCCAAAATAGTTTCTACAGTTGATGAAGAACAGTAAATCTATCAAGTAAATTATGATCTAGCTGATAATTAGAGTTAGGATTTAAAACTGAAGGAAAGTAGTTGCTTTCCTTCTGAAATCTATATCCACCAAATAAAATTAAAAGACAAAAAATCTTCCTTAAATACACTTGCTTGAGAAAGAAGTGCGCACTTCTACTATCTTCAGGACAAAACCAGTCTACAATAGCAATACTTATCATTGCACAAAACCTGGTGGTAACCCGATCAACTGAAAGATTCTCCTACAAGAAACTGAAAATACATTTTGCATAGGCAATGTAAACACTGCACTGTTTGATAGTTACAATTAAAGGTCTAGAAGCCTGCTACAAATATGCTTCATTTTGTAACTAAATGAAATAAACCTTAGCAAAACTACATCCACTGGAAAACATTTATAATCTCTTCAAGACACAGTAGCCCTGTAACACCATGGACCTCAGTTCTACAGGCCTACTTACAAAAGTCTGAAAGGTAGTATTCTGAAATATATTACTCCTTTTTAGCAAGTAATACCTATTTAGCAATTGTATCCATTTGTTCTTTCTCTAGTAGTTGGCGCTCAGTGTAGGAATAAACTGTATATGACACAGTGTGGTACCAACAGAAGCTGTTTTTAAAATGCAAAAGTAATATACTTTTTCACTGACTTAAATATGTTTCACGAAGTGCTGCTGTCTCTTCATTTGTGTGCATAATCAGAAGCTACAGACTAACAAAGAATTATACAAAGCACCTGTGTACTTAACCTTAAATTAATATGAAAATCAATTTTCCAGCAGACCAAATGGTATCAAAGGGAGATATCAATCATATAGTAAATTAAAAAATAAACAAACAAGAAGACCACCAAACAACATAGGTTGCCATTCAATTTTTTTGTTTTGTTTTATATTTACATATATATATATATACACTTATCTAAGCAATCTGATGTATGATATTATTGGAATACTGAAATTAATATTCACATGCACATTGTGGAAAAAATCACACATCTCACATCATTTATGTTAGTGAGTTTATCTGGGGAAAAGGGATGATGATATGCATTCTGAGAGCTACATAACAATTAGGATTTTTTTCCAGACAAGAATACTGAAGAATGAAGTCTTCTTAAGTAAGAATACTGTTCTATTGAGACATAAGCCAAATGCTAAGCCATTTGTAGGCTGCCTTGCAAACTGAGGGGCTTTCACCCATAGTTTAAAGAGAACAAATGCATAAATGCTTTATTCATTTTTGCAGCCAGGCAATATATCAAACATGTCCACGTGTCCTAACCAGCCAAGTTTCTAATGCACATAAAAAATGAACCACGTACCTTATTATCTTTCAGAACAGAACTTAACAATCTGTAGTTCAAGATGCAAACCTCATACATTATCAGTCCACAAGAACACGTGTAATTGTTGTTATGAGTAAAGTGGAGACAAGCAGAAAAAAAAAAAAAAAAGAGATTCCTTGATGATAGGAAAGCATACACTTGATTATTATGAGCACTAATGTATTTTGTTTATGCAAATTTAATTTGGGAAAATACTAAAACCAATAAAAACTAAATATGACCTTGCAAAACAAAACAGCCTCACTTCAGTGTCCATTCTTGATGCAATTTTATCTCATATGTGTTAATATAAATATATCAACATTTTACCACCATTTCTGCTTGGGGACCTCTTATATTGCCAACAAGGTAGCAGGCCGTGTATTTGCATAACTCAAAATAAAATATTTGGGTAAGACATATTCCTCAATTTTGTCATATTTATTGATATTGACTGACTTTCTTAAGTAGCCTAGATGAAATACGCACTGTAAGTATATTTTCCAAGGTGAGGTTGAAAGTGCTCTGGTGTAAATCTCTTGACTTTATCGGTATTTTCTCGGAGATCACTGGGGACTCATGGGAACTCTGTGAGCTACTTGTGGGTATCTGCTGCTGCCACACAGAGAAGGACTGAAGTAACTGCCCCTTCACTACCAGAAGGTATCCAGAATACCAAATTCCAGAATGTATCTCTTGTATCCAGAGAGAGTTTCAGAAGAAGGATACAGGAAGTGTCAGGCTGCAGGGAGTCCCTTGAGCCTCTCACTGGGCACACAGCCTCCTAGACTGCAGGAGGTGTGTAGCTGTCAAGGGGCTGTCTTCCTTGTGAAAGATGTGTGGGAACGGGCCACACAAACAGAAAGGCTAGATCATCTCTGAGATCTTGCAGCTTCAGGAGCCTGAACCATCACCTTTAGGGGCGGGGCAGGAAGAACGCATGTCTGTGAAACTGGAAAGCAGAAACTCCTGTGATAGATAATAAGACTGGAAACTGGTGACTTCTTGCAGTAGGTTTAGGCCCCACTTGTTAACTTGTACTTTCAGAACAGATTCACTGCCCTTACAGTTGATGAGAAGCCTCTCTGTTGAGTGAGTCTGAGCCTCTTAGGAGCACTAGAAGGAAGCAGTGAATCATAAGAGTAGGAAACTCCCTACTGCAGGGAATGGGGATATCCATCTACTGATGCGAAGGGCGGTTTGCTGTTTACTGCATCTTAGAGTGAATGCCCCCACAAGACTTCTAAATTAGAAAAAAAAGTATGAAATCTATAAGCTGTTCCTCCTACATTTTGACAAGTTTGCCATAATAATTTACCTTTGTTTTTTTCTTCTTTTTTTTTAAAGGTATTTATAATATCTCTCAGTTACAAATATCCCACCTATCAAGATACTGGGAAGTATCCTGAAATTTTCTTCTTGTCCCCCATAGGATGCATATGATTGAGAGCTATTTACTTATTGAAAAAAATTAATTAAATTTATGTATAATTAAATTACCAATAATAAATTGGACCATCAAGTCATTCTTCCTTTAAAACTTTTACTGTTGTTTAGAAATCCATATTCTCTCATTTTATACATATCCCACCCATATATAGATAATTTTTTGCAGACCTTATGCAGTATCAGCAACAGTAGAAAAATCTTACTTTCCAACTCTGATTGGGATTAAGACCCATAGCTCCAGCTCATACCATAAAGGCCCTCACAGTACAGGTTTCTTGGCTGTCCTAACTTTCACCCCAGTTCTAATCCCACTCTAACAACACCTCTAAGCTTTCTGTTTTGCTTAACCTTCCCCAGACTTCTGTCTCAGGCTGGGGCAAAGAACTTCACCTCCAGAATTTCAGTTATTATCACTCACAGCCTTGCCTGTTTTGTTTCTTACTTTAAAACCTGCTCAGATATATTGGCCTCCTATTTTGATGGCTTTGCTATTTTTTAAAAGCAATGCTCATGGTATAAAATGTTCCTGGGTCACTTACACAGCTGCACCAAAAAGATGCTTCACTAGCTTACTTCAGCAATTTAGCTCTGCAAATATACTACATGGCTCAAGACCCTTTTGCTATGGTCTTTCAGACTATCCAATATCAGCTTTCTATTTGGGTTCCATTCTAACCCACTTCTTCATATCAACCACTTCCAAAAGTTGCCCAGTTCCTTGATAATGCCCATAGGTCAAGCACCTCCTAGTACAAATCAGAAGAGAGCAGCTCTCAGAGTAATTCTTGACCACAGAAACAAAAGAAGCATTGGTTCAACCATTTACTCGTAACTTTAATATTAGGCATCTTTTAAGTAGCCTTTGACTTGAAGGGTGTTTTGGGTTTTTTTATAAAGACACTATCACTCAGATTCAAGTGCTTTGTGTGCTTTCTGTAATTAGAAACAGACTTAATCTAAATTCATTTGAATGTACTGGGCATCTTTTTGCAGCATCCCTCTTACTGCAAACTCTTCAAAATAGCATTTTTTTTGTTATGTTTAGCAAAATATTGGTGCATGACTTTACCCAAAAATGGCAGTACAATATGCCCATTTGCTATATTCCTAAATGCAAATGATATTTGAGATGGGATTAATATAACTTCTCAAACTGCCTTTCCTTTTTTGCCTAGAGATGAACATAATAATTAGAGTTCCAACCAAGTTTAATCTAAATGAACATTACACAATGGTTTAGGTGAATTTAAAATGTTCTCTAATCTCAGTCAAGGGAAGAATTCACATTTCAGCTAATCCCTTGGAGATACTTTTGAAAATTTATAAAGGACACACATCAACCAAAATTCTCAAAACTTGACAAGCGATCCCTCATGTGGAGACTGAGAATTCCACTATGCTAATAAGCACCTAGTTGCTTTAGCTACCATGAATTGAGAGGTTGATTTTTTATCCAGGAAATAAACAAATAAACTTTCCCATATAAGAATCAATGAATCTAAGAAATGTAGCTCAAATCAATTTCTTAAAAAAAAAAAAAAAAAAAATTGCATCTTAATACTTCTGGTTCACTACCAAGCAAGGGAAAACTAGAGCTCTTGAAATTAACACCAAAGGGTTTGCTTTGTTTGCTTTACAAATAGCATGCTTTTCTTGCAGTTGATTAGATTATGGCAGAACACAGTATGGGTGATAGTGGTAATAGATTAAACAAACTGTGTTAAAAAACCCTAAGTAAATGGCAAAGGTTGTTTTAGACATAGGGATTACAGCAATTATTTTTCCTAATTTAATTTGAAATCTCAAAGAGCAACTACTTTGGAGCATTCTTAAATAAAATTGTATGAAGCAAACCATGAGCTTTCATTCTTTAATTTGCCTCAGTGACATCTTCCTCAAAGAATACAGGGAATTGTCTCAAGAAGATGAAAGGAGACATGAAGAAAATCTTCGGGGCGGGGGGGGACAACAACTAAAAAAAGTAAATAGTACCATGGATAATCTTTCATTTTTTTATTATTGTTTTTGAAGTTTTATTTGTCATACAGAAGGTCAATAACTATCCTGTTTCCAACCAATTTGTAAGCCAATTTTCCATCCTCACTTTATATTGCTGAATTGAACCAAATATATATCTAAATAGGGAACTGTCAGGAAACAGAAAAATCAATAGTGGTCAGCATGATTGGAAACACTCAAAGCAAGTTCAAATTGTCAACAGACTCTGGAATTTCCTAGACTGTATTATTATTACGTGCTGCAGATCAGAACACTGTTCTAACTGATTGATGAGAAATTATTAAATTAATTATACTGAAGATATAAAAAGAAGTCTAATTGACAGATTTGAAAATAAAATGCTAAAATTTTTCAGTTTACAGTACATTTTTTGATGTAACTGCTAATGAATCATACCAAAATTACATCAAAACTGACAGCAACAGTCAAAGCCCTCTACATTTAACCTAGGAACTACACTAGTTCACTAATCTTACAGAGGAAGGTTGTTGACTTTTCAGATTAATAGTCAAGGGATACTGGGAATAGGATGTTTCCTGTAACTATGCCTCTACAAATAAATACATCTGAGATTACTAGAATACTAAATAGTGTGAAACCACACTAGAAATTTGTAATCATTACCTTCCTATAGGCAAAACAATCCCTATCAATTTAAAAGTGAAAGAAACTAAAGTGTTGGTATGCTTAGACTTCAGGTAAATATAGTATAGAACATAGTCTTCATTCAGCTCTCCTTTCAGAGTAAGAACCTGAAATATGCAGCTTAGTCACAAGATCTAGGTAAGAAATTATGTAAGATAATTCATACAGTGCAGCAGTCTGGTGGCAAGTGCCTGTAGCAATAGTTCCACTGTTCTCAATACAGTTTACATGGCACCTCTTCTGTTTTATCTGAGCCATACAATAACACATTTTCTTGCTATTTTGAAGTTACAAATGTTCCTGAAGAATCTTCTGGCACAGTTCTTGATCACCTATTACTACAGAATTTAATTCAGGAACTGATCCAAATTTCATTGACATCAGCACATTTCTCATTGACTTCAGGGTATCACTCATGCTGTTACTTAAAGAGATATACAGTATTTCACTTCAAGGAAGGTTTTGTGTCTGTATCCAAGCAAGATAGCTCTTGTTTTTTCCGAAGATGGAATCCTTTGTTTGAAAGTAATCTGGAAAGGCAATGCTTCAGTGGAATAGCTTACTCCAAGTGCCAGATGGCTCTCTCTAAGAAAGAAGACTAAAGAGGAAATTCCTATTACACATTAAACAGGAAAAAAAAAAAAAAAAAAAAGCAGAGGAAAAAAAATAGTAGGGGGTGGTCTCTTCTTTTCCCACCTCTCATGAAAGCACTACTTTGTTACAGAACTAGTACAGATGTCTTGTATATGTTGTAGCTGAGTCAAAAAGAAAATTCCATTTCAGCAGCCACAGTGAAACAATATGTCTGAACATTTATCTCACATATATAAGTTAGGAAGCAAAAGTACCCTACCATCCTGAAAGCAGCATGAATATAACTGTATCCTAGACAGAAGGCATGAAGCTACATTAGGTCTAATGCCACATATTTAGGCACCTTCTTTATTGTGATAAGAACATTTAAACCCAGGAAACTTAATTCCAGTTCCTCATGTGTTTTCTCTTCAGAAGCATGCAAAAAAATTACTTAATCCATTCACTGCATAGTAAACCTGAAACTCTAGATTACTACACAGCAATGGATTTCACAAGGCTTGCATGGACTTGTGCTTCAACATAAGCAGTGTTTCCTAACAATCTTGCTGAGTCTGCAATAGAAACTCTTCATAAGTAACAGGTACTAGATCCTGGATAAATAGTGCACCCCTTATGATCTGTCATGGCTGAAAAAGATCATTTTATTTTCAAAAACAATGGAAGAGAATGATCTAAGTTTATTTTCCCAACCAAACCTCCTCCTAAATTAGATCACTCATTTTTAAGTGACACATTGCTATCTTTATCCAGTTAAGGATAGAAAGAAGGAGACTACATCACTAAGTGTAAAATTCTTGTATCCTTAATATAATGTCTTTAATGTCAGACATTAAATTCAATTTTGTGCATTCCCCTTGTACATTTAATTTGTCAGTGGTTTGTTATTTGTTTTAAAAAAATAAAGTACCCAAGTTGATTTAATGCAAATGAATAATAAGTAAGGATACTAACTGAAATATTTACTTAAACAGAAAACTAAATGAATGCTAAAATATAACACTGAAAGGCAAATTCAGGATACTTAAACATATAATAAAAATATTAAAAAGCTTTATTGGGGTTGTTTTATAGAACTATACACTGCAAAGAATTAATTTATGATACAGAACCATACGGTGAACTGGCAACACTAATACATTATTAAGAAGCGACTTTGTCATGAGTTTGGGCTTTTCAATCTGAACTATGAAAAATTGTTTTTGTTAAAGATGCAATCACAGAATTATAGAATGGCCTGGACTGAAAGGAACCTTAAAGATCATGTAGATCCAACCCCCTGCCATGGGCAGTAACAACTTTGCAAAACTCTAGGACAAAGATTGCTTCATGTATACAAACACACAAGCACATAAATACACACATAAATGTGTGCATGTGCATCTTCAAACCATTTCCTCACTGGGTTATACTTTCTGACAGTGGCAGAACAGTGGGCTAAACAAATCTCTAAGGTGATGCCATACTGGCATGGTATTCCTTTCACAGAAAATCAGTATGCACAGATATGTTTCAGTGTGCACAGACATGTTTCTTCTAAACATACTTGCTCATAAACCTAAGTTTTCATTCTTCAGTTGTAACAGAATGTCCTTAAATAAATAAATAAATCATGGTCTTGCTTGGTATTTTCATTGCAAAACATGTAATGAAAACAGAGAAAATATTGGCAAGTACAGCTCAATAAAATATCTTGTTAGAAGCTAGTACAGGGGAAAAAGAGTCAATGAAACAATAGACCTTTCCTGCACTTTCCAAATAAGATTTCTAGGAAAATAAACATGAAATGAAACCTTGACTAATGCAGCATTACAAATTATATTTCATATTGGACAGTAAGAACATTCACATTACGTACATAATTTCTAGAGATAAGACTAAATATGAACTGGGACCTGGTTTATGAAAACAGTAGAAAGAATAGTTAAGGCTTTATGAGAATTGCTGCTTAAGCTACCATGCAGAATTCTTTCCTTACTCTCTAAATATCTGCCAGTTATTGTAATTTAGACAGGAAAAATATATGTATATCATAAATAATTTTTAAATTACTTTTATCAAAGTACAAGTCAGATGTGTGGCACTATTATCAGCCCATTTCACTCAGTCTGAAAACTGCACCAACAAATTAAGATTAAGAACAGTAAGGTACACTCAGAATTCTAGATCAAGTCTAAAAATAATGAGATTTTGTCACAGGAAAATTAACTACACTGAGTTTCCACTCCATAAAGTCATTTGAGTTCTCATATCATTCAGATGTTGTTTTCAGAAAATTACCTGATTATATTTTAAAACTCATCCTTGAGGCTCCTGATATCAAACTTTATAAAAACTCCTCTACTGGCTATTTTATATTATATAAAAAGCATCACAACATTAATTTGGTGGACATCTATTTCTATTATAGTCATGAAAACACACAATACTTCTGTGCCTTTTAGGTGAGAAATTGAACAGAAAAATTCACAGTAGCCAGTATAGTCATTCAGGCTACTGGGTTATGTCTGATAATTATTATGTTTTTTGCAGGATTCAGAGGACAATCAGAAGGCATTTTTGAGTCAGGTGAAGAATATGGGGCAGCATAGATGACTGTACTACATGTAGCTAAATTGTGTCTAAATGTAAGATTATCAGAGTGATCCTATTTCTATTTATATTTCATGTATATTCCAAGTGAAAGAAAAAGCAATTATAAGTAAGCAACTCTGTCGCATCTTCACACTATAAGGTAATTCCAGAATAAATATTTCTGGAAAATGTAGAAATCATGCAGAATCTTCCACAAAAACTAGTTGTTAATGTGAACCGCCAAAAAGAGCTTTCCATTTTAAAGAACATTGAAAAGTTTACAGTGATAATAGAAGACTTGATTTATCCAGAAGCCTCACTCACATCAGCGGAGTTTCCTCCACCTGGGAAACAAGTTAGGGAACCATTAATGATCTCTTAAAGAAAGATGCTCCTAAGTAACAGTACATAGATTGTTGTAATACACAGTGTAAAACATCTATATACTGAGAGAGAGAACAGAAAGCATTTGCTTTAAAAGATGTTTAAAGATATTTTTTTAGTTCTAGTGAAAAATCAATAGTTGGTGTCTTACCTTCAACTGTGTAAAAAAAACCAGAAATATCTCTGCCAAAGACATAAAAATTCTAATTTAGCTTGTTTCCCTTTTTGAATAGGGATACTTCTTTTATTACTGATGTTTTGATAAGCTTTAAGTACCAATTAGTGCAATTTTTGCCTTAAAGCCCACAACCTGGGATATGAATTTCCCTCATTAACTACCAAAACACTAGATAATGTGGAATAAGAGCACTTTCTGTCCTTCAGCTAGTCGAAAATTATTTTAAACAACACAGAAGTTACTGCCTATAGTGGCATTTGTAAGTCTACAGTGCACACCAGTGGAATATAGTAGTACATGCATTTTTTCACTATTCTCAGTATAATGTAAAATTGCTCTGTAAATATTCCATCTCTTAAACGAGCAGAAAAGCACATCCTTTGGGAGTTATAAAGACATATAAAATTTTGAGGAAGACTTGCAATGAATATAAAGAAGAATGTTTTATTGTGTATGTTATAAGACTGAATGATTTTTCTAAAGCCTAAAACTTTACTAGTCTCGCTAACTGCAATTCTGTGTTCGCAAGCATCATGGCAAGGATTTGCTTTGTTTTACAGAGACGTCAAAGAGCTAGGTAATCAAACTCAGATACACACTTTGTGTTTCTCAAACAGTTGGTTAATTGATCAGTAAACTAAACTGTATCTGAGAAAATTGGCTAGTCCGTTTCTGGGGTCATTCAACAAGCAACGTTATTGATGTAAAAATGTTCGTATTCTTCAGAGAACTTAAAGATGTCTAGTTTTTCCAACAAAGTGTGCTTTAATCCCAAATACATCTAATGTCAACACCCTTCAATAGTTTTACAATCTTGACTCTTGCCCTTCTGTGGATTCTCATGCAAACACAACAAGTGTAATTTTATACTGAATAATCCTCTTTTTAAAATAACAAAGTGTTTTACAGGTGCTAAAATGTTATTTGCCATATATGTGAGAAGCAAGGTATAGGAAATATTAATACATTTAATAACCCATTAAGAGCCAAAAGTTCTTCGAGAAGTGGAGCTTATTATCTAGACAGTACATACAAAGTGTTTTTGACAGCTAAGACATGTACATAAATCTCAGTTTAAGATGTGATTTTATGGACTGAATATTGTGTAACAAGCTCATAAGTAGGTCTCTTCAAAAGCTCCAAAGGTATCTAACAGTCTTGGATACTGATAGCAATTTTAGGCCACAAATTCACAATAATTTGTAAGGTAGGCTCCATGTAGTATAATATGTTTTCCCTGCATTAAACACAAAATGTAAGGAAGGTACACTCCCTTTCCATTTTTCTCCCAGAAAAAAATATTTGGCAGACATAAAGTCTTCATTTGCTAGCTCTCTAAAGAAAACCAAGGCATAATTTTCAGTTTTTCAGACAAGTAATGGAAAACTTAAACCCTAGTCTGTAGCAAGGAGGTAATTCTAAGAATAACCAACTAAGACTTGGTTTGGAACTATCACAATGAAAGTATAGTTGAAATTAAGGAAAGGCCAGAGAAAGCAAAATGAAGAATTCTGAGTGTCCTTAGAGAAAAAGGGAAAATCATGTGCAGTAAAAATAGATGACATTTGACTGAAAATAATAAAAAAACCCCAGTGCTGTCAAACATAATCAAGATTTGAACAATAAGTGTCTCAGTGTTAAACCTAACTTTTTATTTTCCTATTTAAAGGGAGAACAGAATCCTCATGACAGGAAAGGAAATTATGAATTACTACACTAAATGCAACTTTCTGTTGGATCTGCTAAAATGGTCTAATTTATGACCCCAAACTGAACAAATTCAATGCTACTGTCACACAAAGCTCTCTATAGTGCTCATGGTTACTATAAACATAAGTTGCCACTTTACTACTTTCCTTTAGTTAAAAAAAAGCTTATTTACAATTTCTAAACTGACGCAGAATGAATATTTTTTTAAAAAAAGATGATTATCAAGACCACCAAGGCTTGCTATATTTAGTTTGTTCCAAAGCAAGTAAAAAATCATCTTTTAACAGAAAGCAATGAGTTACTGTGAGCACTAATAATCAAGTCTTTGCCCCTGTGAAGCTTCTATCATGCCACAAAATTTCTCCAACTTCCAAAAGGCTAGCAGAGCTATCCATTCCTAAAAATGGCTTAATTTGCTATGGCACTTTCACTTGCAAACCGAGCACTTTTTTCACATTCCCAGTGGGACTGCTAGGCAGTCTACCAAAGGAAATAGTAGAATAATGTAGGCATAACTAAAACCAAAAACTCTTAGTCAGGGACATGAAGTTAATCCAGATGTAATGCTTGATCTAGAAATTCCTTTGTGATTTAGTATTGCAAGTGTGTACAGGAATCAGATTCCATGCTTAGCCTAGTACATGTCGGCTCTTTCCTATATTTCACTTTAAAATTTTTCACTGTCAAAAATCTTGGATAGTGTTCCATCATCCATTTCTTAACAGTAGTATATAGTGAAAGATATTCACATATATGTCATCAACAGAAAAGATTTGGCTTTTTTTCAGTAGAGTTTTCACTTACAAAAAACCCCCACTAATATAAATGATTTATTCACATTAGTCAGATTCATTAAGACAAATGTTTTTCTGTAATTTCAAAACTAGATGTATATCTTATATGTCTCCGAAAATGAACAGAATGCTCAAAATATCACCTCCTGTTAGCAATTAAAGCAATAGAGCATGTTTCCAAGAAAAAAGCAGGCACGCATATATGTATGCATGCATATACATAAAAATTGTTATCTATCAATCTCAAAAAATTCTCAGCAAATTTTTACTTCCTGTTGTCCTATCCCTGCTGACAGTGCCATAAAGATTATGTTTCTTAATTAAAACAATTAATTCAATCTAGATTTCCTGTTTTGCAGAAGTAATAAACTAGAATCCTACTTAATGAACAAACAGACAATAAAGAGCTAAAATGTGAAGGAACTGAAATATTTGAGATAGATAATAATTTTTTGCTGTGTATGATCATCTATGAAGGAAATTCCATGTACATATGCACCACCTTTTAACTAAAACTTGGGATTTAATAGACTGCTTGCAATCTTTTCCAAAACATGAAAGAAAGCTAAGTAAATTTCCTGCATTATTTGTAATCTGAGATATTAAATTCATAGGAAATTTTAAATTTACTATGCATGTTTAGTTGTATAGATGTACAGTATAGTTTTGTTGAGTCTAAGAGGTCCTCAATCTGTTGCTCTGAAAAAGAAACCCTGTAAACAGGAATAGAAATGTTTCTTATTTTTCTACTCATGAACTTGAATTGACATGAACATTTCTTTCCTAATACCAATTGTGCCAAACCAGGTAATGTTCTTAAATTACTCCTTCGAAGGCTGATCTTCTTTATAAAAATACATTGCTTTCCAGCATGAGAACTCCACCAAGAGTGCACTCCTAAGCTAAACCAGTCTCCTGACACATTTGCCAGTTCTCCTGAGTATTAGGACAAACATTTGTAACACTTGGAAGATCCTGTACTTCAAGACCTGCCAACTTTGGTGGACTCCTTAGTTTACTGTTCAGAGCTGCCTCCTATGAGATCTTTTCCAACAGTTCCCTGACTAAGCCAATGTCCTGCTTTCCTTAGGTTCAGGGTCTGCACTTTGCTGCTTGTTTTTATGGCTTCCTTCGGACCACAAACACTGCTGTTTCAAAGTTACCACAGACAAGGAAATTATTCATCATCACATCCCCAGCTAGTTTACTTCTTATTAGTCAACAGCAGATCCAGCAATGCATCACCATTGGTTGGTCCATTTAATACCTTTAGCAAGAATTTATTCCTGAAATGCTCCAGAAATCTCTTTGATTGCAACAGCCATGTTGGTTTTCTAGCAGCTATACCGTCAGTCACCAATGAAAACTGCAGTCAACAGTTCAGAGACTTGAGTTCTTTAAGCACTTTATTTGCTTTCCCATCAGGTAGTATGTAGCAAACTCCTAGCCCATTTACACTATTACTGTCCTCTGATCTTGAGTCACAAGTCTGATTACGCCTCATCCCACTGGAGAGCTCAAAATATCTGAGCTGCTTATAGATCTGAGGGCAACTTTCAGACCCTTTCCTTGCCAGCTTTTCTGAAAGGCCTTTGCAGTACACCAGGTGCATGAACTTGGCACAGTATTTAAATTGTTCCAACAGTACTGTAGTTCTGTAAGCACATAGAGCTCTATTTTTTCCTGTTTGTTTCCCAGGATGTGTGCATTTCTTACCAATACTTGAGACAGGTGTCACTTCACACTGTTTGGTCATTCACAAAGTCTTTCTTGCTCCTGTGCCACAAGCTTTCCACCTAAACACCACTTCTCAATTTTACTGTGGTCTTAATCTCTCATTGTCTCCTTTCCTAGTTCAAAGCTTTCCTCATTAGGTTAACCAGCTTGTAGGATCAACACCTAGGAGACAACACCTAGGTCCCCATGACTTCAACCCCAGAGCTATGTGATCATTCCCAATATGCCCCATGCTGGTGCTCACAAAGATGAGCAGCAGGGTTACGGAAATGGAAATGCCTGTGTGGATGGGTGTAGTAGTCTAAGGACTGGACAGATCTTGAGAATCTCTCTGCAATGTTCTGGATCCTGGCCAACAGCCAACCACATAACCCCCAAAAAGGCAAGTTGGAGACGCAGGGGTTTCTCTTACCACAGAAGCCAAGACTCCTGCTACGGCCACTTACTGCTTCCTCCTGATGTTAACACAAGGTTTGGGTTAAAGCTGCCTCTGATGCCTTAGCAATCATGGCTCTCTTTTACTTTGCTACTAGGTGTTTGAACCTTTTGACCTGTTCTGGAAAAAGTTCCATCCTCCAGTTGCTAGGGAGCATACTACCCTCCTACTATGGGACTCTATTTACCTTGAAATTCACAGACTCTGGCTGCCACTCCCATGTGGTTCAGACTTTCTTACATCTGGGGACCCTGTGGTAGTCGCGTTAATCTCCTCTTTGCTTTCCCTGACCCTGCCCAGCCTGCTCACTTCCTCCTCCAGCTTAACAGAGACAACTTGTTTCCTTAGCCAGAATACACCTCTTGTGGGCAAGGACACTGTTCTCCTGCCCCAGACTCATGGGGAGGTACCAGGCAGTGCCTGCAGCCCAAGGCCTGGGGACCTGCATCCTCCCTCAGCAGCTCTGAGCAGAGGTCTCTGCCATGCCAGCAGCAGCACTCCCAGCTGGTGCTGGGGACCATGCTTCAGGCTGTGCTGCTACAGCTGCTGCTGTGTCTCATGTTGCCATCAGCATGTTCCCAGCTCCATCCCACCTGCAGACTGCTCCAGAAACCACCCCTCCTCACAGACACAGGACACGTGCTGCACTGAACTGGCACTCATCTCTCCAGGAGTTACGTCTCCTGGCCACAGCCAAGGGTCTCAGGGTGCCCCCCACCAAGGATGCCACCCCCTCCTTGCCAGGTTAATGCCCCCACTCAGTACGCCTGAAAACATTTTCAGGGTGGCAGGCCTCCCCTGAACAACCCACTTGCCCCACAAGGGTCCCTTCTCCCTGAACACAAGCGTAGCTGTCCCTTGACCATGGCTTGCAGTACCTCAGGGCCACCAACCTCACCACACATGCGGATGGGGCACCAGAGCCTGACTATTCTGGCTGGTTCCTTCCTGCAGGACTGTGGAGCCACCCTAGTGCTGCTCTCACAGGTAACCACACCAGAGGTGCCATGGCAGCACCCAGGGCTTGGCTTCACACACCCTCATCAGGCCCTCCCTCCCTGGTTACACAGAAAAATTGTTGATAAATGGGTGGGTTTATCACATTCATAAACCCTGGATACAATTTTGTCTACAACACAGGAAATTAGAAGTTTAAACTTTCTTACCCTGTGTGATAATGATGTACTGTTAACATACCTGTTTCAGGCCTTCCAGCTTGGTTTGTGTCAGTTCTTCATATTTCCATTTCCAAAGAAATAACTCATTTTCCATCTTTTCCATTTCTTTTTCCAGAAATGAATTAATTCTGAAAAAGTATTTTAAAATTCAGCATTTTTAAGCTGGCAAAAGACAAATATCCTTTTCATAGCTCGAGCTGTTTTCCTGCCTTTGTCAGTGGTATAACTTGATTTTATTAAAAATATCTATTATCATTGCATAATTATTCCAAGAGAGTTACCAAAAATAATAGCTACAGAGAAAAAAAAATAAATCCAGTAGTACAGAATTAAAATTTTAAATGAACTAAAATTTTGAGATAAGCTGAAGAAATTTGGACTTTGACTTCTGTTAGTGGTTCAGGTTGTCAAATTTATGGTGAGGTAGTGAAGATCCTCAGAAAAAGGGTATTAGATCTCTTCTATTTGGTATAGACAGAAGATCTATAACACACCTACACAGGGGAAAATATGTAGTATGAAAACAGTACGGAAACCAAAGATGATCAACTTTAGATGTTAAAAAGTGTTATTAAAGTGTGTATATTTCAAGTTTCAAAAAATAATCGTTCTTGAAAGAACATGCTAGAAGAATTTTAGGAAAACTGATTATTTAGCTCACAGGTATTATGCATGTAGAATGAAAAATATATTGAAATAGTTGAAAAGACAATTCTAATACTGGCAATTAAAAAAAAAAACCAAAACAAATCTGTAGTTATTTTCTATTCTGAGGCTAATGAATCTGTCAGCCTTTTTACTGAAGATGTGATTGCCAGACTGACTAGAACTGAGAATATTTGGTTTAAAATTCAGCTCTTAAAGTGTATTGATGGGATTTGTCTGGGGTATTTCTATGCAGCATAGTGCTTGCACAGAGATAGCAAGAGCCCTGATTGGGCTGGCTTAGGTCCTGGAAGCAGCGTTAGCTACATTAATGAAGCAATCCACTTTACTGAAATATCTTGTGGTTCTTGAAGCAGGGACCTCCTTTTGCTGCCTAGATTTAGCATCAAACATATTTTAGCAAACACCTAGAGCTCCCATAATGCCATAGTAATAAAATAAACACCATCACTCACAAAGCAAAGTGGAGCAAGATGTATTTCATGCATTTCAGCTCAACAGTTTTTCTTCTAAAGTAATGGGATATCTCATTGGAATGATATGACTTCATTGGGGAGCTAAGAGAACAGTTAAGTGGGACATTTAATACAGTAGAAAGGGAATGCATGAGAGATGACAGCTTAATACTTTGAATAATACCCTACTGACTTTACTGAATGCAGTGGGAGTTCATAGAAATCGTCTAATCTGAAAAGTAAAAGAGGAATGTCCAGTAGATGGTGTTTATTTAGAAGGTTTTATGTTATGTTATAATACCTCTTAAATGAGATCAGGTCCCTTGGATACTACTAAATGAAACAGATGATCCTGACTACATGAAGTTTACTATTTAAATAAAGAAAATAAAGAGTAGAAGAAACTATATAGCAGCTTACTATTAGGTAAAAAGATCAAGTTCAGAGTATCTTAATGGCTCTTGTAAGCCATTTTAACTCATTATGAGTTAAATGAGCTATTTGAACTTATTATATAATTAAATAACATAATTACACAGAATGGTTAAGGTTGGGAAGAATCTATGGAGGTCACTTGGTCCAAAGCCCTTGCTCAAACAGGGTTGCCTAGAGCTGGTTGCTCAGGACAATATCTGTATGGCTTTTGAACACCTCCATGGATGCAGACACAGCAGCCTCTGGGAAACCTGTGCCAGTGTTCAGTCAGTCTCAGAGAAAAAAACGAAGGAAAAAAAAGAAAAAAATCCCACCACCACCACCAAAAAAAACCCACAACCAAAACAAAACAAAAAAAAAGGGGTTTCTTCATGTTCAGAGAGAACCTCCTGTATCCACTCTCAAAGTCTATCTAACCAGCTCCAAAAACTTCCTCTTTGATATTATTAACTACCAGTGTAGTGTGTAGGCTTTTAGTTTCAGGGGGGAAAAAATGACTTTTAAGTTGATAATGGAACAAATTACAATCTTAAAACTAGAAGACACTTAGATGAGAATGCTGATCCAAAAAATGACTGAAAATAAATATTTTAAGCAAATGAGTATTTAACATGCTAAACAACTCATAAGGTTTTTAATCTCTGTTCATGTCAATGGGACCTCAAATGTGTATTTGATATGAGCTATTAGTGCCTAGTAGAGGACATTAGTATGTGATTTTACTTTGCAAACCCAACCCTGATATTTTTTGAAAATTAAAACATGAACTTTCATATCTTCATTTTATTTCTTTTTTTTCTTTTTCTTTTTACTTTTTTTTAGATCTTCTTTTTTTCGTATTTTGCAAAGCCTGATCTGTGTACATAAGGGTATATCAGCGATACTGATGATAGCTTTAAACAGAATGCAATAGGCATAGGGCCTCTCAGGGTGAAGAAGCAAAACAGCTTATGGAAAATTAGATTGGTATCTAGAGGCAAGTCCAAACACTGCATCTGCATAAGCTAACTTGATGCTGGAAAAAGTGCAGCCACAATTCAAAGTACTGCATGTAAACCAGAAAACTGCTGAGAAGTCTTCTGCTCTATGAGTAAGATCATACTGACTGCCAAAGTAACCTTTGGCCTTGGGGTTCAAGTTCTTTGTGATGTGCTTGCTTTTGATGAAGCACAGCTGTGTGCCCTTGGCTCAAGTTCATTGAGAAAATTGCTAAAATATGAGGAAGAAGCTGTGAGAAAGTACTTAAGCTAGAACCACGCAATATAAGGGAAGTAAAAATGCAAACAAGGGTGAGATTGTTGAGATAGACATTATTAACAGCTCCACAATTCAGGAGCAGTCACTGACATGAACAAGAATAAAACTTAAGAGGGAAAACTGGTTCTTTGAACATGGAAACTCAGCAAAATCAGCCAATTTCACTAGGCAGCGGAGACCAACCTTTTCTGAGCTAGCAGGTGACAGCCTGCCCAACGAAGATTCATCAGCTATCTCAAGAGAATAATGGTTATGATAATACTTATCCTAGTAATGTTACTCCTACATATTCATTGTGCACTTTGCCAAATATAATTGCTTCATACTTGGAAGATGCATATATTCTGCTTATATAACATCTTTGCGAGAGGAAATGCTGCCCAAACTGACCTGGAGAGGGAGTTGTTATACCAATACCTGCTTTCTGTGGAAATCACTGATTTGTGAGCGTTTTCTGCCTGAGGGTGGCACAGCCATGTTATAGCTATGCCCCAATTCTTACCATGTGCCAGTAAATACATTACTTTATATCAGTCAGTATACATCTAGGAAAAAATGGCAAAATCTGTCTCTCTGAGGTATGGTTACAGATTGCCTAGACAAGCACATGAACAAACAAGACAGAATCAGGGGTCAGAACCATGGTTTATAAAAGTTTTGCCTAAGGGGTGACTAAAAACAAGAGCTGAAAAATTATTGCCTTTCTAAGAGAAAATTGCTCTATATTCATGTAAGTATATTTAATTGCCATTGAAAGATGAAGCATCTAGGACTCTAAATATTTCAGCTGAGAATAGATATGTGAGGCATCAGTCTCCTAACTCACACATATATATTGCTTCCACCAAAATCTAAACTCTTTTAAGGAGAGAGAACATACTTCTGGTCACCTTTTGCAATATGATTCTAGTAAAGAATTATTGTGTACTGTCTAATTCATATAACAAAACACACTAAATACAAGTTGGGAGTTTAAAGGATTTTTTTTTTTTCCTCAGACTTGTGCTGTCTACGGGACAATTGTGAAACAAGCTGACAG
>JAWWMP010000081.1:94675145-94733931 GCA_035047865.1 Dendrocincla tyrannina
AGTTGGGAGTTTAAAGGATTTTTTTTTTTTCCTCAGACTTGTGCTGTCTACGGGACAATTGTGAAACAAGCTGACAGGAAGGAAATTCCTGTGGTAAACGCAGTTTATCATAACAGACTCTCTGAACTGAAATGGTAGAATATATTTGCAAGAGGAATTTTCTTCCTTTTAATTTTCTAAATATCTTCAACTGATTTTGAAATTACAGTCACTATGCTGAATTCCCCTCTAAATTCTTATCAAAGCCTTGCAAATGGCAATGAATAAAGCTTAGAAATGAAAACATATGAGCTATAAATACAAAATCACCATATCTATATTAGAAAGTGGTTTAAAACCCTTTGTTTTCAGTAGAGATTTCTCAAAGTAGGATATATTTTGCACTTACTCTCTTTCTTTCTGTAAAATTTTCTTCATCTCAGCCAAATGCAAATGCAAGACTGAACCATGTATCAAATCATTTTCATTTGTCTTAGCTGTAGTGTCCAAACTTCTTTTAGGGTCCTCCACATAAATGCTGGGAAGTCCATTGGGGAAGAAATCAGGAGGCTTTGGAGTGAATTTTTTATTGTCGTTGCTTTGGTCTTTGTTTACCTCTATATCCTGAGAAAACAATAATATGATGTCTGAGAAAAACATAAATGAAGGGGAACGTCTAAGATAATTCCTTCAGGGCCTACCAAGGCTCTTCTAGGCATTTGAGTCACATAGCAGAAAAAAGGAAATAGGTAACCTCTTAGACAGTAGCACTATATAAGGGTAGAACATGCAAAAAAGGTTGAATCACTGAAATTTTTTGATGTTTCATACCTTCTTGTTAAGTTTCATATCCAAAATATTTCTAATGGGATTTTACTAAAGATATAGATTCCATATATCATTTGTTTGCTATAACTATGGTGAAGAGAGAATCCTGGAACTAATAAAACCTGTAATGCAATTTATGCATACAAATAATATATTAAGAAACACTACATTATGAACTCAAACTTTTAATGGAAACTTTGTTGAAGCAGGTGATGGACTTATTCAAGTTTTTCATGAGGAGCGAAGTATATGAATATCTATTTTGAAGATACATATTTTGCATAAAAAACATAAGCAAAAGGAATAACCATTAGGGAAAACTAACAAAAATAAAATACACATTTGCTAGGAAGACTGAATGCCTCTTATAAACAAGTTTCCCTTATAATTGTATTTGTTTTACCACTTCTGATGGTGTTTAAAAGCTAATGTCATTTTTGGCAGATTATCAACAGTATTATTTCATATCACTCCGTTCTTTTGCGCTTCTAGAAGAATGCCCAAATTTACATCAGAAAATACTAGAAACCACTGAAAAGACAGGACTGTTCCCATTCCTATGTAAAGTTTCAGTTTTCAAGTAGAAATTATTTTATACTAAGGGGAAATAGTTAAAATATATTTCCTGTTATTTTCTTCCTATGGCACATTTTTCTGCCCAAAAATATGAAAGGCAAGCTTTTTTTGGCAAATTTTATTCTCAATGCTAATGCAATTTGTTGTTTTGGATATCACTGGAGTATAATATTCATATGTGAAAATTCTGAACAGAATACATTCAGATCTAAAATCCTGACACTTTCCCTTGAATCGAAGCAAAAAATTTCCTATGTGTTACAATGTAGGGAAAAACATTTTCCTGCAGTGTATGAAAAAATTACCTATATTTAAAATTACTAATATCTATCAGACAACAAATACAGTTTTGGCATGGTGCTGTTTGTGAAGATTATACAATGCATGACAAGGCACAGAATTAAAGATGGTGAAATATTAACAAATAATTCCATTTTTAGTGATATAACTGAATCTTTTGCATAGAACTGGGAGCTGATTAAACAGTGCCTGTGCCTGATTGTTTAATTCTATGTCATGACTTAGTTGCCCTCCTTACCAAACAAAAAATCTTTCAAATTTGCAGAAGAATTTGTTTCACCTCTTCCCACGTCTCTGAAGTTCAGGGAGAATTAAATGACTTTGTTTTAGAAGACAAGAATCTAATTTGCTTTTATTTGGAGGGGATAAAAATGTAAGTACATAAAACATGATGAATTTAAATAACAGAGGTAATCTGTTACCATGGAATATGAGAACAGCATTGTAAATTATTGGATAGAACAGTCTGTCTCTGTTACTTAAATGTTTAGTCATAGTGCAAGGGTATAAATTGTTTTTCATATGTCTTTGTATTAAGAATATTTAGATGGATGAAGAAAAATGCTTTTGCCACTGATTGGATGAGGCAGCATTTTGGTCAAGATGCTTGAAAAATCTCATTTCTAGATACACATCCATACTCTGCCACTTCTTCATGAATCAAAAGATTCACCATTCTTTACCTTCTTTGTGTCTTCTGCTCCAGGAATTTTGATGATTTTGCTCAGTTCATTCACAGGTTCTGGTTCCAGAAATGTTAACAGATTTTGGTCTTTGTTAAAATAATATATTTCTGAGCAACTGCATTCTGTTTTCCAACCAGTTCCATTTTCCAAGTTTTCCTTCTCTCTTAATAAATTTTGATTTATTTTTTTAAGCATACTTATTTCTTTTACCACACTGTCTAATTTGATTCTCAATTGCCTTGCTTCCTCTCGGGCTTTATTTCTTTCTGCTCTAACTTTGCTCCATTTCTCCCTCCAGTTAGCAGTACAGTCTGACCACCAGCGCATGGTCTTTTCCATTTGGGCAGCTCTGGCTTTTGCTTCTTCCAGTTCCCGAATTTTTACTGCTTCAAAAATTTCCCAATCACTGCTGTAATTCATATGCATATACATATAATGAGATGAATATGGGTAGAAACTTTGAGATAGCAGATTTGGATTACACAGATGGTCACCTGGTTGGCAACCTCCATCTAATTTATAAGGTTGTCTTGGTTTGGTCCCAAAAACGTATGTCTCTTCCATTTGTTTCTGAAGGGATCCTAAGGTCATGTTTTGATTCATCATATAATTCTACTCCTAAAAAAGACAAAGATAAACAACAATTTAGCTTTACTCAATTAAATTATATGAATAAACTTCAACAATAGGAATTTCTACTGCCATAATAATGAGTTAATTTTAATAATTTTCTGCTCATGTTTCAGAAATGTGCTTAATTGAGAAGGAATAGATATTAAAATATCTTTTATGTAATACCTTTTTGGTATCACGAACAGACATACCTATTACTTGGCTAGGAATTGCTAGAAAAGGAAGTGTCATTAAATAATTATAGTGTTCCTAAAAAAATTTTGAGTCTAAAGAAAGCAGACAAAAGGTTTCTTCCTTCAAGACAATATTAATTTGAACGATATATATTTAAAATATATTTAGTAAGAGGAAATTATTTGTCTAGAATTACAATCACAATTCACTTGCCTTCTTTCCCAAACTGTGGAATTTCATACAAAGCAAAACTTACCTTGCAATTTGCATACCTAAGAAAAAAAAATATGATCACTCTCCCCCTGATCTTTGGATTTTCTTGGTTTCATGAATAAATCAAGCATTTTTGCAGGGGGCTTTATTTTGCTGTCTACATTCTAAAAGATTCCAGGTAGTATATTCTTACATTGTTCTTGAAAGTATAGCCCTATCCTATTGTACTGTACAGCCTACATCATGATGTTACAATTCTCCTAGTAAATCTTGTTGTTTTCATTATTTGTTACTCATTTGGTCAGAGGAAAAACAGTATCTCAGAAATTGCTTTCCCAACCCAGTGCTGAGAAAATGCTGATGTGGACAGTCTGTAGAGACTAGTCAGTTATACCTCCTTTGTCTTTTTTTCCTATTCATTGTCTTAAAAACAAAACAAACCAACCAACCAAAATACAAACAATTATACAAACCTAAAAGTCTTTCAGTTTCAACAGAAAACTAAGTTGTTTAAAGTAAAAAAGAAATTGTTCTTGAGTCCTAATATCTATTTGTAAAGAAATTAAACTTATATGTTGCAACAATTAGTTCTAACACCTGCATTTGAAATGTAGAAGGTCAATGCTGCAAACAAAATACTGAAGAGTAGATAGTTTTGGCATTGAGACTCAGTTACGTTTCACTTCATCTGAAAATATGGGGTTTGCAGGTTAGTTCCAGTTTTCCTGCTGTTTTCAACTTTTCTATGATTTCCAGAACATTTATTTGCCATTTGTTAGAAGCTTAGGGAGAACTGTTGCAGTGAATTATGGGTAAGTGAGAAGGGAAAGGGCAGTAAAGGACTCCCAGCTCCCTTCATTATCACTGTATGGTGTAGTATCACCCACCCACCACATACCCCACACACACACAGATGTAGCACAGCTGCTGCCAAAGCTTCATCCAGATTAAGTCTTTTTATTGTTTCTTGACCTGCTTCCAACAACCCAATTTGAATAAGCCTTATCCAAAATACAAAGATATTGCTACCCACAATTTTTTATGAGCCCCAGTAGAGCTAACATAACTAAATACTAACCTAAGTTGTTAATTTAACTTTTGGATTGTGGTAATGACTTTGTTTCCTAAAGCTTTAATTAAAAACAAACAAAACAAACAAACAAAAACAAAACCAACCAACCAAAAAAACCCAAAACAAACGAACAAAAAAACCTCAAACCAGTAAATTTAAAATATATAATACTATCTATAAAACATATTATGTAATGTAATAAATACATAATGAAAGAGGTGAAACTTGAGGTTTAAATTTTTTCTTATATTTTTTGTATTTGTCCCAAACTAGTAGATATCTACAGAAATGCTTGTTATACTCTTCATAATAAGTAGGTTTATTTAATGGATTTTGCTAGCAGCTTTGCATATTCACTAAAAGAAGGGAGATCTTGGGGAATGCATAGTTTACAAATCTTTCAAGAAATAAGAATGGAAATATGTTTCTTTGGCAGAAACTTTGAAAGACTTCAGAAATCTTCATGAACCACAATAGCCTCTTGCTCTGGTTTCATTATGGGTGTGAGGTGTCTTAACTGTAACCTACTGAAAGCAAGAGTCACTGGTCATGAATTCTTGCTCCCCTCCACTGTGATGGCTCAAGTGTTTTTCAGACTGGAACACTGCCAGACAGATCAAAATTACAGCTGTAATATTTGAAGTGGGTTTGTACAGTAAGCTATTAGTCTCTTAGCCTTCTAATAGTCTTATGATCGGCTGAACTTTAACTGCACTTTTCATCATGGAGAGATGATTCCAACTCTGTACCCCAAATTCAAAAAAAAATAGGAAATTAAAATAAGTTGCTCCTCCTCCAGAAAACAGAAGTTCAGGCTCAGTCCAAGGAGATAAGGAAAAGGAGATGTTTCAATATGTCTTACCTTCCCTATGTGCTTTCAAGAAAATCTAATCCAAACTGTTTTTTAGAAATCCCCTTTAAGTTTACAAGAGGTAGAATTATGTCATTTTTTTGTTACAAGACACAGATCTCAAAACAAGCCATTTCAATGGCTGGCTGACTCAGGATAAAAACCATAAAATAACAGAAATATTTGTTGGATAAGTGAAACATATAACATGAATTCTATTACAATTATTAATTATTAAGATTTGTGTTCACATCTATTTTTAAAGTTGACTAAAATATTTTTCTTGAAAAGAAAAAAAAGATTTAAAAATTAGAAAAATGTGTTGATTACTGTAAAAGTTATGAAATGGTCAAAAATCTCATTGTTTCAAAAGGATGATTAGGATCGCTTTTTAAAAATTATATTTCATTTACATTTCATATCAATGTGCTTTCTCATGTCCTCAAAAATACTGCACTACAGAAATAATACTAAAACCAAGTCCAACTGAAGACTGTTGTAGTACTGAATCAGTTGATACTGAAATTTTTATCATGCCTACAGTTATTAGAATACTTAAAAAAAAAATTCTCTTCTTTGCTGTATGACCAGTTCATAGAAAAGTATTTAATTATAAAACATCATATATCTATCTACACTGAGCTCAGAAAGATCTCATAAGTAAAATATCCATATACGTTCCAGGGGAGAACAAGAATAACTTCTAACTTTTATATTAAAGATAACTCAAAGAAGAAAGTTATATATTAATATTATTAGATACAGAACTCTAAACATCGGAAATTCCATAAGTCTTAAAATTGGAAAAAAACCTGTGTGCAGCTAGTTTTAAAGTTACTAGCTTGAGTTTGCATCAGCAGACTAGCTAGCACAGCATATGGGGCTCAGTTGGCATAATTACTTAACAGAAGATAATTGGATGGAAAGATAAGATAGAGAATTGGATGAAAGTGGGAGTTGTCTGTTCAGTGAAACCTTAGAGTTTCACTTTTAACAATTGAAGGGTAAGAGAGAACATATATTGCCTTTTGGAGTAGTTGTTCTTAACTGAATAGTTTAAAATAAGTATGAACAAGATATATGAAGCAACATTCATTGTATCATGTGAGCGGGGTGGGACAGGATGTGAGACAGTGTTGTTAGTTCTCAGACAAAAGAAAAAAAAAACAGACATTTGGTGAACACAACAAGGAACAGAGTTCTAAACCACACTTTATTGTATTGAAACCTCCCCTTATTTACTTAATGGTCGTGAACACCAGTAGAGAAAAAGAGCTCTTGATTTATTATTGCAGCTATTGTCATGAGGAAACAGAAGTTTGGTAGCCCAGTTAGCAAAATCACCAGGAGGGAAAAGAAATATTGCACTTTCCCCATGGTAATACCTGCTCACTGAACTCAAGTTTTTCAGACAGTTCAGTAGCTAGGGCAGCTACTCGAGGATATTTCAACACCCTTTTACTGATTGCATGACTCAATCCTCAGTCACATGTCTCTTAATTATTAAGAGCTCAGCCAAACTTTTTTAAAAGGTGTTCTGTCTTTACAGAAAATGTCTTCTTCAGACTAAGTCAGTTAATTTTCTTTAATCTATACATTTAATAGGACAAAATGAAATATAGAAACTGTACATGTTCTTTTGCAAGTGCTACTGGAAAGTCAGAACTACCCATGGCATTGCTGCAGTTCACCATTCAATCAACCCTGGCAGAGAAGGAAGGGTTAGAGAAAATGGCCAAGGGTGACAGGGTTGTTATGGGAAGAACAGAGGGAGGAAGTGATTGACTGTCCCACCCTGAAAATTTGGCTCTTTAATAAGGGCTGCTACTATCAATCTATCAACTCAGTAAAAGGGGATCAAATTATGTGTGGCTCTTCCTGTTGTAAAGCTGGTTTTAATTAGTAATCCTCAGTGTTTCCAACCAGTGGCTAGAAAATTGGATGGAAAAGTATTGCTAAGTAAATGACTGAAATGTATGGCAGGAAAAACAACACGATGGAAAGTGTTTTATGATATAGCTCAGTCTTAGAACTTAACCATAAAAATGTATCTAGTTACCAAATCCCTAAAACTTCCGGCAACACAGAATGAGGTGGCTGACCATTTGGCTAGAAATAATATAGCACAAAACTCAGGCAGAATACCTGACTACCTGGTTACAGGAATGGCTTAGACACACTGAGACTTGGGATTTATTTCAGCACACTATGGAGGTCATTTCAACAGGAGAGGATTCACGGGGCAAAAGTTCTGGCAAAACAAGTTGTATATTAGTGCCATTATTTTTGTCAAAGAATGGAACATCACATCACAAACACTGTACCAAGTTCATAGAAAGAAAAGTAATCTGGGAAACTTCTCATGTATATTATGTTGAGCCTTTGGAACAAGTAGGAACAGTGGAAACACATCCTTACAGGAGCAGAAATAGTGAGGTAGGGAATGCGTTTTCTGCCTCAACTATCACTAGAGTCATAACTGTCACAGCTTTAAACTGGTGGTTTGCTACTTTTCCCTTATCCAGAGAAATGCAATCTTATAATGGATAACATTTTAAAAATAAACTAGGACAACCTTTGTTTGTTTCAAATATTGTACAATAGATTGTCTGCCTGCTGTATCAGCCTCAAAATAATAGCACAGTAGACTGATGGAATAAACTACTAAACCAGCAGCTACACAAGAATGAATCTATTAATACTGTATGTGGGGATCCTACCTGTGAGAATGTGTAAATTAGCTACACAAATGACAAACCCCCACAAGAAGAACCATAGATAAGGGATTCATATCAGTAGCTGCCCAAATTCCTGTTCAAACAGAAGTAAAACCCTCCTGAAGTCTATAAAATGAGATTGCAGTTAAACATCCACCTCAGGAGTTATCTGTGTGCCTCTCCTTTTACAATGGAAAAGGGAACAAGTTAACCATAACTGAGGTCTGAGTTATGTCGAAGACCTAAGTGTCTTTATCACATCACCATGGCGACACTGATAACTGGAACATATACCCAAAGACTGTCTCCAACAGGTCCTGCCTTTTAACGTTGCCCATGGCACAACTCAGGTATTGCAGATCAGTAATAACTCACCTTTAAAACTAGTTACAGAAGGAATACCATCTACAAGGACAACACTACAAGGACAAATACTGACAGTAGTGATAATGTTACATTAACACTAAGTTCTGAAGTTAACCTGAATTTAAGTATATGTAGTAACGCTGGACATGAAATTGTATGTGGTTGTGACAAGAGAGTGAAGTGGGTACTACTGACATGTAAGGCAACTAATTATACATTATAATCATACACAATAGTTACACTAACTGTACACAATGAGAAAACGAAACACAGCAATTTTTCCATAAACACTCCTAGTAATAGCTGTTCAGGTCAATATAAAGGGAAAAATTCAGCTACCATTTGTTCCTGATTGTGTATCTTAAAAAAGAATCCAGGCAACTTCCTAATAAAAGTATCTTCCACTTAATGCAATTGCATGATGGACAAGAGCCTACGGTTATGATTTCAAAATTAATGACAATGAATGTACATTGAACATAACCAATGCATACACTCTTGTACAGAATAAAACTAGGACTGATTATGGTGACCATCTCTACAGTGGTGTTTAGAATGTCAATGACCAATAGGGCATAGAAGTAAAAGAGAGACTATTCAAACTCTGCTGGGTGCCATTAGTATATGAATTGAATTAATTTGATACTCAAACCCTACCAAATAAAGGTATTAAGAGAATTAAAGTATTAAGATAAAATGAAGTTAAGATAACCAGAAACATTTGGAAAATGCTTAAAGGAAAGTAAAAATACAGTAATAATGATCACACAGTGTAGGGGAACCCTGCCTCAAGGACTGCCAAAACAACCAGGATAAACAGTTCTAGGAATGGATGGAGCTAGCAATCAAGTGATCAATACCAGAGACAGACAACTACCTCAACCTACAGAAGTTTATGTTTTAAAAGGTTTTCTTTAGCATAGATAGTGACTATTTGTATTAGATAGATAGTAATTTCATCTGTATTTGTATGTTTTATTCCCATTGGCTATGGCTACCCAGTTACCGACTCCCCATTGGTTGTTTAATCCCTATTTTTTCATTGGCTAGCTGGTGATGCACCCCAGCATCATCATGTAAGGCTGGCCACTCCCCATCTTCCCCATAATTGTATTCCACCCTCCTCTCCTTCCCCATACCTGCTGCGTTCCGTCCTAACTCCTCCCAGTTCCCAAGCCTCTCCCCCAAACCCTATAAGAGTCTCATGTGTCCCGAATAAAGTTGTTCCAGCTTTCACCCCCCATCAACTGAGGACTGTCTTCTTTGTCCTCCCCTCAACACAGCTCCTGCTAAAGTGTGACATATGCTGAGAGAAGTGTCATTAGGTCAGTGCAAGAGCAGAGAATACATAGAACACAGTGGATGGGGAGAGATAAGAACTAATATCACCTGCGGCCAACACCTCCTGCATCTTCAAATAGTAACTACCCGGCCGTTTCTGCAGAATCTGCTCACTCATGGAAATGCTATAAACTGAACACCTGAGCTAGAACATGCAAATGCCTAAGCTTACCCCTAAAAGTTTTGAAGCAGATCCAACTGCAGGCAGACTGCTGAGGCTTTTGTGTTTCTCAGTGTGATATGAGTGAAACTCACACCATGATGGAGAAATAAAAATGAGCACTCTCACCAACAGTTTGGAAACTACTTTGAGAAAATGTGATTTAGAGAATTTGTAAGTTAGAGTTTGTGAAGTAATGAATGAGCTCATGTGTTGGACTAACCTGTACAAAGATGATTCCACCATTATTTGATGCCTTTGTATGTTTTGATGGGCATTTTTGAGGCAGAGTATTTTAATTTTGGGGTTTTTTCTTATTTTTTTTAATGAGGTCATAAGGTCAGAAAATAAAATTTGATTTATAAAGTACACTGCCCTTTAAATTTGGGAGATCCAAATAGAACATGACATCATATGCAGATTATCATACTTCACGGGAAAGTGAAAAGATAGTGATTTCAAGACTTTTTAATGCACAGCCAAAGATGACTCTGTTTAATTTTTTTCCACAGGAATAAAATATAACAATATTAAACCATATGTTTTTAAGCTGTTTATGTTGTTTCCAAACATTGTATTCCTTTTATTTTTCGTAACTAAAAATAAGCCAAAAAATGGCCTCAAGAGACAAATAATGCAAATTATTTACTTCCTCATAGGAGTTATGTGATAATTTTTTTTCTTCCTATTTATACTTCTCTAACTTCCTTTTCATATCAAAATACCTAAACTTAATTTATTTTCAGACCCTGCTTTATTTATTTCTCAGGTCCAGAAACTAAAACCACTTAATGCTATGAAAATAATAAAATATAAAGTTATGTTCCTAATTTTCCAAAGATAAATGCTTATAGTTTTCTGAGCTTTTGTCTCAGTGAGGGGTTTTTTTGAGGTTATTTTTTGTTTGTTTGTTTCTTTGTTTTGCCTTTTTTTTTCTGTCCAATTATTAAATCTTAGAAGTGTCTGAAAGAAACTGGTTTTCTTACCACATCAATTTGGACAGTATGGTTTGTTAAGTGCATCTTTGAGATCAAACAAAAGCCACAGTCCATTAATGTTCTGATACATAAGATTAAAATCATGCAACTGCATCTTCCTTCTGTAATGTAACCTCAGCCTGAATTTTTGAAGTGTAAGAGACAATGTTGGGCCTAAATCTTAATTTCCAAGTTCTTTAATTTTCAATGTTCCTAAAGGATGGGATTGAAACTCAAATGTTTTATCAAAAATATAAATTAAAAAAAAGGATAGAACTGAAGAAAAAAAAAAACCAAACCAAAATATTTAGATTGTTTGAGAGAAAGTGGTAAAGAGAGAAATGTTAGTCTTCTACATTTCCTATAGGTCTGATGAAATATATAATCTTGTGAAAACTGAATATTACTATTTTCCTCATTATTTCTTTATGGTATAAACACTTGTGCCTTGAAAACAAATAGTTTAATCTCAGGAGATGTTAAAACACTCAAGAGACAGTAAAAGGAGTAGGATCAAATGTAAGTAAGCTGTTGATGATAGAATTTATGCAAAAATGGAGTAAATTGAGTCAGACCTCATTTCTGAGTTGTGCAACACCAAGTGATGAGAGGGAATAATATGGCAGAGAGAGAGAAGGCAAAAGAAAAAAAAAAAAGAGACTCACATTTTGACTTGTCCTTTTATTGAAAAATCCATAAATAAGGCTTGTTAACAACTCTATCAGTCCTAAAAAGATAAAAACCAGAAAGTAACTCCAGGAAAGTGGTATTTCTGGAGGGAAAAATGCATTTTACTGTCCTAAAAACATTGTGACATATGTGTTTCTGAAGTAGTCTCAGATTGTGCGTTATATGTGTGTCAGTGTGTAACTAAATTAGCAGGAGAAGAGGTAAAACATGAACACAGTAAAGAAAGACAGTAAACCACAGAGTGAGTAATACGTGAAAGGAGGAATCAGAAATGGTTCAATCTTTTTTCTGATTTAGTCAGACTATCCAGAAACCAAGAGAAAATAATCCATAATGCTGAAATAAGCATTTTATGCTATACGACAGTACTAAGTATACCGCTATTTGATATTCCAGTATGCATTGCAATAAATAAAAATTTCCTGACTCCAGAGGAAGAATTCTATTAGTAATAGTAGTTTGCTTCTCCTGAAGGGTTTAAGAACTCACATGAAGACATGTAGATTAAAAGTACATATCTATGATTTATAACTTCACAAAAAGAAACATGAAGGAGCTCTAAGTGGCCCTCTGGTTAGGCCATGCCAGTCCCATTGCCAATTTATTCTCATTTGCTACCCTTTCCCATAACTTATTTCAATCATTTGAAATAAGATCTACAATTCTAAGTGGAAGTAGTCCTGCTCATTTTAGAGAAAAAAAAATATCTAGTGTGACAGAAATTCTTTTGAAACAAAAGCATGCTATCTTGAGTAAGATGCTCTGAGCAAGGGCAGTGGATCAGAGGATCTCAGAGGTCCCCACTAACATCAGCTGTTTCATGATTCTCTGAGCAGTGTGATTTCTGAGGAGCTCTGCCTCCTCACAGTTGTTGCCATAACAGCCAGAAATTAAGATGAAATTAAGATCACAAATTGCGGATCTCAGAATATATACCTTTTAGCCAAATTCTTCACAAAACATCATGTAAGTAGAGAAGGGACGTAAGAAATAAGCCTATTTTGGGACAACATCAAACTGTTTTAGAAGCAGCAATTCTGCACTGTTGTCCAAAACCAGCTGTAAGGCACGTGGAAAAAGAAGAAAGAAGGTTTTATCCCCATAAATCTATTCTGTTACCAGACACTGAGAATATGAGAGCAGTGTGTGTGAAAGAAAAGGGTGAACAAGATAATCAAGCATTCCCAAGTACTTCCCAGGCTGAAGGTCATTTCAAAACACAAGGGGAAACAATCCGGAAAAAATACGCCTGTAATAGCAACAATTAGTGACTTGCAGGAAACATTTACTTCTCCATTAAGTTTCATAAAATTTTATATTTGGTCTAAAGCTTTTATTGAGATGAATATTGTTACTGCAATTCATCTAACCATAAGGTATTATATATTTCTCTCAATGTGTGATTTGAAAACTTTCTCTGTCAATAGGAGAAATTGATCACAGAAGTGTTAAAACTAACATGGCTAGAAGCTTTCAAAAACTGACCATATTTTTCTTTCCACTGAACAAAAACACCCCTAAGCAAAGAGAATTTGTTCTATTGAGTTACAGTAAGACATAAGGTGCCTTTAATTAAAAGCAGTAAATTTGGGCAAGAATTTTTTCACAGCATATTTTACATTATTGTTGCCAGTGGTGGGTAGTCTTACAGGTTCTTTGTCAAAATGAATGCAGTAATTCTCTTTGAAAAAGGATGCACCAGAAAAGAACTTGATCCACTTCTCTGTTGTCCTATGTACTGTTTTTCCATTTTTACTTTTACCATTTTCTCCCTAAGTCTAAATATCCATTTTAAAGTAAAATCACTATTTCAATTTCTTTTAAAACACAGGAATATAATATATCTTACATATTATTATATGGACTATATACATATTGTACATACTATATATACATACTGTAAACATATACAACAAAGAACTTGGAATGTAGTCAGATTACAATAAATGTAAAGACTAAACAGATGTTCCTCTCTCTTTCCTTTTTTTGGCTGCCATTTTCAATAAACTCTAATCAGCTTGGATATTATTTCTTCAAGATGAGAACCAGTAGCATATACGTATTCTGATTTAGTTCTACTGGTTAATACAAGTGATTACATATCATTGCAATATTTTTTACAGAAACAAGCTGAGGTCTCTTCACATCTTTGAAGTTGTATTCAAAACTTTAGGGTTAAATGTGAGTAACATAAATATTTGTACATAGAGAGGTTGTCATTTACTACCCACAAGGCCAAAAGAAGCTCTGAAGTATGGCTTTAAATATAATTTACAGTAACTTCATTTCCCCAAGAATGTTTTGTCTGATACAAACCTTCATAATATATCAACTATAATTTTTATACATTCGAGTCTGTAGAACTGATACTCATTCCTCAGACACTACACAAGAAAAAAGACATAGTATAATCAGATTGTACGGGGAGGTGCATGAAACAAACAACTTTCCCAGACAGTCTCAAGCAGAACTAAGTATTAAGCAGAAGGTAAACCAAGTGTAATCTGATTTAATTACATAGCTGTGGCTTTTGAGACACAACAGTTTGCTTAGCTGTCTCCCCTTTGAGATTGCCTATCACCTTTTATTAGAATATGATCAGTGAAAGAGAGGTAAAAATAAATTTTCTAGGTAGTTAGGATAAGTATAAACTGTCAAAGTTTTAGATCTTTTCAGAGTAACCAACTTACAAACATGTTTACAAAACCTAGTGTCAACTTCTGAACTAAAAAAGTAGCCAACTACCCTAAATTTCAATCTAGTCTCCTTCTATGTGAAGATTGGTAATCTTATGAAATACATAGTCTGAATGATGCTCTGTACAATAATTAGGAAGGACAGGCTATGAATAATAATCTGAAGAGTAACTTCAATTGCTAACAAATTCAGAGTTTATTTAAAATAAGACAATGGTTAATACTTACAAATTAATTCATTAATCTGAATTAAATAAACCGTCTGGTTTAATAGGAATCTCCTAAATAGCATTGGGAGATTTCATTAGACCAATGGTAATCTGTATTCAAACTTGAAAAAGGTATTGCTGCAGAAGAATAGTGTTCATATTAGTTAATACTATTTCACTATTCTGAAACATTATCCTTTTTAATGCATATGGTTAAAGATATAAGTGAACTCTTTGCGTGATTTTTGAAAACACCTGTGGGTATCTTGTTCTTCAGGCATAATGAGATGTGTTCTTAATCCTACTAAAATAGTATCTGGTTTTCTGTTTGCTTTGTTTTTGGCTTTTCGCAGTTCCACAGCAAAGGCAAAGAATAACCAAGTGCATGAGTCTTACTCCTCTGTTTCCACAGAAAGCAGAGTAAAGTTAGTTTCAGTGAGTGTTTAATGTTACAAACTTTTTTTAACCCATATCAAAATGAACTGTAGTGCTAAAGGTGTCACGGCCCCTTTACTGGGAACAAGAATGCTAACATAAATATTTGCAAGTAAGCTATAAATAAGCTTACAGCACACCATTCAGACCAAAGATAATTGTATCATGTTGAATTCTCAGTGGTTAAATTCCTTTCACAATTATTGATAATTTTAGCATTCAACTATTTATTGTTATATACAATTAAGTTTAAAAGCCAAATTCCTCTCTTTGTGAGAGCCACTGTAAGTTATTATTGGGTATAGTTGAGAAGGCTCAGCTACCACGAAATGGCATTGAGGACTTCACAGACCTGCGGGGTTCTTTTTCCCACATGTTTCAGACTGGGGTACAGATTAAGTCAGCTGGGCTTCTCTCAAAAGGAAGTTGAAAAAGGTAGCTGAAGACAGACTTTAACCAGTCTGAAGGGTACTTTATGGAACAAGGATTAGGTCAGATGCAATGCTCAAACCTGTCCATCCAAACAGCAGAGGTAACTTAAACTTATAGAGAAACTTCATTATTTAGACAAAAATAATGACAATTTTATTTTCTCAAGTTTGTACCACATTTCTAACAACTTTGATGTTACTCATATGAAAAGAGACTTTGAACTGAATAGCTTCACTTTCATTTATGAGCTTTTTTCATTTACTAACAACAACACAGGGTTTTTTTGGGGGTTTCTTGTGGGGGGGGGGGAAGTTTCAGTGTGTGAATATTTAGTGGCATATCCCTGAAAAAGTTTCTAATCGCTGTTTATACCCTGAGAAATTTTTCAGGGTTTTAAAACTCTTAACAGTATCTTAAAACCATATGCTTTATGGTATGAGAGATCAGGAATTGTCTTGTTAGAGCTGAAATCATTTATGATGTTTTCCTATTCAAAACATGACCTACTTTCAAAAAGAAATTTCATAACACTGGGAGTAGGGAAAATTAATCACAGATATATGATACTTTGTTTCAGATGAAGATATAAAACATTCCAATACTTATTAGGACACAAACCAATTTTTCATCAAAACAGTACTCAGAGTCAGCCTGGAAACAAGTGATTTCCCCACCCACATAAGTGGACAAGTAAGAATGCTGATGAATATGTTTTCTTCTCTGGGTCAGATTATATCCCTTTGGCTTGTTCAACTACTCTGAAATAGTTATATCAGAATTAACAATTCTGTTGTGCAGAGATGTTCTCAGTTTCATCAGAAAAAATTTAGAAGCCATTTCTTTTATAATTCTTGTAAGAATATTCTTTACAAAAATATTGCTACTTGGACACTTAAATGTAATCCTTGTGGGATTTAATGGTGTAAGATAACATCCTATCTAAGTCAACTCCCCTAAGTTTTCTTTGAGGAAAATAAACTTAAAAAAATAATTCATATTGTCACTTTAACTAGGATTCTACAGTTACTAGAGTGGTCACATAAAATAAATCACAAAGTACCATCTGTTATATACTAGAGGTCACTTAAATGCACAGAGAAGCAACTCTGTTCTCTCATTGCCCACTCACTGTAGGCTAATGAGTAGTCCCACTAAAAGTGAAGAAATTAATTGTGAGTGGTGGTTGCACAGCCTGGCTTCTTCTGCAAGCTTTCTTTAGAATACTGTCCTTCAGACAGATAGGAAGTTGGCATCCTTTTGCCAACATGGATACCTACAAAAGTTACAGAGAAACCTTCAAGTCAACTGAAAGTACATTTAAAAAAAATAATAATCAAAACAATTGGAACTCTCATGGCATTTCCTCCCTGGTATTTCTCCAGTAATGTGATTGACATTAAATAAGAATGGATTTGGCATAACTACAGTCTCATTTAACCCAATGTAAATCAGACCTAGATTACTCAAATCAACATGAGCAGATGATGAGAAGCTGTTCAGGGAGGATCATTTTCACAATTAACCAGTCAATTAAAGATTATTGATTGGACTAAAAAGGGAATAGGAGCAAAAGTGGCCTTTGCTTAGAGACTTGCTTTTTCAAAGGAAAGCTGAATATAGTTTCTAGCAGCTTTAACAGAAAATTAATACCAAGATAATGTATTTTCTATCTATGTAAACTCCTGCTGTACAATTCTGTTAATAGCATGTTAAAATACAAGGGGCGGGGGGGGAGGGTAGGAGATTTTTAACTATGTGGGGAAAAAAAAGAGCTTAAGTCCCTACAAATGGAATGGACTATTAATAACAATAAAAGTGTTATTTCAAAGCTATTTTGCCTATTGTGTTAGTCATATAGAAACTCATCAGATATAATGGTAACTGCAACAAAGATCTGGTTTGGGGATGCAGGAAAATCTTTTGACATTAAAGCATCTCTTACGAAATTGTGAGCTTAATGTTCAGTTTTCAATTATCACTGTAACTCACTGAGTTAAGGGGAAAGGAAGATTCAAAGCTGAGAAAATGAATAAGAACAAGGAAGCTAATGAACAGAAAATCATTAAAGACCATGGACACTGAAAGTTTACAGGAGTACAAGAAGAAAGGGGTATTTAAATAAAAATAATACATCATTGTAAGAATATTTTATAGGCTATCAAAATTATATATTTGCACTAGAAGTTTTTCCTGATAGCATATTGCCTTTAAATGCTTGTATGTGCTTTTTAATTATAAAAGCTTTAGATGAGAAAAGGATTAACATCAAACTTGTTTAATAAAAGCGGTAGTAGATATGCCTTTTTATTCTGAAAAACTATTTGGAACAGAAAAAATTATTTTTGTTTTTGTTAAGTTTAGCAGATTCTAATGGAATAATGGCTCTTAATATGGATTTTTTTATTGTGGGTAATGTTTCTCTCTTTAACTCACAGGAGAGTCAACTGATAGAATATGTAAGAAAGAATTCTTTATTGTGAGGATGATGAAGCACTAGAATAGGTTCCCCAGAGAAGCTGTGGATGCCCCATCCCTAGAAGTGTTCAAGGCCAGGCTGGATGGGGCCCTGAGCAACCACATCTACTGGAAATTGTCCTTGCCTGTAGTGAGAGGCTTGGGAGAAGATGGTCCCTTCCAACCCAAACCATTCTATCAATCTAGGATTCCATGAATATCAAATCTGTACACTTGAAACAATTCCAAGATCTACCCCTCTTGGTGCTGAAGTCAATGACAGTGTTTTAAGCCTGTTCATTACCAGCTGCTTTAGAGTATTCATTTTCAAGCAATTTCTTTTTCAAGTCTACTGGAGACTCATATTAATAACTTATATTTAAGGTGAAAGAGTGGCCTAAAGGCAAAACTGCTACATGCAAATACATTTTAAAAAAAGACAGACATCTAATTTCACATTTTTCACTAATTTTTTTGTAGATGTCTCTGAAAGTGATATGACTAGTTCTATTAATGATGCCTAATATATTTTGGAAATCCATTTATCTTCATTTTATTATGCAAGGAACTGCATTCAGAAACTGAAAAGTAACTTTTCTAGCACAGGTAATCTAAAACAAAAGCTAGGATTCTAGACACATGATTATTTATAACAGAGTCTGCTTCATAAAACGGTTGTAAGAGTCAGTGAGAACTAAGACAAACAAAATGAAACTATCTGCATAATCAGTAGGAAGCCTGTTAATACTATTTGTTATATATACTTACTGAACTAATCAACATTACTTTTAGAATTTAACCCTTGGCTCTCACTGGTGATGGATTGTCCAGTCTCCTACCATCTCAGATACTTGCCTTTCATATAATGACAAACTAAATATCTCTGTCCAGCATCAACAAATCAGAGTACGAATAAACATATTTCATTGCATTAGAATAATATCATATAGCTAAGAACATGCTTTTTTCTTATCCCATCTTCATATACTTTCCAAAGGAAGTTAGGATTATACAACCCATTACTGATTTGCATAACTTATGAAAATAGAAACACTGTGCAAACACTGCCTTCTAAATAAAAAAAAATGCAGTATGAACAACAGCAAACTCGTAACAGTATTCTCACTACACTTATGTCCATAATACCAATACTCATTAAAAGGTAATAAAGATTTACCACTTTATGCTATTGCAGATGCATTTCATAAAGTAATTTTAAAAAAGGGTTTTAGTATTAAAACAATATAATCCTTGAAATTTCTGCATTTATACTATTTTCTAAATCAAAAGTAAGAAATAACTATTTAATGAACTGCTACTCTGAAAGTTTTGAAAACTTACCTGGTTATGGTAAGTAAGGATCCTACTACATTTGAAAAACAAGCTGTATTTAATGGGGTGCTAGAACTAATACTACCCAATAGGAGTGAAAAAGACAGGAGAGAAAAATCTAGTTAGATATAATTCAGCCACATACTATTTTCTGATCTTCACTACTTCTGCTAGGTATTTCAGATTGTTTTCCTCTTTACCATCAGCATGACAGTAACTCATACTTTGTTCCTGAAGAGAAATACAGAAATTAAACATTCAACCCACAAACTTAAGACCCCTTACCCTGTGAGTTTGCTGGGCTCCTCTTGCTTCTCAGTGTTACAGACACATGTGTAAACAACAGAATTTCCTGCATCCTTTTCTCATCTGCACTGTACTGGGACTTGGCCAATTGGATTATTTACAGCATTAAGGCCACTCCACAGTAACTTGAAAAAGATTCTCATTGGTCAGGCATTATCAAAACTAAAACCACATTTTTCTTTTAAGTACAAGTCATTTATAGAAAATAAAACTTTTTGCCATACTGTTTTTCACTAAGCATTACATTGTTCATTTTTATTTGTTCCTCCCTTTCTGACCTGAAGATTGTGGCCCCGGTCCCCCAAATATTATGTATAAAATGAAATTAGTTATTTGTATCACAGGACTTAAGCCAAAGGACTAGTACCAAACCAGATTGGGTGGATTCTTATGCCACTAATTGCTCCTAGTATACCTCCTGAGTTTTAAAGATCCTATAATAATACTAGGGCTTTAGTCAGCTAGATGATACATAGTCCTGCAAATACATGTATTTTCATAATTAACTCAGCAATTAGCCAGGGGCTGTTGGACATTATTATGAAAAATTCTAGATTATCAGAGATATAAAGACACCATGGTGAGGAAACTTAAAAAAATACAAACTTTTAAAATCTCATTTTGCATTAAAATTTACAGCTACATATTAAAATAGAAGGTAAGTAACATTTGTTTCCAGAATACAAGCTCCAACATTTTTGTAACTGACATGACAAAGCACAACACCACTGTCCCAAGACTGATATCACAAGCCACCAAAATGGCATGTCCTCAAGATATAAAACTCATATAGTCAGATACAGCTGATATGATTTGCCGTAGCTCTGAAAAGTGAAATATTTTTCACTAAAGCAACGCAAAAACCTCATAATGTATAGAATACGGACAACTCCTATGTCACAATCTCAGACTGAGAAGCTGGATTTCCTTACTCATAGCTTTAAGGGACATATCTCTATTTCTGTACTAACATCCTGACACTTTTAGCAGCAATATAGCAGGTAGATTTTCCTCCAATTCTCAATTGCCTGGGCATTATGTGACTTCTGTGACTTCCAAAATCTATTCCACTGACAGGAGTCAAAAGACATTCAGTAACATAGGTGGGAAAAAACAAACAAGCAAACAAACAAACAACTACACACACATACATAACCCCTGACACATCTGTTTAAAAAATAAAAAAAAAAAAACAAAGCAAAAAAATGACTCCACATAAAACAACCCCAAACTTAAGCAAAAAACTCAACCCAAACCAAATGACACAACAAAACCAAACCACAAGTCTGTATCAAATGAAAAATAACCCACAAACAACAAACAAACAAACAGACAAACCAAAATGAACAAACAAAAAAAGAAAAACAACTCAACAAAAACCAAATCCAAAAATTAAAATAAGGCAACAGCTACTTTGTGCATCTTCCATGGCTTCTTTAGCAACTAAATAGATCTATCTCATCTCCCAGTAGAATACTCTCTGGCTATGTTCCATTACCTCTACTGTAGGAAATCTCTTCACATTTTAAAAATCATGTTATATACACATCATAACTTAGACGTTATGTTATTCCTTTGTAGCTATTCACATTTCAACCCATTCATGAGATTCACTTCCCGCAAGTTTTCACTTACTGCAATCTCTAAACACAACTAAGAAGGCTGTTCCTTTGCCCATATTCAAGCCAATTCTCAGTTTCTAAAGAAATTGATGCACATTTATTTTGTCTGCAAGGAGGGAAAGTAACTTTGACCACAACTGACAAAATCTTCAAAAGTAAAGGTCTGCAGAGAATTTATCATTAAAAAAATACAAAGAAAGTGAAGGACTAGCACTGTTGAAAGTGTCATTTAAGTACTCTTTGGAAAGCAGAACTGTACTCTTCAAGAAAAAGAGCACAAAAATAATTGTGTATAATAGACCAATAATAAAGCTATAACCTGAAGTTGTGTCAGGGCAGGTTTAGGTTAGATATTACAAAAAAGTTCTTCACCCAGGAGGTGGTTGGGCACCAGAAAAGGCACTGGAAAAAGCTCCCCCAGGAAGTGGTCACGGTACCAAGCCCGATAGAGTGTTTGGACAATACTCTCAGGAAGGTGGTTTGACTCTTGGGGATAGTCCTGTGTAGGTGTAAGGGCTGGACTTCATTATCCTTCCAAGTTGGCATATTCTGTAATTCTGTGGACCAAAAATCAGCTTCTATTCTGTTACATTCTGTAGTAATCATACATTCTTGGAGGAATCTTGATTTTGTAGCATTGTAAAAGATGCAGTAAAATTTAATTAAAAAATTATACTGTTAATTTTGGAAGTTACCAAGTGAAATTGTATGTACCAAACTGTGCAATATTTGGTTTTCTAAACTTTGATACAAACTATCACCTTTGACGAGAGAATAATATTTTTTTATAAAATGAAAAAAAAAACAAAAGCCAAACTCAAAAGCTTTTCATACTGAGTAAGTTTCTGAATTGCAACTCTTCAAGAATCTAGGGAATTACCAGGGAAAGTATTCTGAGGTACTCTTAGGGAAAGGTAGCAAGGAACCTGAACACATATGGTGCTACATTTGATAAGCAATTGCAAATGTTTATTGAAAACAAAAAAGTGGAATAGTTAGCTATTTTTGTACTTTTACTTGCAAATATGTTCTTCCTTTTCAGTCTCATTTGACCATTGACCTTAATGTTGAGTCTCTGTAATAACTGAAGAATAGATATTGGCAACAGCAAGCTTGCGAACACTTGACCTTCAGAAAGGGAATTTAATTGTCTTCCTAGAAGCCTCCCCCTATGTAAACAAGCCTTAGTTCATACTAATAACATTCATACATTCATCAAGAGAATGAGACTCTAGTCCTTATTTCTGTAAGAAATACGTTCTCAGAAAAGATGATAAAGGCTATAGACAGCATCAAAATCTAGAACACGTTTTCATATATATGTCCTTAGTTGTGAACTGTGCTGTGGCACTCCTGTTTAGAGTGGGATAAACTCCCTTTGCTTTGAATACATTTGAACTTTGGCAGCATGCCCGACCTACTTTTTCTAAGATCCATAGAGAAGTGTTAAGAGAACATGAAAGCCAAATTTTGAATTTTTAAATGTCAAGACTCATCCCTTTGGGGTCACAAAGGAAGAGACCAGATCCTTTTTAGGATTACTGAGCCAATGAAGAAGATTAAATAATTTGTCTCAGAGGAAAAAGTTAGACCAAGTAATTTTCAAAACGTAGAATATTTACCATATTGATGCAATTTCCTTAACAGATATAAAAAATTAAATTACGTTACCATTAAAGCCAAAAACAATAAAATACTTCAAGTACAAATGGCAATAAATCAGAACATTCTTATTAAAGAAATGAGAAAATTGAGAGGGGTATGACACACTAAAATTGTAACCTTTTGAAACTGGGCTTCCTCAAGTGCTCTCAAAAAACACATAAATATGCCAGTTCTCTGTTGATGAAACTAATTTTTAATTTTACTATTTCATATTATTCCACACAATCTTATACAGTGCATTTGAAAATACAAGGATACAAGGTCATCCTTTATTGTTCCTTAACCTAGACATGCTTTCTGAGATGATGAAAACACATAGAAGACAATTTGGCACAGAAGGGATCTTCAAGGCACAAAACAGAAGAAAATAGGGGCAAAAAAATCATATAATTTTGATCCCATTTCTCCAGCAGCATTTGTGAAGCCCAGACTTAGATAACACAGGAGCAAATCTGTGAAGATATAAGTAGTTACAGAAAGGATAAAACAGTCAAACAAAACCACCAAAATTGAGACACCACCACACCTTATATGTAGGAAAACATAGTGAAGCTCTGTTTGATACATGGACTAGGAAAAAGACACAAGACAATCCTATTTTCTAGAATATATCTCTAAAATTGGAAATGCAAAAAAGGGATAGCATTTTTCTCCCACTTACTTCTAAGTTCTAGCACATATTAAACAAGCAATTATAGCAAAGCTTTGCTTTCACAAGGTTTAGATAGTGGGGTGGGGGCGCGGGCAGTGAGGCTACAGGGATGGTTTCTGTGGGAAGCTGCCAGAAACTTCACCCATGTCCAACAGAGCCAATGCCCGCCAGCTCCAAGATGGACCCAATGCTGGCCAAGGCCTAGTCCATCAGTGATGGTGGTATAATGTAGTTAATAATAATAGGAATAATGTAGTTCCAGGGAAAAAAAACCAACACCCTGCACAACAACAAATGCACCTGGAGAGAAGAGTAAGAATATGTGAGAAAAACTGCCCTGCAGGCACCAAGGTCGGTAGAAGGAGAGACAGGAGGTGCTCCAATTGCTGGAGCAGAGTTTCCTGTGCAGTCTGTGTTGCAGACCACGGTGAGGCAGGCTGTCCCCTTGCAGTCCATGGAGGCCCATGATGGACCAGCCCATGGAGGACCCCATGATGGAGCAGGTGGATGCCTGAGGGAGGCTGCAACCCCATAGAAAGCCCACACTGGAGCAGATTCCTGGCAGGACCTGTGACTCTGTGGAGATAGGAACCCACAGTGGAGCAGGTTTGCTGGCAGGATTTGTGACCCCACAGGAACCCATGCTGCAACAATCTGCCCCTGAAGGACTGCACCCTGTAGAAAGAACACGTGCTGTAACAATTCATCAATGCTGCCTCTGGGAAGGACTCACACCGGAGAAGTTCATGAAGGACTGTTTCCCATAGGAGGGAACATGTGCTGGAGCATGGAAAGAATGTGAGGAGTCTTTCTGTGGAGGAGAAAGGAGCAGCACATGTAACATGAAGAACTGACTGCAGCCTCCATTTTCTGTCCCCCTGTGGAAGGAAGGAGATAAAGAATTCAGGAATAAAGTCAATCCTGAGAGGATAGGAGGGGTGGGAAGAAGGTGTTTTTAAAATTTAGTTTCATTTCTCATTATCATATTCTGATATGGTTGGTAAGAAATTAAAATAATTTCCCTGAGTTGAGTCTCTTTTACCTCTGATGGTAATTGTTGGGAGATCTTTTCCTGTCCTTATCTCAATTCATGAGTCTTTCATTGTATTTTCTCTCCCCTGTCCGTCTGAAGAAGGGAGTGATACAGTGGCTTTGGTGGGCACCTGGTGTCCAGTCAGGGTCAATGCACCATATACAGGCATAACAGGATATCATGAATAAAACCACTCATGCATATAACACCTCACTCCTACCTAAGTAACTTTAAAACAAATCATAAAACTTAAAAGCAGCATCAAACAGCAATGTCTTAAAAAAAATTCTTACTTTTACTCTAGCATAGCGATAAAGCATGACAAGAAGTTTATCCAGAGGTAATACTTTGCTCAGCTTCTAAGTTTTCAGTTCTGTGCAAGTTAAATTGATTCACAAGTGCAAACAGTGATAGCAGATTAATGTAGACAATTTATCTTGTACAGATCCATGCTGCTGGTTGAACTTCTCTGCTTATTAGAAATGAAACAGGAAAAATGTACATAATACTTTTGACTGGTGTTGGGCTATTATTACTTTTCAGCTCATATTGCGGTAGCAAATATGTGGTAAGCAAAGTTATGATAAAATCACTTACATGCTTAAAGATTCTCTGCAAATAAAAGCTTCACTCTCTGTTGTTCATTACACTCTTTAGTAAAAATTAATATGTAACACCTGAAAATGGATTGCTCATTATAAGAATACTCCAACAAGCCTCAGCTTGGTAGAACTACTATTGATTCCCAACAACCAGAAATATTAGCAGAGCAGGTTATAAAAATAGGCTGTAATTTTGAAGAGTCCTGTGCTCTGGAAGTTATTTCCACATGGTACTGGAATTTCAGTGTTTTATGGTCAAGAAAAAAAAAAATCAAGACTAGCCACCTTAATTATTTCAGCTGATCCTGATTTTATCCCTGGTGTCTCCTGACCAACTGATGGTTTCTTTTACCAGGGTGTGTGGGGATAGGACAAGGGGTAAACTAAAGGGTTTTAAACTAAAAGAGGGTCGATTTAGATTAGATATAAGACAGTGGTTTTTTTACAATGAGGATGGTGAAACACTGGAATAGGTTACGCAGAGAGGTGGTGGATGCCCCACCTTGGAAACAATCAAGGCTAGGCTGGACGTGGCTCTGAACAACCTGATCTATTCTATGATGTTCCTGCTCATTGTAGGTGGTGAGTGGCCTGACACTCCAGCAGTTTTAAGATGAGAAATTGAAGTAAAAAGGCAAGAACAATTGATCTCCTTCTGTAACACACATTTTATTTTCTACCGAATGCCTACATAAATATTTCCCCTTTCTATACTTTATAAATAACTCAGAAACATAGTTTCCAAGTAAAGCCTCAATAAAAATATAATTACAAATTTTTGGGACATCTGATGGAAAAATATACTAGTATAACTTCATAATTTATATTTATGACTACAGCTTGTTGTTGAAGCAATGTGATGTTGAAATAGCAGCAACATAATTAAAGGAATTTTAAATCAAATTAACAATAAATGAAACATTTTCTCTTTTTTTTTAATGAAGGAAAAGATTTTTTCTAGTCTGATATTTTAGTATGAAAAGCTAAAAGGAATTGAGTAAAAAATATATGGTTATTCGTCCTCTTCATTGTAAACTGAGTGTATGGAGAAGTCTCACTGCCAGACTTTTATTAACTGCACACAGGTGTGATGCTACAATGATGTTTAGATTTGTCCAGGAATGCAGTCATTAGATAGACTTGCATATGTGGATGCAAAGAAGCACAGACTTGGCATGATTTTTCATTTCATCCCCTTTAAAAACAAAAATCTGCATTTGAATGAATCAGTACCAATCAACACATTCTTACAAAAGTTAGCAAGTAATTTCACATATATTTCTGATGAAAAATGAGAAAGGTTCCACACTAAAATAATTATAAAGCTTTACAGTTTTAGGGAAAATATAGTTCTTGATAAATCTTTCATATGCTAAGATTTCTCAGTTTTTCCTCCTCAGATATCAACTCTAAAATAAATGAATTTTTTCAGAGAAGGTTGACAAATACTGCAGTAAAGTGTGTAAGAAGTATCTTATTGGAAGTGGCTGTAGGACCAGAACTACTTTGTATACTTAGAGTGTGGTTGCTATTAATAATTACATCATTAAAACCAACCTTTTCTTCCTCCTGCGCCCACCTCATATCCTAAGAATAACAGTGTCTTCCACAACAATATTGCTGCTCTATATAGAGGATTGTAACAGCAATGTGATGTGACAAGTGTTTCTTCAGACCACACCTACAGCAGGGAAGATGTCTAAAACTGCACTGTAAACACTACCTGTCCCATTCTGAAAAAACAACTACTTCCAACTTTTCACATCCGTAATTTTCCTTTCTGATCTAAAAGTAGTTGTTTCTTTTACTATAATAGCATTATTGCTTGTACTCAACATTCAAACAGCAACAGTGACTGCCACAAAAACTTTTATCACTGTAAAAACAGTTACTGAGCTAAAAAGCAATCATTTATTCACTTTTACATGCAACGTTATCTCTGTCTATACGGCTGCCCTTCTCAATAATAAAAACATCTTGTATCTTCAGCATTTTAAATGACAAAATTTGGCAAGATGGAAGCTTCTAAGTTATTAATAAAAAGAATGTTTTCATTTAGGTTTGAATATCTGGACTTCATCTGTATCTATTTCAGAAAAGAAGCTATCATAATTAGGTCTTTGAGTCATCAGATTATAAATAACATCCGAAGAAAGATGTGTTCCTTATTTTTTTCCTGTAGGCCAAAATGAAGATGAACATCAGGAGCATATAGATGTTGAAAGTTAGTGTCTTAGTAATACTTGTAGGTCAGCAGTAAGAGGCCTTAAAAAGCAAGAGTGGATTTAAGATCTTGCTCCACATTGCTGTGATTACTTTGTTTAAATCAGTTGTCCATACCCGAGATTAAATGAGAGTTGGAACCCAGAACACATTTGGATGCAGAAAGTCAAGCATGTATCTGGTTTTGGGGGGTTGTTTGTTTGTTTGTTTTGGATAGGATCAGTGTAATTTTGGTTAGTCTGGTTTGCAAGAATGTCTTTTTGCAAACTTTTACTCTATTTTTATTAACCTTCTTATTGTTAGAAAAATTAACCACAGCTTCAAACCAAACATTATTAATCACCTAAGATTATTGTATACAATATGAGAGTACCACAAAGAGATATACACTACTTCCAACAGTATTACTGAAAAGCATTAAAGGGAAAAAAACAAACAAAAATGGTCTGGGCAGAGTGTCAGGCAAATGTCTTGAATTAAAATTGTGGTGCAAATCACTTTCAGTCAAGACAGCAGGAACAGTATTTATGGATATGCTTGCATGTTACAAATAATCTACAAGTACTACACCAGTCCATGTACTAGAAGTGGCTGTAAATTAGAGCTGACATTAATCTAAAAATACTAATCTTTTTTTTATAATTTAAAATACCCTCTTCCTAAAAGTACTAAGGACAATTTTTCTGGCTCTTTCCATATAGTCTCACAGCCATATTTATTAGCATTTAAGAGTTTACCTGTCAGCAATGGTCTGAACAGATAAAGACCCATTAAGACAGCATGACGCAGCTGAAGGTCAAGATTGTCACAAATGTCTTGTATCTAAGATAACCCACACTTCTTGCAGTACATCTGTTCTAAAAATACCCTTCCACATAGTCCCTCAGTAATGAGGAGCCCCTTGCTAAACAAAGCCATTCTACCTGTACCCTTGAGAGCCCTGAAGTTAACATATGATGCAAGTGACTGCCCTGGGTTATACTGAAAAGTATATCCCTTTCAAAAATATACTAAGATATTAATTATTAAGAGTTGACGGAATTTTATTTTGAATGGTTACATTCAATGGAAAACCCAAGTCTAATTTAAGCTTGTTTTCCATATTAATGTGACTAGAGTTTTGGCCATATTGTTGTACAACTTTGTTTACTGAAATGGAATAGGACAGTGCTTATTATCTGCATTTTGCCAGGGACTTATGTATCTTCATTATTTCTAAAGGAGTACTAAGACTGATGTCTAGACATTAAAAAATATTTACTCTCATTTAATACCTTTTGCAGTTTAAGTTCACAGTTTTCAATAGCAAACTGCTCAGCACAATCTTGTACTGCTTCAGATTATCCTCTCTCTAGTGTTTTCTGCTTAATCTAATTCTCTCTTTCTATTCTTAGTGGCTTTCCATCATACTTAAGCACACGAATGCCCAGAAGAAATGACAGGATGAACTTTCCCGATATCCAAGATCCTGTCGTAGATAAGCCAGTACATTCTGTACTGTTTAACTTGTCCTAAGTTAATGGCTAGCATTTCTATTGAACAAGAAGAAAAGGGCAGGAAAGCAAATGAGAAACAGAATAAAGAAACATTCTGTGAAAACTTCATTGATTAATGCAGTTCAGACAGATAATGTAAGCAGCTACAAGGATAATTTAAAAACTATAAAATATTAGTGACTTAATCCCTCATTCTGATATTTGGAATAATTAAAGTTGGGAATTATATATGAAAATTGGTGAGATTTTTCAATTTTTTGCTCTCATAAATCTCCACTCCATTGCTTGCCTAAAGAAAAACAGTGCTAGAACTGAGAGAGAGAATTTTCTAACACAAAAGGAACTCTGTTCTCCACTCCCCACAATTTAGCTATGAAGAGTCAGCTTTCATAAGCACTAAAAACTGTGTTGTTGTAAATGAAAAACATGCTTAAAAATATGTGGGCAAATTTAAATACTGAATTAGAAACAGAAACCATCTATAAACTAATATAGTAAATCAAACATACTTAGATTACTGATAAATTTAATTATTTCAGTTTGATGATGACTACCATCAGTCTATCACAAGGATAAGCCTTTAATCTCTTTGCACCTCAAGTTCCACTATTCTACAAACATAGTTATGGCCTGTTTATACTTGAATAGATGATCAGCTTTTCACTTGTCAGAGTTTGGCTAAGGCCAACATCATTGTGAGTGATTGTCTTAACCAAATATGAATTCATCTTGTGTTAGAAGTTGAAATTATAGTTGAAATTTTCCAGGTAATATGGTCTTGAAAAATGCTATTAATTAAAATGAATTCTAAAAACTTATGGAAATATTAAAGTATATTTGTAATCATATCTGCACCTATAGAGATTTTATCTACAAAGATCAAAGGATCTGTATAAAAAATGTTTCCTGATGATATGTCTCTGAAGACTAAAAAATATTCAATATACATCTTCTGTTGCAACTTCCTGTTCATTTGCTTGTTTTTCTTCTCTCTGACCATCCTCCAAAAGATCAATTAAAGACAGAAAGGTAGTAAGAAAGGAAACTACAAGCAGTTTTAGAACCAAAAAATTATCATTATACTTGTCTGATATTTTGATATATTATTATGATGGATTGTAACAATTTAGTTTACTATGATAAAAAGATTTACTGACAGTAGAAATGCCTTATTGATTACAAATCAAAACTATGCAATTGTTTCTCTTTCTAAGCTAAAGCAGACAAATTGAAATGTGGAAAGTACTGTGAAGGGATGACAGGACAAATAAGATGGAAATTGTCTTTTGACTTTTCAAATAAGGAAACCAAGAAACTTTCCAAGTGATAATTTAGTCTATGTATGTGGTGTTCAGAAAAGCTTTCAGAACCCTTAAAAAAAGAAACAATGCTGCTTTCTGGTAAATGTGTCAGCATTTGCTTTTATTCATCCAGCAATGAGAATTACTGCTGATGAATGTAAATGGTAAAAGTCTCCTCTCAGCTAGCAACCCTGAACCTGAACGATCTAGTTTTCAACACACCCATAACTAAAAGAACAGATTTAAATGAGAGATAAGCCATTTCTTTTCCCATATTTTTTATCTATGCACATATTTTCTATGCAATTTTTCTATATCTGTGGCTGATTAGAATCATTGAGGTCGGCCTGGAGAAGCTAACTTGCTAGTTTAACTTATGTGTGGTTTCAGCCTTGTCTTCATTCACAAGTAAGTGCAGTGTTCTATGCATTTTGTGACCAAATATCTCTCCAATGTTGAAATCTCCCCACTCCCCCCAAATTCATGCATATGACTGTGGACATATTTTTGTTAAAATTAATTTTATAGTCTGGCTACAAATTATTTTAATTTATATGATGATATAAGTTAGATGACAAGCTGCTATTCACTGAAATAGGACATGAAACCTACTACCAGCTGACCATTCCTGAAATTGTCTGTATAAATAAAAGGAGAATATAAAAGCATATAAGGCAGAGGTAATACAAATGAATCCACAAGATTCAAAAGCCTGATACTAATAGATTTCACACTCAAAAAACCAGGAAATAACAACACCACCTCCTCTTTGGTGTGAGTTTTTTCTTCCTTATTGGCTTTAGCTAGATTCTAAGAGGACACATATGACATTGGGTTTTTTAAAATCAACCACATGCTTTCCACTTTAAACTGTTCTTTATGTGCACCAAGATCTGACATCTGGCTCATAAACAATGAATTCTGCTTTAGAAATATAAATTAAAATTTTATTAATTATTATTGTCTTTAGTTACTGATTTTTCCAGTTTTAACTTCACATATAATTAAAACAAAGAAGGGCGATGGAGCTGGTGAAGGTTCTAGAGAGTAAGTCAAATGAGGAACGGGTGAAGGAACTGAGTTTGTTTAGGCTGGAGAAAAGGAGACTCAGGAGAGACCTTATCAGCCTCTACAATGACCTGAAAGGAGGTTGCAGTGAGGTAGGGGTTGGTTTCTTCTTCCAAAAAAAAGGGACGGGACCAGAGGAAAGGGCCTCAAGTTGCATCAGAGGAGGTTTAGATTGGGTATTAGGAAAAGCTTCTTCACTGAGAGGGTGTTCAGGCATTGGAAGAGGCTGTCAGGGTTGTGGTGGAATCCCTAGACATGTTCAAAAGACATGTGGATGTGTCAATAATTCTTGCAAGTTCCTTCCAGTTCAGGATATTCTATGATTCTCTGTGGCACTTGGGGATATGATTTAGTGGTGAACATAGTGGTGCCAGGTTAATGGTTGGACTTACTGATCTTAGAGTTCTTTTCCAACCTTATAAATTCTAAGTTTCTCTGATCTAAAAAGTTATTATCTTCCCAAACTTGAAATTCTGAGCAATATGCGCAAACAGCTCAACAAGATTTCATTAGCAAGCAGGGTAGAAAAGCTGGAAAAACTGTTTTCATCAGATGACTGTGAGTGTCTGGTTTTCATGCTGAGTGAGACCACCTGCATTGGTATTACCTTTTACTGCATTTCTGGCTGTGCATCTCCCTGGGCAGCTGTGAGGAGACTCAGCCAATTGTAGATCCTTTCTAGAAGGGAAGGTAAAAATGCCAAAGGAGCCTATTTTGAGTGCCTTGCACTAGAGCCCTAGATTTCTCCATGAGGATAGAAAATTTAGTTCCTTTCAATTCTCTCACAGTCACTTAATGCCTCCCCTTAGTTTGCTCTGACTTGTGCAATATGTTTAGAAGAAACTAAGGAGATACGTGACAAAATCTCTTTGGAAGTTTGTCCCATTTTTTTTTTTTTATAAAGATTAATTTGTACTAGCACAGTTTACTAGCATATAATATTTCATCAGAGCTATGTTTGACTAAGATAAACACATTTTCTGTGCCAGACGAAGACTAGATTTAACCAAAGTCAAAAAGAACATAGATAGAATCCTTTAAACTTTTGAGGCTAAAAAGCCAAAAATATTATGATTATGCTGAAGTTTTATGCTCTAAAAGAATTATCGTCAACCAGTGCCAACAGCTGCAACTTGAAAAGTAGAACAGATATAGTCTGTCATCTTAATGCACTCCTTCTCGTTTGAGGAAAGTGGATAATGTACAGAACCAAAGAAGTGGTGATAACATGTTCCTAATTTACCAAAGAATGATATTTTTAATGTTTGAAGACCAGAGAACAATTTTGCATTTTGAATAGATATCCTGATTAGACAATCTATTCAAGTCTCCATCAAAGCTTTGATAGATCATCTAAAGACACAAAAGAAGCAAAATCTTTGGGATAGATAACATATCTTCAAAAAGCTTGCTCAAAAAGATTAATTTGGTTTTTTCAATAATATAAAAATGTCTATCACAAAATATTAACTACCTGTGCAAATACTTTCTTATGCAAAATTTATGCATTTTTGTATTTTATAATTCTCTTAACATATATGTAGTGTGTCAGTTGCCATACTGACATAGGAAACAAATCAAGGTTTGTAAAATTCAAAAGAATACAACTAAAAAAGAGAATAGGTTATCTAATATTACAATCAGGCTTTCGTATGTGCTTCCTGAAGTAGGCTACAGCTAAAGTTAAAAGCTATTATTGTATCTCTTTTTTCTTTTTTTTTTCTTCTTTCCTGTGAGCACATAACCAGTTAGCTCAAATATTTTACTGCTAATAGTATTAATATTCTAGAATAAGAGTAATGGAGAATTTTAATAGAGATACCTAATAAAGCAGTTTAAACAGTATTTACGTTATCTATATGAAACTGTACTGAAATCAAGATAATCTTTCCTTCAATAAAATCTTCCATATATGCTATGATACAAGTAAATGGCTAGCTTACAAAACTGAACTGCATTAAGTTATGGAAACAATTAGAATTTATGAGAATATTTTTGTATTTATATTATTATTTATATAATATTTAAAATAACAGTTTTCCTATCTATTTAACTTTGGGTTTTGTTCCAATAGTAACCAAATATTCTCAAGGAAATACATGCATCTAGAGCAATAATTTTGCTGCATACAGCATTACTTATAAATCTAAGAAGGTATGAAATTAGAGATTCAGATTCTGACAAAAAAGTCTTGGCTATAGTTACATTAAAATGGTAGCTGTTGTCACTATGGCAAAATACAAAGAAAAAAAATGTTGTAAATAGAAAATTTTTTACTTCTCAATAAAACTGACTTAGCAGTAAAAAAATTCTGGGACAACTCAGCACATGCACATGTGCTATAATTTCCAATCATGTGGGAAACATCTGTTCTGCCACCTTTTGCAGATTGAACATAAATGTATCAGTGTTTTCAGATGTTTGTACCTCAATTATACAGCTACATTCTGGGAGGGATATTCCAGGTAGTTAGAAACATACTGTTTCAACTTGACTCTAAGTGGCTCCTGCATGGGAAAAGATTAATTCAGCTCCTATATCACTTATATTAACAATTTATACGGTTGAGTTAAGGGAGTCCTGATTGAAGTTGACCAGTGAAGCTGAGACAATGGTACAGGCACTTGGGCTTAAGAATAACCTGTTCCAAATGAAGGGTATCAAGGAAATTTTGATAAGCAGTTGAGTGACCTGGTAAATTACTTAGTCATAACAATATGTACAAGACAAAAATCAGTAATAAGAAATGTTTTTCTGTTCTATGGAACACAATGTATTTTATGCACTGTGAGTCAGGCTATAATATCCAAACTCAGCATTACTGTCTGATTATATAAAGTATTTGTACTGCTTATAAGCTTAAAAGTCAAATAGCATATAATGAATAAGCCAGAAATCTTGCCTAGTTTGTTTCCAGTAACGAACACTGTGAGCAGACATTAAAGTGTGAAGATGAATAAAGTTATTCACTGAATTCACCCAGCCCGAGCCTGCCATGAGACTGAGACAATATTGAAGTATTTAAATAAAAATTCAACTTGTGTATTGTAAAGTACAATAATTATAGGAACTGTTTCTGCAGACTTTGGGTAGAGATGTATCATGTATGTGTAGGAAATAGTGAACCTCATTTCTTTATCCACAGACTTCAGAAAAAATAACCCACTAAATCTCTACAAAGCAGATTTTAACAAAGTGAAAGCATCATTAAGGGTTGGACTTTGTGATCTCAGAGGTGTCTTCCAACCCAGTTGATTCTATGATTCTATGATTCTATGATCATTATTTTCATCTTCCCATAGAGAAATTAGGTGGAAAGTTATTTGGCTTTATCGTACTTACAAGCACCTCAGTAGCAGAACTATGAAAAAAGCAAATAATGCCCTGAGCCTTAATGCACTAGTACTAGCCAGTTTGTATTACCTCCCACATGGCTAAATTTCAGCTGCTTTTTGATTCTGATATATTCATTACAAAACTGTAGCATTTCTTTTGGACACCATGTCCCTTGATGATGTCTTGTACATAGGACTTTTACTGCTAATGCTCTCTGAATACAGTTTTGTGCAAGGTGTCAGGGCACCACAGGGGCTGGGATGTGGGCAGGGACAGGCAGGGCTGGCAATGCCCAAGGGCCATGGCACAAGGCATCTAATGATGTATTTTTTTCCAATTCAGTCAATATTGGATATTTGAAATCAAATCAATATAAACCAAAACTGTATTACAGAAATCAAGTTAATTGTATACAGGAATTTAAAAATACGCACTTGGCCTTTGTTACGTTTCACAATTACCTTTCATCATCATACCTTTGTACTTGGCCATGACTTCATACCTGCATTCAGGGACATGAAATTCAAAGCTAAACTCTGAATAGATCATACTTATATGATGAATCCAGTGTCTTAAAAATTTATACTATGTTCTTTTGCCCTTTTTTCCATACTCTGATTTTTTGTTTCCCTGCCTTCTTGGCTTCTAGACCAGTATTTTTCTCACAGTAACTTTTCTCATTAGTAGCTGTGTGACCCTCTGCTGTGGGGTTCAGCTGTCCCTGTTTGTACAGCCCCTCTGCCTGACCTTGGCTCTGGTTCAGTGAGAAAATTCTTGTTGAGGTGTGAGAAAGCAGGCAAACTAAAATGAAGCAAGATATGGAAAGTAAAAACAGATGGAAGTGCAACTGTTGGAACAGCAACAGCTAATAGCTCCAGGGCTCAAGGGTACTGACTAGAACTGAAGGCCTTTCCCTCCTGCCAGCTCCAGGGAACTGGAAGACAGCTTAGCACCAACAGCAGCAGCAGCAGTGTGGCAGGTCAGTCTGTTTGGAGGAGTCTGGCCCAAGAGGACTGAGCTGCCCTTAAAGGGGTTGCAAACACCTAACCTGGGAGCTTACTACTTCTAGCCTGCTGACACATGTTTTCTCAGACAAAAAAACCTTCTTCATACCTCTCAGCTGTATCTTGCTAGAGTCTCATGCTGAAAGGGGCCCAACTGAAGTGATGGATGTTTTACAGTGTCTAGGAAAGGATGCTGTGTCCATTGTACAGCTAGCAAAACGTTTTCCTGACTTATGAGAAATTAGACTAAAAAACAATTATTATCCAGAAATTTCTAACAATCAACTTTAAAATTATAGAGGAGAAATTCAGAAAGGATAAAATGAGAGCAATTAATGTATTTATGTCATCATCACAAAATTCTAAGTTGGTGACTAAAAAAGTAAAGATATTTTATTAATTTTTAAAGTACCACTATCCTTAGAATTTAAGCCTCCTTTTCTCCGCACCCATGAAATATTAATTGAAGACAAAACTTTTTCATCAACAGTTTTGTTGCTGTTATGCATTTTCAGTACATAAGAATTTTGCTGAAACACATTTCTATCTATTTGGATTTGGCGTGGGTCTTCCATTAAAACAAAGCAAACTAAGACATGCTAGCCCTAGAATGCTGAAGCTTTTAGAAATCATGTATTCACCAGAAACAGTATAGAAGGATCCATATAGAAACTAATTTTTAGTTACTGGCAACAGTGTTCTCAATGTAAGCAGCTAATAAAAGTATATCTAAATCAGTATGGAATGATACAAAGTATTCTGATGAAATCCTGTTAAAAAATGCCTGCAGGTAGCTGGAAACATAAGATTCTCAGAGTACCTGGATTCTTAGCACAGTTTCTTGAAACTAAGACTGGAAAACACAGGGACTGTGACTTCTCAGAAAGCGTCTGGCATAGCAGTCTATTAAAGTCTGTCCTTTAAATCCTACTACAAATTTTACTTGGGACACCCATCTCTCACATTTTCCTTTATGTTCATGGATATTTAAAATTCATCCATATTGTATTATGAGGTTTAATGATAAAAGTATAGTTATAAAGATAGACCTTACTACAACAAGAACAAGAACAAAGTTAAACTGTACTCTACACGCAGTGATATCAGGGGAAATGTAATATCTGGGACAAAGGAATGATAGAATTGCCAAAACATTTTTTCATATGATGTGTCAACTTCTCTCACATTCCCTTTATAAGTATTTAAACTCTTTAATACACTTTTTTTTTATATATTGATATTGGTCTAATGCATGGAATATCTATAGATCATATATAATACTGACTTATTTAACTCAGAGCCAAAGTAAATCTTCCCATAGTGAGATTTTTAATTAGATGTTTGGTTTATACGTTCATATTTTTCAGAGCTAACATTCTGAACAGCATAAATTTTCTCTCATGAGAATTCTCAATGGCAGAGATTAGAGCATGCTTTACAAGTATTAAATCCCACAACAACCTTATGATAACATTTTTGTCCAGTTGCAGATTAAATAAATGCATATAATATATGTCACACAGGAAGTAAAGAGAGATGATGTGGAATTCAGACTCCTAGACGCTGTCAGAGTAGAATCTTTTAAAAAATGTTCATAAACCCAATTCTTACAGATAGGAGAAAGAAGGAGTGCCAGAACAAGCAAATAAATTTGAAAGACTATAAGTAAAAATGTTGGGAGGGTCTTTTTTTCTTGAAATTCAATCAAGACTGTATGATTGCCTGCCAGAATATAATGTTTTCAGGTCAATAAAAGCAGAATAATTTCTCACATGAATGGAAGAATCAGAACAGGATAACAACAACCCTTAAAAATATTTTTACCAGCTATCTCATTTAGTCCCATGTTATGTTAGCTCTTCCAGTTTCTGCTGCTGCTAATAATCACAGGATGCTGACATGTGTACAACTAGTTTCTGCCAATCCAAGCAAACTGTAGTAAGCACACTGTAATTTACAGTCCCAAGATGTTGACAGACTGGTTTGCAAGCCAACAAAACATTACTTTTCTTTGCAGCTTCAAAGCCTGAAAGGAGGACACAGAGTTCTGTGAAAATCAGTAGGATGCTGGAAATCTAAGGCATAAGCTAAGCTGTGCGTTACAAAGATGCTGGCCATCATTCCAGAGGGGATATCACAGACCTAACCTCAACAAAACATCTGGCAACAGATGTTGGTGTTTTCTACACAGACTGTAAAAAATTAGGCTGAGAAAGTTTTTCCTGGGGGCCTCAGCTTGGCGTCCAGCTGTGTGTATTTTTGTGCACTACCAGTTATGTAAAACAGTAATATTTTATTCATGTATGTGGTCTGTCTAATGCTGTTCCTTGTGCAGGTGTTTTCCTGATGAGGATGTCCTTTTGAAATTTAGGTATTTTGAGACAGCATTTAGAAAATTCTTCTATAATTATACTTCTGTCAACTACATGAGGTTGGAATCCTAAAAATCTCTCTAGTTGATATTTAAACACTTATCTGGAAAATGCGGAATGCATTTTTGCATGCATAATTGTGTCTCAAGCCCCCAAAAGGACAGATAATTGGTTAATACTTTCAGACTGCAATAAAGAAAACAAAATCTTATCAAATCTTTTTGAACCATGGAAAAACATTAAGCCTCTAACTTCAGGAAAACAGATGACAGAGCTAGGACAGATCAAAGGTCATCACAATGAAGCACTGGATATCTAGTGACAGAAAATGTCTGGCTCTAAAAGAAAATCCATGGCAGTGTTATGTTTGTTTGGATGTTCTGAATACAAAGAATGATCTCTGTGGGTTCTGCTGGATCCTTCTATTCAAACGGAACAATCCCACTCCCCACAGTAGGGCTGCACTCCAGCTCCCACAGCCCGCTCATGGGCCCAGGGAGGTGCACAGTGCCCAGGGCTGGGTCTGCCCCAGTGCCTCCAGCTGCCCCTGGCTGGGGCAATGGGATGGGCACTGCTATGGAAAGATATCTTGTGGGTAACACAGTGAATGTGACATGGTTTAAGCTGAGCATAACATACTGCTGTTACTTTCTTTCAAAACCGGATAACCCTTCTTAAGTGGAAGGTGTACAGAGAGGTACAATACAGAAAATCATAATAGTTACCAGCCCAAGAGGTTGGTTTGCCTTAATACAGTGTCTGGTTTTTATCACAGCTATTACATTAGCACTCCACAATCTACTTGCATCCTGTTGGCTCTACAAATAGAGCTCTGCAGATGTTTTTTATTATCCACCATTTAGAAACTATTTCACCAAAGGAAAAAAAAAAAAAAAAAACAACAAAAAAACCTGGGAATTAATCACCCTTTTTGTCAAAGGGCCCTTGAAGAAGCAAAAATGTCGGAATCATTGCAAAGAAATAATGTGCCTGGATGTCCATCTAAAATGATATAACGCTGTTCTTATTAAACAAAAATTAATTTATTTTTCTTTTCTTTTTTTCACCATGCAAGCATATTACAGCCCATGCTACAGTATGTCTATAAACTCCCTCCATTAGAAGAGGAAGAAAGAAAACATGTAGATATTTGGTGATATATGGACAAGTGCAAACCAAGAGTATTCAAATTCAAGGGTGCTGGTCATCATATGCATAGTGACACATAAAATTGAATTAACTAAATGGGATTATATTTGTGTGGTTAATGAGATCTATATGTATTAAAATTACATTATTAAGTAATCAGTATTGTTATTAAGTCAGTATTAAGTTATTTTACTCATATTTAATCTGATATTTAATCTTAGCCTGAAATTGCAAAATCATTTTCCATTTTAACTGTGGAGTTGCCAAAAAAGGCTAAGGAAGCTACAGAACAACTGTAACTATGTTTTGTCCCAATTCCTCCTGCCAATGTTGCATCTTGTTGACAATGTTTTCTGCATATGTGAAATACAGCCTAGTGTGGGGCAAAATCAGATTTTCCACATTATCAGAATAACAACATATAGCAAACTATTTAAATAAATTTGACCTTTTTCCCCACCTTTGCTTTTCTTTACAATTGTTTCCTTAAAAATATTTCAGTTTATTTACTCTTGACATAACTGGAAAATTGTATGCAATTTCCAGTTTGCATTCTGAGAATACAGTTGATTGTGAATGGTAACTGTCTATTTTGGCTGGTAGGGTCAAATAAAACTAAAATCCAAGTTCTAATACAAATGCTTGTTTATTGCATTTTACATCAATAGCTCTGGCACTTATGTATATTTGCTTACTGAAGACTAATTACAAAAATTAAATCAAGCACAGCAAATAATTCAAAATTGTTAAAAGTATATTTTAAGCAAATTTATTAAAACTGAAAACCATTAAAATCTCTTTATTCACCCTACAGTGAATACAATATATAAGAATTGAATAATCAGAATATACTAGCTACTATCTACTAAAGCTGTCTGCTTAATTTCACAGGCATAAGTAATTTCTTCAAATGAAAATTATATAAAATAACATTATTATTATTAGCTGGCCTCTGCAAATGCAAAACATCCACGTCACAGAGTAGGTGCAATAAGACTAAATATCCAGCAAAATGCAGTATTTCAAACTAGAATATACAGTTTTTATACTTCAAATGTGTTTTTCACTAATTTTGAGATATGATATAGGTAGTGTCTAAAAATATGTTTTGACTATTTCCAAGGCAGTGTAGTTATCACAGGAGAAAAAGTCTGGGGATCATTTAAATATATTCTATTTTCTGTAAGACACCCCTGGCACTGGCTAATAATGGAGTATATTTCCTAAGCATTTAGCCAAATGGCTACTTGCTACAATTAGTGATTTTGCACTCTAGTTGCTGATTTTGGATTGTGACATGGTTTTGTTACAGGACACTGGGTTATCTCTAAAAACTGCAGTACATAGACACCTCACTTGCTTTTTCTTATGTGCCTTAGTTTTCCCATCTCTAAAACAGGAAAATGCTTTAAGATTTTCTGAGAATTTTTTTTTTTATGGAATCTACATATTGTTACTTATATGGGAAACCAGGGGGAAAGCAAGAAACTTTAAAATCTCAAATATTCCCTGCAGCTAAAGAAGTGGGTGAACATGTAAACTTTATTGCCAGAGAGCAGGTATGTTTTGATTAATGAAGATGTTCTACGGAAGTCCTAAAAATAAGCAAAGATGGCCTTTAGCATGCCCAGACCATCTCTGCAGAGAGAATCCCTCCTCTGCAAAGGCTGTATTTCATGTTACTCTACTTTCATGTTACTGCATTACTATGTGTCAGCTGATTAGAAAAGGATTTATTCCAGAAGTCCCTTGATGTCCATCTTAGTACCTTTGATGGCACTAGTCACAGTAACTCTCTCCACCAACTTCATTTGTCCCTAGGCCACAACTGGAAACTTTATGTATCTGCAGTGCACCAAATATGTGCTCCTTGACCTCATGGTCAGTTGCTACAGATCTGCTCTGGTGTGACTGGCGAGGGGCACTATCGGACACAGGGCACTACTCAGGGAGGCAGCCAGCGCACACAGCAACTGACACAGAAGGGTGCACAGAAAGAGAGTGCCTTTCTGTGCTCAGCACTGATGGTGATACCCCACAGAGCATAGTTCCCAGCCTCTGCTGGAGGAACTGTTGCCACACAGCAGAGGCCTTGACCCAGTGTGAGCTCCCGAGGAGCTGTAGCTCTGCAGGGATGTGGCTGCAGGGATGCCTGGGACCCCTGGCTGAGACTGGGGCAAGGAGAGCTGGCTGCCTGCCTGCCCTTGTAACCAAGCAAAAGGGCTCCAGGAGCAGGTCATTAGACTGTAAGATCAGAGATGATGAGAAAGAGTTTGATGTAAGGGCATGTGGAAGGGGAGAGCACCTGCTTCATTAAGATTATCATCTGATCTTTTCAAGACCTTTTCAATGTCTTGACTGTTCTTTACTCGATAATAACTAAGGGGGGAAACCTTTAAATAAACAAGAGCGCACAGAAACACAAATCTGGTCACAAAAAGGGTCAACAGAGGCAATGCCAACAACCAGCCTGAGACAGAAATCCTTTTCTGTCTTAGCACACTGGGATGGTCCTCAGTGACTGGAAGTGATGGAGGTGATCGTCACTTATAACATCCCATAACAACTGGATCATCTCCAAGACCCTGCAGCTTCAACTACCTTCAACAGTAACAAAGGAGGTGCAGGTGCTTATCATGTTTAAGAAAATTAAGCCTCCCACAAAGATGGAAGCTGGTTACTTCAAGTCCTCAGAGGAAGGCTCCTGCTCCACTTTTCGATTTGGAATTTTCTGACACGCAAGTGTCATCACTTACATGACACCACCCAACCAGACAGTCATCAGCATGACAGAGAAAAGCTATGTAACACTGTTCACCAGCAGGGCATCATTGCTTTAGCAACACTATTATGTCAAATACAAACATAACGGAAAAGTCTGAAAGGGGAAAGATGTCTCTAGTAGTGCTAAGTAGCAGTGAAACTCTTTTTTTTTCTTTTTTTTTTTTTTAAACTCATAAAACCTAATAAGAAAGTGTATTTTAATTTAACTTTCTATCCACTGTGGGTTCAGACTATACCAAGCACGTAAGTCGTTCATTCAGTACCATGGCGAGACATTCCCTTATTAAGTGAATGACAGTAGTGGAAGCTTGTTCTCAGTTCCTGGATTCTGCACAGTTCCATCAAGTTAAAGAATTTCTTGCCAAACAAGTTGATGTAAATTCCAAAAGCATTATTTCTTTGTCTGCAACAATCTTTCTCTGTTAAAGAAAAACAATACTTGCAAATACAGGCATTCAGGTTTCTAGATCTGGTCTAAAAGTTGTCAAGATGTATGAGTAGTCTTCGTTTACTCTGAATCAGGTCCTCAAGAATTCACTAAGTATTTTGTCCATGTGTAATTTCAACATTTTACCTGTCTACTGACTCAAGTTACAATGTTTTTGCCAGGCAACATCTGCTGCACACCAAGAATACCTCTAAATTTATCTGACCACACTATTACTAATGCGCCTTGACTTAAATTACACTGGCAGCTAAGTTAACGTTAGTTTAAAGCGTATTTTCTTTTGTTTTCTGATTCTTGCCTCCTATATGCTGAATGGTTTTGCTATAAAAAGATGTGACTAACTTAGGAAAAAAAATCCTGTTGTCTTTATATTTCCTCTGGATCTCCCTAAAATACTATGAACATGTTATGGTTTCTATAGTCACAGTAACACCCAAGTATTCTGGCAGCCAGCAGAAGAGTGAAAAATAAAGTACAATAAAGCAAAATACAAATCATGCAGAGGATAGGTCCCTAGAGTTTCATGCATTTCTTTTGCATTAATTATTCTCTTGGAGTTTCAAACTATATCAAATCAGGGTTTCAACATAGAGAAAATCACTGCACTAAGCATAACAGAAATTCAGATGTGAAAACCACTCCTCAACTGAAATGTAAATGTAAGCATTGAAAAAAATTACTTCAAAGTGTCCCCAAACATTTCTTTTGAAAAAAAATTAAAAAAACATTACTGCATTAATTAAATATCATGGGCACAAACCTGATAACTGTTGAAAAGACAAAACCCACAAAGATAATTACCAACAAAAATAATTGCAAAGTCAATTTTGTTTCACTAGGGTAAAAGCTGTAAAACCACATTCTAAATTTGGATTAAAATGTTCTTATGTTACTTGTATTCTTTGAACTGAATAGCGTGCATTTTAGAACCCCCACCATGACTACAATATAGATACCTAGCATTTGAAACATACTTAGCAGAATATACCCATGTAAAAAGAACGGATGGAGATTTTTTGTCTTCTCCTAGAAGCCAAACCTAGCTGCTGGTTCAGAAGGCCATGGCTGGACGAGAGCACCTGTCCACCTAGTTGCAGCCGCTAATGACAGTGCATAGCTGCATTTCAAAGAGGTCAGGAATCTGCTGGACCTGTGTGAACAGGTTCCTGCTGTGGGTGGGTGTCAAGGGCTGCTGTAGCGGGACAGCTACACTCATGGAAACTGGAAGAAGCTGCTGTATCACCAGAGGCATTGCTCCAGGACCTGATCGACACTGTCTGCCTGACAGTCTGGGAGTGGTGTGAGAAAAGATCTAACATTAGTATCCCCTGTAATTACCTATCATGCTCTGTAATTGCCTGTAATTGCCTATTGTTTAAAGTATTATTAAAACTTTTCTGTGGTAGCATATTCCTGTTCTTGCCAGTGTTTCTTGTGTAGAAAGCATTTCCTTCATATACTAACACGTTGATCAGAACATTAAACTAGTTCTGACATAACCATTTGGTCACCATTTCAGTCTCTCAGAACAGACAAATCAGAAACAGAATACATAAATTGCATGCTGAAAACATGAAAACCAAATACCTATCATTCTAAAAACTAGATTCTGGAATAAATATATATTTACTCCACTTGTTTATAATATGCTATTTTTTTTTTCTTCTATATAGCTGTGATAGGGAAGATCCAAGAAAAATAACCATGATCAGCCATGAGAATCAATACCTAGTACATGCTGGAAAATGTGTAAGTGTTGTTAATTCGATTTTCAAATTATATAATACCATAACATTGGAGGTTCTAAATAAGTGATTTATTATAAATGAGAAAGCAAATGTTATAGTAAATCCAGTAAAAAAAAAATAAATTTGTAAATACACCTAAAGATCACCAGGTGTCTCTGTAATAAAAGGAACGTGTATAAATATGTACAAAAATGTAATGCTTAAAAAAATAATTCAGTCTTCAACACATACACACACAAACCCAACAAAAACAAAGAAAACCAACCAAGGGAAAAAAAAAGTCTCCAACCCTAGGGATCAGTTCAATTTTAAATATTAAAGTTATATGGAAAGGTGAATTGTTATTTCAGGACCAGACAAGTCCTACTGCCACACATTCCAGTAAAACTAAGTCCACACTCTATATTTAGATGGAGTTACCGGTAAATCCTTCTCCTTGCTTTTCATACAGAGTAGACAGTCTGCACAAACAGGTCAAAAATTGCACTGCAAAACCACCTTCAGCAGGCCATGAGACAAAGCCTGCATCTTATCTTTGTTGAATTTCCTTATCAGGTTAAAAAAAAACCAAAACAAAACAAAAAAAAGACTATTTGAGACAGCAGGACCATTAAATCTTCCTACATAATATGGATTAAAAGGTGTCTTTAAACCCTTGAATGTTCAGTTTCCAATGTTTCACTGACTGCTGATCTCCTTATAATTCCCAACTTTTTCTGCAGTACCTTACTGCAGGATTTCAACACTATTCTCTGTACATTTTTCCTTCTTATCCTTCACTTTTTTCTTTTCTTTTTTTTTTCATATTTCCTGCACAGTGCATATACCAAATCATCACTTTTCTACGCTAAATTCTCCAGTGAATTTAGTAATCTATTAATAGTAATACATTAATCCTGTGGGGTTTTTTCAAGTGAAATATGCATGGTAGAAATAGTAAAAACACAAAAACCCCCTTGACAATTCTCTAGACCTCATCCATCATTATCAAGTTTATTTGTTTTGCATGTTATATACTTTTCCCACGATACTTTTGCTTGGCTGCAGTGCAAGAACGATCTTTTATATATACTTTATGCAGTAAATCTTCAGCAAAAACTGTATAAATAAATATAGCATAGTATTGTGTATGGGGGTGTACATAAATTTAGTTGCAAAGAAATATACAGTGACTCCATTTCAAGGTAAAATATTTCAAGAATGGTGTACAAGCTTGTACACTCCTGCAAAAGATAACCTTGGCTTCCTAAATGCAAAAGTTAGAACAATCATATTCCATTAATTGCAAAGAGAAGAAACTACAAAGCTGACAAATAGGACCTAGAGGGATTTATTCAAATCTATACAAAACTATATAAAATGTTTCTTTCACTTTAGAAGTTATTTAAAGCCAAACATGAACTGTCTGAGTAAGAGAACAGGATTATACTAGTTTATCAGTCACTTGGCTGTCCCCATTTTCTCCTGTATGGGTTTTCTACTAAGCGATTGATGGAATAAATTGTTTTCATTGTCTCAGTCTAGACAGCAGCTAGATTAAGATCAAAAAGATGCCAGCTTTCATTTGGTCAGGCAAACAGACAGTACTTAGCAGACATGGTATACAGAAATGCATGGACAAGAAATTCTCTGCATTCAGTGAATAATTGTCACCATTTATCCAATACAAATGTTAGGAACTTATTAGTTGTCCCATAATTGGGTTCAGAGAGATGCTGGGAGGAGGAGGAGGGGAGAAGAAAGGGAAATAGTCTTTTTAAGATCTAATGTTGCATAATCCTTCAGTGAAATGAGTAAGAAAAAATGCCTACCACAAGCCAGAGTCAGATATTTTAGAATTCCAATGTGAACTACGGCATATACTCTCAGGCCTCATCCTATTTCTCAGCCAATGAACCTATGATACAGAAGTTACTTTTTCCAATGGGCTAGACAACTCTATGGATCATTTAACGAATCCAACGTGCTTTACCCATAAAACAGTAAGTGAAGGGGAGGTCTTTGACAGACTCTGTATGGCCTAGTGAGGAAGGTAACAAACAGCCAGGAGAACACGTACCCACATACATGTACATACAAGCAGGTGTACACACACACAGACATGGAGTAGCCAAAAAATGAGGCAAATTCTTTTCCCAACAAAGATCTCAAATATTTGCATGTACACCTAAGAAAAGTAATTCTAGTATAGGGAGAAAGATGTATGTAAGAACTTGGTCTGCAGGAGTCAAAACTGAGAAGAGACAGATCTCGGAATCACAGTGGTTGAGGTTGGCAGGGACCTCTGGAGGTCATTTGGTCCAAACACCCTGCTCAAAGAGGACCATTTGGAGCTGGTTGTTCAGGACCATGTTCAGGTGTCTCATGAGTATCTCTGAGGTGTTAAGACTGGTGGGCAGTCACAGTCACAGTGTTTCCTGATGTTCTGAAAGAGCCTCCTATTTGTTTATGCCTACTGCCTTTTGTCCTGTCGCTGGGCACCACTGGAAGGAGGCTGGCTTTGTTATATTTGCACTCTCCTTCTTATTAATACGGTCCCCCTGAGCCTTCTGTTTTCCAGGCTGAGTATTCCCAAACTTTCCTTTACTCTGCTTTTTGATAAAGGTTTCTCAGCAGGATTCCTTGACCCTTCGGGACCTGCAGGTCTACACTGACATAGAAACAAGGTAGTTGAAAATAGGAAAGACCTTAACAGGTTTGAAAAGAACGATGGAACCCAAAGAGAAAGGCACGGCCACTACCTAGCCGCGAGCAAGCGTTTCCCACCCACGCTGAAGGAGGGCTGCTGCCACCGCAGCCAAGCGGTCCACGATGGGCTCTACCCACGGACGACGGTGGGCACCACTGCAGGCGGCACGGCACCGTGCTCCTGCTCAGAGGGCGCGCTTTATTTTCCAAGGAACCAGATCACTGATTCACCTGCGCGAGGGGCAGGTGGGGAAATGACAACGTTCACCCTCAGTCCCGTCTCCGGGTCCCGGTGTCACGCTTGCCTCCGCCCGGGCCCCCCGCTGTCCCCAGGGGCGCCGAGCCGTAGCTGCCACTGTGCCCTCAGCCAGACCCGCCGCCCCATCCCAGGGGAACGGCCCCCACACCGCCCGCGGGAACGGCCCCCACACCGCCCGCGGCCTCCGCGCCTGCGCCGTGCGGAAGGGTCGGCGCTTCCCGTTCCGGCTGTGCCGCGCTCCTGTCAACATGGCGGCGGCGGCGGGCGGGCAGCCGAGAGGCCTGCTCTGGGCGGCAGGTGAGGGGCTGGGGCTGAATGGAAGGGAAGGTGAAAGCGATGAGGTTGGGAGGCAGGAGGGAGGGCAGGCAGGCAGGCTGCGGGGAAGCGCTGGAGGGGTGAGGGGACGGGAGAGGGAGCTGGCGGCTGTCAATGCGGTGAGCCTGTCGGCTGGCAGGCTGAGAGCCTCGGGGTGGTTCGGACATCACTCACGGATCGCTTTTCCTTTCCTCGCAGTGGTTGCACATGTGGTGGTATCAGGCGCGGGTTTTGTGGAGGATCTGGATGAGTCGTAAGTATTGGGATGCCTTGACTTATGGCGTAAATATTGTCTTTTTGTGGGCAGCACGACCCCAGACTTTGTGCGTAGTGTTCTAGTCAGGAAAGCTGCACTGGAAAAGTTTGCTTTTTTCTTAGCAGCAATGGCAGAAAGTTTGTGACCTGAATTATCAAAGAATTTCCTGTGTCGGAAGGGACCCTCAAGGCTCATTGAAGTCCAGCTCCTGACTGCACAGGACAGCCTGTCACACCCTGTGCCTGCGAGCATTGTCCAAACGCTTCTTGAGCTCTGTCAATGCTGTGGCTGCGTCCGTGGGAGCCTGCTTCAGTGCCCAACCACCCTCTGGGTGAAGAACTTTTTACTAATACCCAACCTAAGCCTCCCTAACACAGCTTCATGTCATTCCCTTGGGTCCTGTCACTAGTCACCACAGAGATCAGTGCCTGCCCATCAGCTTCCACTCATGAGAAAGTTGCAGAGAGGGATGAGGCCTCCCTTCATTTTCACCTATTAAGTAGGTTCAGTTAGCGAAGCTGAGGAACAATTTAATTTTTCAGGTTTTTTTTCCAAGCTGTTATTGCAGGTAGTGTTGCCAAAAATGTTCTTGGACTTCCTTGTTCTTTCCTTCTTTTTGATAGCATAAATATATTAGCGTATTTGAGCCTGCCCCAAGTAAAATCTGATTACTTTTAACGAAGGTCTTCATTAGAGTTTGCTGCATAGCTTGCACAAGGGGTTGGGAGAATGAGTATATGTGCATTCATGCATGGCCCGAAACGGAAGGGAGAGGAAGGCCTGCAGGACTAGTTCATGGCTGCTTGAAGTGCCAATTATATTCCAGTGTAAAAACGCGCCTTTACAACAGAATTAGCCCTGTGCAGGAGTTGAAATGTGTAGTCCTGCCGTTGCGTTGGTTGTCTAGTGTCATTGGTCATGTACTGCCTTGCTTTAGCAGTTTGATGGCTATGTAGTTGCTGTTCTCCCAAAAAATTGCCCCAAAAGAGTTATGGTGTTTTTTTGTCAGATCAGCAGATTAATTGAAAGTACTACAAAGCAGCATGATTATTAGAATTGAAATAGAAGGTATGAAAAACAGTAGCTGGTAGGGAAGGAGAACGTGGCATTAGTTGGCTGTTTTATGATAAAGTTCAGCCAGTCAAAGACAATGTTTTTGTGAGGGTTCAATCCACAGTAAATAACATCGTAAAGCTAAACAGTCAGAAAACCATTCACCTTTTTATTGTATTGCTTATTAATCATAAGATGAAATGAGGTTCAGTGGATTTATGGGTGAGGGAATGGGAATGTATGGAAGTGGTGTTGTGAAAAAGCAACTGAAGCATAAGAACTGCTTGGACTCGATTTTCAAAGCTTGTTTTTGAGACATGACTCATATTTTCAACGTCTGAAGGTAGACTGAATGCATCTGTGCTCTTGCATCACACTCCCATATCGTGTTTCCACAGGTGTGAATTTAAATGTGTTTGCTGTTTTGGAGTGAGAAAATGTAATTCTGTAGTCACATAACATTTATAAATAGCTGATTAAAGAAAATTCTAATTTAGAGGACTTGGACTTTTCACCTACAGAACTATATAGATACCTGTCTTTGCAGTTGTAAGAATTGATGAGTTGTTCAGGACAGGTTTTGTCTTGTGTTTTTTAGCTAATTGGCAAGTGATGAGAAAGGTCAGGAAAACAATTTTAAAAACCTGGGACCAGTGACTGGTGAAGTTTCAAGTTTTACATTTTATTGATATCTAACCATTAAGGGGGTTTTGCTGTTGCTAAAAGCCTTGGAGTTTATTTGAATTTTGACAGATGTAAACAATGCCAGCTAGTACAAGGTGCAGGTCCCTTTCCCAAGCTTGCAAGATATGGGAAAACAAGTAGAAGAACAGAACTAACAGAGGTGCAAGGTACGCAGCATCACCCAGCTGGGCCATGGAAGGGATGGAGTATGAGAGCTGTGGTACCTATTGGCTTATGCTGTTCTGACACTGGATCCACTGCCTCAGATCAGTACTCATCTTGCAATGTTTGCAGCCTTGTTCTGGTGTGATAATGAAGGAGCTAAGTAACCTAATAAAAAAGGGAAATATTTTTTCATCTCTGAGGATGCACTGGTGGCACAACTCAGGGTCAGAAACATAAGAAATGTAATGCAAGGGGAGTGGGAAGCAAGACAGCAAGGAATAAACACAGCAGTTTAAGGCCCTTGGAATTGTGGCCTTGCTTTTCAGTTATGCTTCTTGTTGGTTTCCTTTAACTGTTCATTTTTAAGTGGGGTGCTTGCTTTAAGTGGCAGTTGAGAGAACATTCGATCATGTAGTTCAAAAGACATTCAGAGGTAACACCTATGTCATCTTTTCACCAGTGTGATTGTATCTCTGTCAGCCGACAGAGGATTGCACAGGTCAGTTAAAAAGAGACACTGAAATGTTACAGCTGGAAATGTATTTATAGGGCCTAGAAATAGCACCTTCATAAAGTGCTTGAATACTCTTTTGTACAGAGACTTCTGCTTTTGTTCAACAATACTTTCTTAAAATTGTCTAGTAATTTAATCATTGACACTGCCAAAACTGGAATGAATTTTGGTAGTTAGGTTTTTGTCACACTTCAGGTTTTAGTTTCTGTGGCAGTTGATCAAATAGGTGCTTGTACATTGCAATTTATTACTGTAAAAACTACACTTTTTTTTTAATTTTATCTTAGGCCAAAGTTATTAAATTCCATTGGAATGTTCAGCTTCCAGATGTTTCTTTGCTTTTTCTTTTTTCTTTGCTCTCTGCTGGTTTTGTAAGGTTTCAGTCTACCTTTCTTAGTGCTTTAATACTATTTGCAATCAGTCGTAACAGTTGTGCTGTGGCAGAGGGAGGAAAACATTTCATTGTAAATTCTTTTACAATGGAAAAGGGCTATTCTAAATTGAAGCCCAGGATCTTATGATTCAGTAGCTGCTTTCTGCCTCTTGCATCATAACCAATTATTTGACATTGTAATTAGGAGTTAGCTGTAGCTCCGTTAGAATTCTCCAGAGGGGCCAGATTCTCACTGATTCTTTCATTAGGCCTATAGCATTTAGGGTGGTGAAGTAAATTTTTAGTGAGTTGATCAACTAAGCAATTTTGTGACTTAAAAATGCTGCTTCTTTAGACCACTTTTATGTTAGTTGGTGCAAATACCTTTCCTGCTGTACAGCCATTGCAACCTTGTTATACTATCAGTAAAGAAGGCTGGAATCTATCAGTGAAATGCTGCATTCAACACTCAAACACTCATTCACAAACATTCAAACACTCTGCACTGTAATTAAATTGTATTTGTGATTTCTAAATTATTTCTTTCAAACAGTAAGCAAACATCAGCATACAGTTATAGGTTAGTTAGTTTGCATTCAGTAAAGCTAAGATTAACAGTGTAAACTGATGCTCGAAGAGTCTGTACTAATTGATCTGTCACAATAGTCAACAATATTTTATATAACTAAGACAACTGCAAAATACTTATTTTGCTTAGATTATATATACTAATCAAATATCTTTTGTGTGTAATCTTATTTTGTGCTGGTTTTCTATTTTCTTTTGTTATTTCCCACGACAAAAAAAACAAAAACAAAACAAAAAACAAACAAACAAACAAAAAAACACACACACACAAAAAAAAACCCCAAACGAATTATAGAAATCTAATTGGTACAGCTGGGTGTGTAGTAGCATGTGCAAGTCCATGTTAATAATAAAAAAATACTCTCCTCTGCTCCCCCACCTCCAAAGAAAGAAAATGATTGCAAACTATGCCTTTTTCACACATGCAGTTCACTGTTTTATTTTCCGATATATGATTTGTTGATTTCATTTTTTCCCTTTCTAGGTTTAAAGAAAACCGTAAAGATGATATTTGGCTTGTAGATGTGAGTATATGAGAAAAACGGGAAGATCTGCTTGTGAAATCAAAATACAGAATGTACAATGATACACTCTGTAGTAAGGCTGCTTCATCACTTGGAAAATTGTTTGAACATGATGCAGAAAATTGTCATGACAGTGATTCTGACATGATGGATAAGCAATCTGTCTGTATTGTTCAGGGTGAACCAGGAATAGGCTGAATACTGGATGCAGATAGGCTTTATCCTATGTTTTGCAGTCCTTAAAAAAAGAAAGCAGATTACCTAACACAGTCAGGAGGTGATAACCTCTTTTCAGAATTGTTGCAGTTCCATTCTCTAATTATACAAGCTAATCTGTGTTCTAGACATTTATTATCACTGCAGGATCAAATGTATGAGAGGCTTCTTTTACTCTTCTAACTTATTTGGAAAGTTTCAGTACTCCTTATTTCAGAGACAAGGAATTACAAAAGAAAATTGAGGGGTTTTGTGAGTGAGGTAAAATTCCTCTTATCTCATTTGAACATGTACTGTAATTCTCAAAATTGTATTATTCAGATTTGAGTTTTTTGAGTAGGAAAAACTAAATGTGCTGATTCGGAGTTATCAGTAAAGTATGGCAAAACAAAATTCAGCTTTGTCGGATTGTGACCTGATCTTGTTATACCAAAATGCTGATATCTTCCCTATTAATTTCACTAAGGTGTTTCAGCAAGACATAGGCAGAAAGGTGAAATGAAGTCTCACAGCTCTGCTTGGTCCTGAGAAAAGGGGATTGATTTTTCACTGTGCTTCTATAAAAGTAGTTGCTGAAGAACTTAAATTCAGGGGGCAGCTTGTCCTTCCTTTCAAAACATAATGTTCCCCTGTTGACAAATATTGACATATTCCTGGAGATTGGTTACATGATCTTTTAACTTTCAGAAAAAAAAAGAGGAAAATATTCCAAAAGTTCTTTAAAAATGTTACCACAATCTATTTTTAAATAAGAAATCATATAATATGCAACAATTTAATGTATTCTTTTCAAACTTGTGTTTTCATATTAAAAGTAGGACCAAATTATAAATTCTGTATGTCATGCTAGCCTTGTAACTAACTTGCAATTTTATTAAGACATAAGGAGCATTATGACTCGAAAATTAGCCTTGCTAATTATTTAAGGGTTAATTGTAGAATCAACTTCTAATAATTTGAATTTTTTTAAATAAAATGTTTTTACTTCTCAGTTTTATGCACCTTGGTGTGGCCACTGCAAGAAACTAGAGCCTGTGTGGAATGAAGTGGGCATAGAAATGAGAAACATGGGCTCTCCAGTAAAAGTTGGGAAGATGGATGCAACTTCCTTTTCTAGTAAGTATGGTTTGATTGGTAGTAATTTCATTGCAGGCTCTGTTTTGAGACTAGTCTTTTTTTTTTTTTTCACTAAGTCATTCTTCTGTATCGTAGCAGAAGTAAGCAGTCATTGTTCCTTGTATTACTGTTGGAGGAATTCTTTGTGTTCTTTCTGTTACTCTTTCCAGGTAGTTGGTCCTTAAGCTGTTACACAGAGCCTGCTGAAATGACTGAATTTACTGTTGAGCCAATTTCTTCCCATGTTTCTCTGTAAATGTCTTCTTGAAGAACCCAATTCAGCTCTAATATTTTCTTTTTTGCTGATGCTTTTCCTGGAGAGGTAACCCAAAACTTCAGGTGTTTGGAGAAGTGGTTTGGGTAGATGTGAGAGTGTTGAATGTTTAACCGTATTTTCTTAGTTTTCATATCCTTGTTTTTTGTCATTTCACTTAGATTGTCATTAAATCTATGTTGAACCAGAAGGATATTTAAGAGGGAAGGCATAGGGAGGAGTCGGGCCCAAGTGAGATCTATATATAATAAATATTTAGTTAATATATGTAGTATTTTTAATTAATATCAATTAAATACAATTATTCAGCTGTGTTGTATTTGCCTAAAATATTATACATAATTCTTCTTTCAGAGATATTCCAGTTTTTCTGTGCTTAAGTATAGCAGAGTTTGGTCTTTTGAGATCAAAATGATTTTGTCTCAAACACCAGTTTATTGTATGTAACTTTTTCTGTCAAACCACATAAATGTGACTGCATGTTTCGTCTTAAAGATACTTATTTGCTATAGTAAGTCTGGGGAATTAGAAGGTTTGAGCTAATTTTGTAGATCTCTAACTTCTCTGACTTTGCAGTCGTATATATAAAATTCTAAATCATATAAATTGTATGACCTCTTACCTTGAAATATTTGCATTTGTCATCCTGATACTAAATTCTTGTATTTTATACGTAGAGCAGAATTGTCACATTGTTTTAGTTCTGTAATTCAGTTTTCTGTATATAAAAAAGCCAAAAGCTTCAAGAATTCCTTTGTGCCTTGGAAAAGTTTTTCTTCTTAGTTTTGTTACCAGTTTTATAAACAACAGTGTTCCCTAAATCTTTTGGAATAGCTTAATACTTTTATTTTGAAGGTGGGAATTTTACAACCTTTGGATATGAAAAACTTGAGTCAACTCCGCTTAATGTCTTTCCAGTCTAAAGATTCTGTGAAATCAAAGTAATTCGCCTTGAGAATATTAGAAGAAAATGCAGCTCTAACGTGTAGACATACAACTAGGAAGGAACATGAGTGGTCAGTTCCTCATAGTTTATGTTCCCAATAGGAGTAGAAAGTAGTGTGAAAAATCTGAACTCTTTATAGCTTGTCTTCAGAGAGCTGAGATCACAGATGAACATATAAATGGTTCAACAAGTGTTGTCTCTGGTATCTCTGTGTTATGAGGATACAGAAGTTCTATCAACGTAGCAGTACTATCAGTTGAATTTTCAAGGTGGGTTTGCCTCAGAGTCGACTGAATGTGATTAGGATAGAAACACATCACACCTCGGGCTGACACAATTTTTGCTGTTTGCCTGTACCACATTCTTCATATGAAGTGGAGGTGATGATGTAAATAGTAAGTCACCTCCAGGATGTTGAGAGGATTTTGGTAACCTCCAAGGCTGGGAAGTTTAAAAATAATGTATTAAAAAATATATATATTCTAGTTCTCCTGTCCACGCACAAGAGCTGTACAAGGAGAAATAAACTGTCTCTTGACAGCTCATGTGATTGAATGTTCTAATACATATTTTAATGCATTTTAGTTCTATGTAGTAGAGCTGTGAGAGGAAAGGATCAGAATCAAATTGATCCTAGTTCACTTATTTCTTAGAACAGTTGTCTTTGACTAAGGTGCCAGTAGGTGAGCTGCTAGTTTTATTTGTAGTGCTGTGCAATAAGGTACTGATCAGGGCAAATAACCCTAGGGTCATGATTCCTAAAGTGTTACTGAGAGTGCTGCACAAAAGTTCTCCCATATCTGCTTGCTCTGACATGTGGTTAGTAGCTTCAGAATGTTTATAAGTATTGGCTCTTGATGGTTTTGGAGTGCAGGAATTGTTACTCAGTGGTGAATTCCACAAGTGTTGTCAGAATTTTATACTTAATTTTAGCCTATTTTGAAGACTAGTTAGTTTAACTTTTGGAAAACATGGAATTGAAGTGTAGTTTAAGGTGGTTGCTATGTTCATAAATGGAAGGGTGGTTACAAATGGTACTCCTGTAATTGACGGTAGCAAGATACAAGATTTTTAACAAACCTGAGGTGGGGGAAAAGTTTCTGCAGTTGTCTTACTTTTCACCACTTTAGTAAGCAGCAGGTAAGTAAGTACCTGATTGCTTAGAAAGTGTCTGTTTCTGGTGAGGTTCAGGACTGTACACATACATCTGTGGAATATGATGTAAAAACGTTTTTGTAACTACTGCAGTATGATAATGCACTTTTGTTGTTGGCCATTACTGTAGCATGAGAGTAGTTAATTGTCTTATATTTCTTCCAAGCATTAGTATTTACAAGTCTGCATCCTTGATGCTTAGTTCTTGCCTCTAGTGTTTTCAGTCTATTGTATATGTGTATTAAGTGCATGCTAACTTTTGCTGAAAACGGACCAAGCATATCTGTTCAGAGGGTTCTCATGACATTTGATTTGTGGCATATGAATTGAGAAGCTATGCTGGGACCCTGCAGCACTTCTGAAAGAGGTCAAAAATTTTAGGATGTAGCTTAATAACAGTACCTTCTTGAAAACAGGTAAAATAATTAATATTAAACCAAATGGGAGTTTTTTCGTTAGTTTATGTGGCTTGAATAGTAAACTGTGTTTAAAGATTACGGTAGGGAGAGCAAGACAGTCTTGGATCACTTTGGCAGTAATACATTTCTTTCAGGTATTGCATCTGAATTTGGAGTGCGAGGCTATCCAACAATTAAACTGTAAGTTGATGGTTCCTATTGAATTCCTAACACTGATTTCATAAAAGTAAAAAAAAAATAGTGCTGTCCATCTAAAAATCTCAAAAAAAACAATCACAAGAAAGGCCTAGAACCGAAACCCAAAACACTTCACTATCTCGTGGTGGCATTGTCTTTGATTTCTACTGGACTGTTTTGCTGTGAAATTCAGTCATATCCAGCATCTTATTTAGAAAAAGAATTCTTAATAGACCGATTAACAAATTTGGAATTCATTTAACTGCTGTTTTTGCAATTTTGTAGAAGTGTGTGTATATAGATATGTTTTTCAAATATATATACACATAATTATTATTAAAAGGAATTTCATACTCCATTTGATTTGACACCTTTAGTGATTCAGGGAGTAAGTGCATACCTGAGTCTTCCTGTTAACTTTTTGTGAGCTGCTGATTGCATTTTCTTGTTTTCAATTATCTCTCTCTTCTCTCCAGTGTACCTGAAAAATTTATGCAAATGACAGTATGGTTTACTGTATAGGGTGAAGAGTGAGAGCAGTTGTTTTAAAAGAGAAGTATATGTAGATTTTTTTCTTCATTTAATTTAAAAAAGTCAGTGGAGGACAAAAATTATAGGAAAATATCGATCCATAATGATATTCTATGTTCTTGTTTATAACACATGTAATTTGTAGTCCAGCACAAGGTCATATTAAATGAAGACTGAGTAATTTTGAGTACTTTTTATTATGAACATACTGGGGGTTTCAGCAGGTTATTGTTTAAGCAGACAGTGCTCATAATATGTAGTAATAAATCTTGTCAAGTTAGTTTTCTCAGAAATACAGTAGAGGTGTTTAGCTTATTGATATTTAAGGATGAAAAATTTTATTGGCATGTAGAGGCACTGAGAACTGAGTTCATCATTACTTGTTTCCTAAACTTCTGTGGACTCAAAGGAGGCCTGTTAGAATTAGTAAAAGATACTGGAGTATTCTTATAATGCAATTATGCTACATCCCCTGTCAGCAGAGTACTGTAAGCTGAAAAACACTTCAGGGAAGCTTCATTTAATACATAGATTTGGAAGGTTTTGCAGATTATTTGATACCTTTCAATTATTAAAAAAAAAAAAAAACAAACAAAAACAAACCCCAAAACATTAAAGAAGTTTGTCAGTTTGTTTCTTACAAGGATTAATCTCTCAGTAGGATAAATGTTGAGTGTTTGGGGTTTGGTTTGGGGGTGTGGTGGGGTTTTTTTTGTATGATCCTAAGCAAATGTTCTAAATAATCTGTGTGCTTACAAAGTAAATGACTGCTGTACACTAGAAAAGAATTATTGTAAAAGAATGCTAATTATTTTTAAAAGGCAATAAATCAGATACTGTGTAAATATGGTTTTACTGCATAATTGCATTCTATTGCATTATTAAGTTTTATATTTTGCTGACCACTTCTTTTGCTTATTGCTTGCTAAAAGGTGACTGTAATAAACATGTAAAATTGAGCAATTCTACATATACAAATGTAGCTTAGATTACTTCAATTCTGTTCCTTTTTTTTTGTCTCTCATATTTATCTAGCTTAAAAGGTGACTTGGCATACAACTATAGAGGACCTAGAACCAAAGATGATATAGTTGAATTTGCTAATAGAGTGGCAGGGTAAGTATACTCTTCTGTGAAACTGGTTCTGGTGACTTATGTAGCATTTTGAGGTGGGCCAAGCATTAAAACTGTTTGAAAAAGAGCAAGATACTGACATGAACTTACAAACTGTATGCTCTATACATGCGACTACATGTGAGACTGGTGGTGAGTGGTGTGGAGAAAGTACATAGCTACTGGCTAGTTACACTCTCTTCTGTACAGTTGCAAGAACTAAGGGCTTTTCAAAGTAGTGGAAACTATGAACAAATGAAGCACAGGGAAATCAGAAACAAGAATGCCAGTATAAACTGATAGTTGGCTGATAGATAAACATCATCACTAAGGCAGAAGATGTTTCATGCTCAGAAATTGTGCATCTGAAAAGTTGTGGCCATAAAACCATTTCCATACGAGGAAATGCTTTTACAGAATTGTTCATAGCAAGTTCGGTTGGCTTTTTCTTTATTCCCCACAGTGGCCTGTGGCCTCAAAGCATTATTGACAAGTAATCACTGGGGAGACAGAAAGAGTCACATTTCTTTCCTTCATTCTTAAAAATCATTAAGAAGCCTTGATATAGGTACAATAATATTGGTCACTGTTCAGAAGCCTGTAGTTTAGGAATATTGAGTGGTCAGAATTTTTTAAGAATATTATTTCTAAGACCACATTTCATAATTGCTGTGCATGCATTCAAAATTTTCTCTCTCAGATGATTGAAATCTTATTGTGGCCTTTCACTAAGAGGTCTTGTAAGAAAGACAGAGACTTTATATCAGGGTCTGTACTGACAAGATAAAGGTCTATGGTTTTAAGCAGAAAAAAGATAGATTTAGATTAAATATTAGGAAGAAATTCTTTACTGTGAGAGTGGTGAGACATTGGAATAGGTTGCACAGAGAAATTGTGGATGCCCTATCCCTGGAAGTGTTCAAGACCAGGCTGGGTGGGGCATTGAGCAAGCTGCTCTAGTGGAAGGTGTCCCTGCTCATGGTGGGAGGGTTGGACCAGATGATCTTTAAGGTCACTTGCAGTCCAGCTCAGTCTGTGTTTCTGTGACCAGTAGATGGCATGCATGTTTACATTGTGGCAGCATTTTGTACGGAGATGAATTTCAATTTTAAGTGTGCTATTTGAGAATCATAACACATGATTTTGGGGGGATTTTTCTTTTTTTCCCTTTAGTTGAAATTAAAATAATAAACTGAAAAATTAATGTGCATTTTGGAATTTATTAAAAAAAAAAACCCAAAAAACAGAACAAAACCCAAAAAACCCACAAACAGTTGTATGACATTTTCTTGTGGATTTTTATTTGTTTGGGTTTTTCAGGTTGCAGAAACTGAGGTTTTTCTTTCTCATTTTTTTTCCCTCCCAGACCTCTTATCAGGCCACTTCCTAGCCAGCATATGTTTGAGCATGTGCAAAAGAGACATCGTGTACTTTTTGTGTATGTTGGTGGTGAATCTCCTTTAAAGGTTTGAAGCTTGATTAACAAAATTA
>JAWWMP010000081.1:94734031-94801501 GCA_035047865.1 Dendrocincla tyrannina
TTTAAAGGTTTGAAGCTTGATTAACAAAATTACTTCTTTTGGCTACTCACAGATTAATTTAAAATATCTTTTTAAAAGACTGAAGTGTGTGCTTGTAACAAATTTATGTGGTTTTTTACGTTTATTAAAGTGTTTTTGCAATCTTGTGTCATACCCATATTTTCTAATTGCTCTTTGAAGATAAGGTATGCCACAAAGCTTTTGTTTGACCCGCGCTAAAAGTTCAGAAATTAAAAAGCACTGTTTGTATTTTTTCAGGAAAAGTACATTGAAGTTGCTTCAGAACTAATAGTTTATACATACTTTTTTTCTGCCTCGGAAGATGTGGTGCCTGAGGTAAGCTGTTTCTATTCCTATTATTTTTACAGAAATGGTGGTGTTCTCACATATGTAATTTTGCTATTTTGATGGCACAGAGATGGCTTCTTACAGTATATTTGACTTTGATGTATTTCAAAGTAATTATGCTGAAACATAATTTTTGAGTCTGTGTGAGGAAAGAATGCAAACCAAGTTTCGGTCTGTCGTTGCTTTGTTTTGGCCAAATTACTTGTTCAGTCATATTAATAAAATTAGTCCGAAGATATGCAGAACTTAAGATGGACTGTACAACCTGCTCCAGAAAGTACATACTTGGATTTTTAGCCCGTGCAAAACTCTTGTTGCTCCCAACAGTCCTTTCACCAACCACTTTTATAACTAGTTTGAGGGTCTATGACATGTAGTCCTACCAGTACCTTAGTAATCGGAGAAATTAGTAAAGAGGTAAGTTATTTTCATCTCGTACAACACAGATGATCAAAACATTAGTCTGCGTGAGGATCAGCCAATCCAGTCTACTGCCCTGCAGAATTCTCACATGGCTCTTTGGAGGAGTCTGTAGCAAGGAAATTATTTACAGTTAGTCTCAAGGGTGGAAAAAATTGGTACTACTTTTGTTCATCTAACAATTGTTGTTTACCCACTGAAGCAAACTCAAGAGACCTTTTCATTTATTGTTTCTCCAAGTGGGATGTAAGTCTACTCCATGGCTAATAAAATGTGACATTGAAATCAGTTTGGGATTAGTGGGGTGAGAACTAACATAATTTGATGGGGTTTATTTAGGCAGCTGCATAACATCAAAAGTAGAACTGGCCTCATTATAAAGCATGTATTGCTAGATTTCCAGAAGCTTTATATCAATGGCCACCTTAATTTGAATATTGCTATTGGCACTTCAGCCCCAGCTGAGCAAGAAAAGTACTGTTCAGTTGTGCAGTGGAAAATGTGTAAAAGCCTGTAAATCTGGGATTCCGTGATCACGCTGATGTAAGCAGTGAGCTTTTTTTTCCTACAGAAGGTAGTTTCCCACAGATGTCATTAAGCTGAAGTAGGAATGGTATGCAATATTCTATGGAGAGAAGCAAAAATGTTATGAAATAACTGGTTGCTATGGTTGTAATGAGCCTTTGCATAATGGTGTTCACCATTAGGCTTTGTTTTATCACCTTAGGTGATACTGTTCCAAGCTTCAGGTGTCTTTTGCAGGCCAGAAGCTGTACACCGATTGATTTGTCCTTTCAGGATGTCAAACTGTGTTTAAAATAAGAGAACAAAGCATCATTTAGAATTATCTTCTTGCTCGTTTGTGTCAGCTGTTACAATATAAATCTACTGCTTTTACATTTATTTACAAGATAGATAATGCAAAATGTTTACAGAAGGCATGTAATTTGGAAATCATGCAGTTCTTACATTTCCCAAACATCAGTAAATTAGACAATTCAGCCAACATATTCAAAACTAGGCTTGTGATACAGTCCTTTTTAACCAAAAATTCCATTAGAATTTTAATTTAGAATGGTAGGAAGCAGTCAGGAGTAGGTGCAGTATATCTTCTGTGACATTTCACTGAAAACATGAACTGAATAAGGTTCTTTTAAGTTCCAAGGGAAAAAGGTTTCTACACCTCATTTTTCAATATGTTGCTGACCATCCTAAATACCATGTTTAGCATGTTAATGAAGGCTTTCATTGTTCTTTTTGCCTAAATTAGGTTTATATGCAACTTTGCTGAAGCTGTTTCTTTGTATTCTCATTAGTCTGAACCACAGGAAATAGCTGAGATTTAGTGGGACGCGTTACTAGTATTACTATTTTACTCTACAGTATTGACTGTCCGTTTAGAAGAAATAGCAGTACAACAGGTATGCTGACAACAGCACAAAGAAGGAACAGAGAGCATGATTGATAAAACCCTCAAGTTTCAGTCTCCTATCTAAAGTTCATGTCCAACCCATAAAATATTCTTCATGCTACTGGAGATAGTAGTAAAAATCCTATTTCATTTACGCGTTGTGAGGCCTACCTCTGAAAACTATATTGATGTTGTGTTACTTTTAGTATGAAGAACTTGATAAATTTATTCTAGCAAATACAGAGTGAAAATATTTAAATGTACTTAGAGATTTTCCCCATGGACATATTTTCAAATTTTTTTTGTTTGTTTGTTTAAAAATCTTTTAATCTTTCATGGATTAATTGGAAACCAACTCTTTCAGTATGTGGCATTGCCTGAGTTGCCTGCTGTTATGGTCTTTAAAGATGGAACTTACTTTGTTTATGATGGTAAGTAAAAGTGGGCTTTACCTTAAGACAAGATATTTAAAGTATATATGGAGAAACTGGAAAAGTTTGGATTTTTTTGAAGGTTATATGGGGGTTCTGGGAGATGCCCCAGTTTTAGGATAAGTAGCAGCTCCTTCGGGAAGGAGAAGAGAACAAAATAACTAGTTCTTGTGCAACAAAATGCAAGGAATTTGTTTTAGCAATTCTGGAGTAGAAGTGATGTTCGCTTTTTTTGTTACCAGTAAGATATAACTTCCAATATTAGTATTTTGCTGGCATTTATGTACTTATAAAAGTTAATCCTACTGTCACTGTCCGATTCTATCATATACAAAACAGAAGAAAACTTACTGAAGAGGAATCACACATAAGATAAATTTACAGTTTCAAACAGTTAATGAGATTTTCTGTAAGTGAGAAAATCTTAAACAAAATTAAAATAATCTCTTGAAGTTAATCTGTTTTTTTCAGATGTGTACTCTGCTCAGAGATTGCATAAAAGGTTCCAGTTTGAGCTTTTTGTGCCTTAAAACACAGGTTATATACTTTCTTAGTACAGCAAAAACTCTGGAGGAAGACGAAGCTGATTCTGCCTGTATTCCCAGCAGTAAAGTTTGGAGGGCCTTAACTGAGAGCTTTTGGCCTGTGTGACTTTCACATTTGTGTTACGTCGATATTGGTAGCAGAAAAGGATCAGACAATGTAACCTCTCCCTCTATAACTGACAGAGCAAACTGTGCATGCATAGAACAGTCGACCATTCGGTCTGTTTTTCTCTTCCTCAAACTGTTGCTCACAAAAAGAGGTTAAGGAGGTGTGGACTGTTTTCATTGGAGCAGTTGATATGCAATTAGGTAGATTGACTGCTTTATATGGATAGACTCCTTTAACTGGCTTGTTTAGCATGTAGACTGTAGAATGGCCACCTGAAACAGTGTTTTGTGGCACTGCCATTTATATGTGCATACAGTGTATGTATGCAGTACATAATGCCAGTACACTTGCCATTTATATAAAAAATGGAGTGGATATCTGCATGTATAGATATCTGTATATGAGTGTTAGATTATACTCAGATTGTACTGTAAGGCCCGTATGCTATAACCTGTGAGATGAATGTACACACACATACTTATGTGGCATATTGTGGGCTGCCCTCCAAGTACACCACTTACTTACAAAAACATCTGCTCTTGGTTTAGTTTGTTTTAAGTGCAAGTTTTTACTGTAAGTTGAAAACATATCACTCAGAAGATTCTTCTGCTATTTTCATTTCTGAGGATGAGTAGTACCACAGCAAAATACTCCAGATGGCCATCAAGGATATTCTTTGTGACTTCATTGAATGGATGTGCTTGTCTTTCTCTTCAGTCTGTTGCCTCCAGATAAAAATTCACTCCCTAGCCTCCTTGATTTGCGTTTAATTTTCTTTTTTTTTATTTTTTTTAGCAATCATGGAGAAGGAAAGCTTGTAAGAGAAACACTTCTGAATTGCCTTTTACTCTGTGGCCTACTTTCTTTTTCCACATCTTTTTAAAACAAATGCAAAACTTGCAATAATCCAGGATTTTAATTTTCTTTGTAAAAATTGTGCTTTTTTATAATATACCAGCAACATTTTAACAAATTATGAAGATGCAATTTAAGAGACTGAACCAGGTTATTATGTGCAACTGTTATGCTTGAGCTCACTCTAAGAAAAAGTTCAGGCCAAATCCAGTTCAGTTCTCTGACCTTGTCTGGTGTTTTGATTTGGGGATTTTTTTACCCTTCCCTTTATTAGGAGAAATGGATGCAGATCTATGAAAAGCAGCATCCTTAGAATTGCTTGCTACTATCTTATGACACTGAAATAGTAAATCTGATGGCCTACCTTAGGAAAATATAAAATAAATGCATTCTTTTCTTTTTTCTTCTTTTTGCTTTTTGTCAGAGTATGAAGATGGTGATTTGTCATCCTGGATAAATAGAGAAAGGTTTCAAGGCTACCTTAATGTAGATGGCTTTACACTGTATGAACTTGGAGATACAGGTGAGATGCTGCTACCACTAAACTCTTTGATATCTTATGTACTAAACAGTAAGAAAAAAGAGTTCTAAGGATGTGATTTTTAAATCTCAGAAATTAATTAGTCTCAGGGTTAGAGTTTATAGTGCCAGTTTATAGTTCTTTGTTAGCGTTGGTGAGACCTATTGTGTTGACTGCAGGTTTCATCCACAGCCTTGTCCTACACTAGTCCTTTCCTCACAACATAACATTTTGTATGTCTTATACTGTATTATTCACAAAAATTAGTAGGGCTTTTAATTTAAGAACACCTTAGGTTTTGCCTAAGATGTATACAAATTCTTGGAATACCTGCAGGGAATTTTATGACTAGATTTAGAAGTATCACATATGGACAAGTTCAGGTGTCTTACATCTAATGGATTTAGATATCTTTAAAACACATATGGTAGGGAAGCGACTGGAGCCTTTACCAAAGCGGACTTGTCCTAGAAAACTTCAACTTTTCTCTAGTAAAATTTTTTGCAGGCCAAACAAAAATTTTGCAACCAAGTGACTTCTGGAATAGGCAAATAACTTGTACTTTTCTTGTACAGGTACTTGTATGTATACTCTTAAGGTATACATACTCTGAGGTATCAAAAAAAGTGCTGTAAGTTTTGATTTTTTCTGGCCGGAGTGCTGTATCATCTGTATTCCCTTTCAAAATACTTACATTCAGTCGGCACCGAGTTCTTTCAGGTTTTAAAGCTTATGAAATATCTAGGTTCTTACATGCTTGTAAAGCTAATATTGTTGCACCTGCAGTTTAAACAGAAGTGCTGTTACGAGTTTTTTAAATGTAGCATATTTCTTCCTGTTACAGTTTTGTCTTAACAATTACTCAAATTTTGAAAAAGAAATTTTTTTTTTTATTAATACAACGGAGAAACCATCATTTACTTTAAAGAAATTTATGTACCTGGAATTTATCTAGATCATCTTTTGCAGTCTAAAAGTTAGTTGACTCATCGTGTATTCACTAGGTAATGAATCTTAGGGTATGGAAAGAACTGGGGAAAAGTGAGAATTGAGGTATGGAAGAAGTGGGATGGGGAGAAGCTGTTGCTATTTCACAGGAAGGCCTGGGAATGAATCACAGGTCTTGCCCTTAAAACTTGATTATTACTTGAACAAAAGTGACTTTCTATTCTTGAGGAGAATGCTCCTTGTGGCATGGTGATAGGTAGGGACAGAGCAATAGGTTGACTTGGTGGGAAGGGCTTCAAGTGAATTATGGCATCCGAAGAGAATTAACAAACCTGCACTCTGTAGGCTTTAGTTAATCTAGCTGATGACTGCACTGTTAGCAGATCTGCTTTCCTAACAGAAAGTGCTTGAGAACCTTTGGCCAGCTTTTTAAACATACTTTGATCTGGTTCACCATAAGAGTCTTTGGGTTTTTGTTTTGTTTTGTTTTTTTCTTTTAATCAGAAAAACTTCTCAAAGTAAATCTGTAAAATCTATGTATTTTGGTGTTGTCCTTTAAGCTTCTGTGACACAGGTCTGTAGACTAAATTGTTTTACTGATGTAATGAAATGTGACAGTAAATTTTCCAGGTTTTTTTTCCATAATACTCCAAATTTTTAATAGTGTAATAAGTAGTCATTACTAAATCCGTACAATAGTGATTCAGTGACTTAGAGTCATCTTATAATTGCCATTGATTAATAAAGATCTCCATAGCCTCATATTTAGGTATATGCCAATATGCAGCTGGGGTAGGTAATTAATTTTTACCTGTGTTCTCATCTTTTTAACCTCTTTCTATGGATAGACTTTTCATTGAATGCTGTTGGTGTGGCATTAGGTCACATCTTCATTTATTTTCAGTAGCTTTTAGAAAACCACAGGTTGGTCATCTTGAAGAGTCTCTTTAGCTTTGAGGTTGGTTTATGCTTAAAAACTAATTCCTGTCCCTGGAGAATTATCTCTTCTTCTTAGGTTGGCATATTTTCTATCTGAGAATGTTTCTTTTTAAATGGTTTCAAGAATTTTATTCCTTATTTTAGGAAAACTTGTGGCTATTGCAGTCATTGATGATAAAAACTCTTCAGTGGAACATACCAGGTACAGAACTGAGTATTGGTGACACTATGGGAGAAATGTGTTGGTCTGACAAAGGGAACTTTGTAAGTTTCTCAATTATTAAGAAATACTAGGTTAAAGGAACAGGTTTAACTTGCATATGTTCTCTAATTTCTGACTTAGTGTACTGAATTTACTTAATCTATGGCTCAGTTGAAGCATGTGCGAGTTCAATGAGATGAAGGGGTTTTCTGAATCACTGTTCTGCCATTTGTTAATGAGATCACTGGAGCCAACGGTGATCTCACAGCTTTTAAAAGCTGTTGTGTCACCTTTTAAACATAGATGAGAGTACTTGAGTTCAGATGACTTTGGGATGAACTTAGTAAGTTTAAACAAATGACTGTACTTTAGTTCACTTGCATTAGAAATTAATTTAGTGATGCTTATATATTAGTTCTCTGTGGAACATTTAAAAAGGGGTTGAAGTTTGTTGAAAAGATTGAGAGAAACAAGACCTTCCCCTGTCAATTTCTGGTTGCATACATAATTAGACTAAGAAAATACTGTTCAAGTACCTTGTATGCTGTTTTCAACCTTTAGGAGTCAAACATGGTGAACCAGGTATTTTTTGTTAATCCTTATTGTTGATGAGGTACAATTTGCTACTTTCTAGGGAAATCTCAATGTTTATTGTTTGTATTTTGAAAGAGTATATCCTGAATTATCAATATTGGTGTTCTTTTTACCTCCAGACTAAAATCTATTATTCAGGAAGTCGCTAGAGATTATCGGGATCACTTTCACAGGTAGGCACACATGGTACTCTGCTATCTCAAATGAACTTCTGCGCTAACCTTTCTAAGAAGGCAGTCTTTTTTCTTACATAAAAAATGTTATAGTGCGTGCTTTTATGTTGGTATACTGATATTTAATGATGCCATTCCATTAACTGAGTGTGTTTTGTCATGCTGACTGTCTTCTAGATCGTCACTTTTTTGAATTGAGTTGTTGAGTACATGCTCTCATCTTCAGTTATAGGAAAAATATTTAAGGAGAAACTTCTGCTGAAATCAACTACTCTGTTTTCTTTTTCATCATTCCTTTTTTTTCCACTGTTTCTCTTACAGGGATTTCCAGTTTGGCCATATGGATGGAAATGATTACATTAATAGTTTACTAATGGAGTAAGTAAATTCTTATTTGAATATTCTTTCTTTTGTATTTGCTGCCGAGTATATTTAATTGAAAATAATCTTACGAGGAATTCCTGACTTTCATGGCTTAAAAAAAAAATGCTGTTCTCAGAATTCAGCATGAAACATAGTAATTGTTGTTTGTTAAATTAAACTGGATAATTTAGTATTAAAAGTTCTGCCTACTGATAATACTGATTGACAAAGCTTATCTTTTAGGTCGTGTTTTGTTAAATGAATAACTGTTAGAATTGTGGGATTTTCATTCTTGATGCATTTTTGACGTGCACAGAAATATGCTTCTGCAGAGAAGAAGCAGACGATGCATGACAGATGCTGTCTGATCTTGATATATACATGGTACATTTTGAAATATATAAGTGGTTTAACAAGATGGTTGACAGTTGCCCTTGTTATGATCCTTGTCTAATAAAAATACATAGAGAGTTCAGTTGCTTGGCATTTACAGTTGAGTACTTGTTCTCCTCTGGCCTTTGGAGTGAAAAAAGGGAATACTGGGGGCCCATATGCCAGCTCTGTAGGTTTTCCAAATCTCTTTTTTGGGTGTCAGAGCATTACAGTTACGGGCCAGTAAAGAATCTAGTAGCTTTGTGGGGACCCAGGAGGCACAGGATCTATATTTCTGTAGGGTGTCTGTAGATTTAACACCTGAATGCAATTCATTTGAAAACAACTGTCTCCCAATTGAAGTCAAGTAATGTGATTGAGATTTATAGTTGCCAAAAGTGAGACCTTCCTCACTTCATTAATCACTTCTCCTGTGCAGGCTCTTACGTCTATTTGCTGAGCTGTTTCAGCTTGTTTGTCTGGCAGAAAAGTGTTCTTTGTCTAAGCACATAGGGAAGTTATTTTGCTGATTCAATAAAACCCTTAAATCTCTTTGCTTCTACTTTGCTGAGTACCAGAACTGATGTGCAGAAAAGTAGGGGAGGGAGATGAGATTCCTGGGAGGAAGGAAATGAAGGGAACAAAGATAGGATGCGACTTAGAGTGGTAGTGATTCAGTGGCAAAGTCTGTTCTGCTGGGTTGTTTAACTGAATCTGCAAAATGCCTGATTTTAAAATTTGTAGTATATGAGAAGTTGTTGTTCAAGTACTCACCGACTTCTAATTATTTTCTAAACAGAGTGTATACATTTCAAGTGTAAGTGGAAAGCAGCAAAAGAACACAGTAAATTATGTTCAGTGTGACAAGTAGCTGCTCTTCATGTTTCTATGTGAATAATTCGTTAAACCATATTGCAAATACTTTGGTTTGTCACCAGATGGCAGCAAGTGGAAATAGAAAAAGTCCTGTGAACAGTGAAAAATATATCTCAGAATACTTCTTTACTGTGCCAGAGGCACATAGGAACAAATTCTGTTTCTTCACAATGGGTAGAGTATTGTACAATTCGTAGTGGTAGAATTAGAATTCTGTTAGACCCTGATAGAAGTACATTTATGAACTTGGCTATAATTCCATTAGTAGACATAGTTTTTCCGTCTCTTCAGCAGTGTACGAACATGCTTTTATTGGATTAGAAAAGATACGGTGAAAACTACACACAGAAGAAAAAACAGAATATTATGTATTTTACTGAAAGCAAAAATTCAGCTTTGTGTGAGCTAAGGTGTATAGTGTCATCGAGAATGTCAACTATAGGTGAATGTAGAATATTAATTTCTCAGTTCTTGGAAGAAACACATTAAATGTGCCTTTAAAAATCTCTGTACAGCATGTAGATTCTCTGTATAGAGGTTGTCTTTCAGCTGCTCTACAAGAACATCAATTATCAGACTGCTAAATGCAGTAGAAATGCTGGGGTTTTGTTGGGTTTTTTTTTTTTAGACATCTTTCTGCATCCCAGTAAGTAAACGTCTTCTGTTTTGTCTGGTAAGATGTTTTTTGGCAGAAGTTCATAACTTGTTACTAGGGTCTTGCACAAACACTTGACTTGGTTTGAGTGCTTTCTACTTAAATTTTTTGGGTTTTCCTAATAAGTAGAAAATAAAAATGTCGAAGAAAAATTATGCTTAGAGAATCTTAGGTTTCAAGTTGCCTCTGTGAACAAATTTTTGTTTTGTTTTGGGGTTTTAAATTCCATTTAAAGGATGACATTTTGTTATTTCTGTAGGTGCCCTTACATTTTCTGGGGTGCCACCATGCTTTCCACTTGAATACTGGGAACGTGATCTTGAAGTATTCAGCTTTCTAGATGTTCAGAAAGTTTTCATGTATAAGTATTAAATTTTACACTTTTAGATTTGCATTTTAATTTAAATTGGAACCCTAAAACCCCACCTAATTGTGAGAGAAAATTTAGGATACTTTCTGTGGCTCCAAAACAAAATAGGAATCTTGAGTAAATACTAAACAGTATTTTCATGAAATAATTTATTATGGATTCATAGCTGTGGTTAAAGCTGGAATCATTATCAATATTACATGGATTACAAATGTATGTGGATGGGGCACAATTAAAGAAAAGTGAAGATGTAGAAAAACAAGATTTGCATTGCTTATGCTGTGAAGAAAAGCCACCTAGTATTTGAATTCATTATTGACATAATTGTGGAAAATTGACAAAGACTACAGGAGATTTGTAACTGTAATTAATGTATTTTAAATATTTCTTGTTGAACGGTATACATGTGCAATACTAAAATTTCCTAAACCTGATGTCATTTTGAATTTAGTGCTACGTTGAACAGAAGATTAAACTGCTTGGTGTCTAGAGTTAATGTCCAGCCTTTTTGGTTTTTTTCTTTCCAGTTTTCTGGTACTAGGCAGTGCTTATGCACATGAAGGTTAACTGCTGAGTAATAATTCTTTAAAGACTCTGTAGCGTATCTGCCACATCTAAAAGACATGTAGAAAAACTTACTTTTTTGACTTGACAGTCAGAGATTGATCAGTAGAGCTCATCAGCTAGAACATGGTTGTATAGGATTAAGCTTTTGAATTATGCTTTTGCCTTTGTGCACTAGAACACTTAATACGTTTAGTAACACAAGGCTACTGTCTGTGATCTCTTATTAATGGGAAAGTCGTACCTTATTTGTAGTCATTGTGGGTATGTAAATTGCAAAAGGCTTCATAGTGTCACTGACACAGATGTGAAGGAAAAAATACTAATGAGAAACTTGAATTCCAGTATTTTACATGGTACTTCTTTAAATATATAAACTGTCTGTTTTATGTTTCCAGTGACTTGACAATCCCTACTATTGTTGTGTTGAATACCTCCAATCAGCAGTATTTTCTACCAGATAGGGACATTGAGAGCACAGAAGACATGGTTCAGTTTATTAACAATATCTTGGATGGTACAGCTGAAGTAAGTCTTCATTGTGACTTGTAATATATTGGTTGCTTTTTATTACCTTAGATGCTAAAGTGGGGAAAAGATTTGATTACTCTGATTGTTATGCCATGTGTTTTATCTTCCTGTCCTATTTGTCTTATTATGTTGTGCGCTGTCAGTAAATATGTGGTTATGTTGCTTGCTGTTCTGACTGCAGAACCTCCCGCAGAAAGCAAGCTTTATTTTGTTGATAGCATAATGTTGGTTGGCTTCTTTTGATATTTATTCCTTGTACTGGTGCACTGGTAAATGGAGAGCTTTTTATTAATCTCCTAGTTTGCATTAAATGCATTGGTCTAAAATTTTTACTGTAGTGCATAATTCAACTGTATTCTTTCTTTTGGGTGATAAATTAATAAATGCAATTGCTGGATGAATGATAAGTTCAGATTTAAAAAACAGTGGCATACTTAGTTTGCATGTTAGAAATGGACACGTTTCTATTACCCATGTCTGCTCTAAAACTAAAATCAGTCTGTCTTTTGTTAAAACAGCAAAGTTAATAAATCCATCTGGAATTGATAGCTTGGATAATTTCTTAGTATTTATTTCCTCAGTGTACTTTAGGTTAGTCAGAAGGCTATGTTGTGTGGATGAGGAAAGAGGTCATGGATCAGAGGTTTCATTCGTGCATGTGGGGGAGGAAGGCTTTACCATGAAGGGAAGCCGTGCTAACAAATAATTTGGCTGCCTCCCAAGAGAAGCCTGTGTTGGTTTAAGCCCCAGTTCACTGTATATTGAATGCTTCCTGTGTTGGCTTTATCCCACTTTACATTATCCCAGCAGTTTTAGGTCATTGAGTGGTAATGGAAAGTAGTGCTGAAGATCATTTTAGTCATACAGGATACTTTGGTTTATTTAATCTGACAGATTGATATAGAAATGTAATATAGGTGAATTTGCTTGTTCTTCATGACTTTACTGTCTGTGCTTCGGTTTGCAATGTGAGGGGTATTACTATAATTTATTTGGTAGTTCTTTTTTCTTCAGTTCTCACTTTTTTTAATGCTTTGTTAAGTGCATTGAATTATGTTATCAGCACCTGTTAGACTTTACTTGAGTATATCCTTCTGGTTTAAACAACAAATGAAATTGATTTCTGTCTGGTTTTAAACTTTGAGGAAATTAATTTGTGATGCCTTGGTTTGTTGTCATAGTGTCTCTTAGGTCTTTCTGTCTTTTGTTTGCAGTATTGCAGATAGAATGATTAAAGATTGCTCTAAATTCACATCTCGATACAACACAAAAATATAGGATGTGCCTTCATTCAAGGTATCTGTAGACTTAAAATGACACTACTTTAGCTACACTCTTTGGCCAAGAAGTTATGAGACTGTTGAGGAATGACAGTCTTCAAAGTATGCTGGTAAAAAACTAATAGGATGCAGACTTTGTGAACCACAGAGAACTTTCTGAGAAATTTAACGTTCCTGCCTTCCCTTCCTTGGGAAGTGTTGGATTATTCACCTTGACTTTCTTCTTGTTTTCTGGAAGGCCCTATAGCTAACCTTTTGTGAGTCTGTTTTATCTTGGTGGACTTTTTTGCTGTTTGAGGGTCAGGTCAGGTGCTGATCAGTTGACTTCCAAAATTGGGGTTTTTTCTTCTGGCAACAGGTAAAAACTAGTCCTGTTAACAGACAAATTGCCATCAGATTCATGTAGTTATTTTGAACTCTGCTAAATTAGGTGTCGGTGTAGGTATAGTCTGTCATCTCCTGATGCAAGTTTTATTTGTTGCACCTTCATATCTTCTTTTTGTTTAGTTCTTCGCTTTTTCTAACTGTGCTGTGTAAAATCTATAACTGGATATCCATCAGCTGCAGGAAAGTTCAGAAGATCTCTGCAGTTTCATCATTATTATATCAGGACAGTTGCTAGGTATTATTAGTGTTTCTCTATGGTAGGAGAGTGAGTGCCAGCCCACTGTTCAAGTTGGCACTGATAAAAACAATTGTGAGAGGCGTTTTCATGAGACTATTGAATAATAGTTATCTAAGCTTGACAAGTTGGAGTGTGTGGGCATCATGAGATGTAAGAATAATTACTTTTCATTTCCTTCTAAAGGGACTTAAGATTGCAAGGTCTGAAGAATGAACTTTTGGAATCATAACTGAAAAGTGTCAGCAGTTTTGACATGGTTCCATTTGAAATTTCAGGCACAGGGTGGTGATGGACTTCTGCAACGAATCAAGAGAATAATCTATGATGCCAAGTCTACTATAGTGGTAAGTTTTATTTTTCATTGAATTAAATAGTCCCCTGGTCAATCAGGATGCAAATATTTTCAGAGGGTTAAAAATACTTTCAAAGTTGGTTTATATATAATATGTATATTTTATAGGTATCTGTAAATTAGATTTAAGCCAAATGAAGTTCTTGATTAATTTTTTTATTAATATATATTATATATATTCAATGTAAGTTAGTTTCTTAATTTCTCACTCTTTTCATATGTGTCTGACAAATATTTTAAGGGATAGAACAGGGAGAATTCAGAATCTTTTACTTGACCCTTTTGACACTATTTCCTGAAACTGGTAGCACTTCCATGTTCTGAGAAATTTTACAGTTTTGGTCTAATTAGTTAGAGTGTAAAGGGATTAAATACTACTCTTTGTGTAAATTTATAGCAAATATTTGTATCCTTTTTCTTATAAGCTAATTATACTTTACAAAGTTTTATTAACTGAAGACATACACAAATCCATTTCTTCACTTGTCCTACACAAGCAAATAAACATGCACTGTGAATTTAAATTGAGATTTACATGTTTCTGTATGAGTGGCTTCTTCTACTGTGAATGTGTAACATTTAGCCATAGGTTTCTGAAACCATAAATACTTCTTCCTGTGTCATGAAGCTACTCTTCAGCAGGAAGCTGCCTAGTAATAGAACGTTTCTGCAGATCCTTTATTAGGCTAATTTTTGAGAATGAGACACAAAGAAGAGATGAATCTGGTTCCTTCAAAGTGTTTATTTAACACTGTTAGAACAATTGTTTCTGAAGCCTCGAACAATGTATAGGCTATGCAGTTGGCATGTTAACGTTAACTATCCCAATGCAGTATTGTAATATTGGAAATTGAGTCTTTTTTTAGAAACTTATAGTAAGAATTGTTGAAGCTGAGGACTCCTTGTCGTTTTTGCAGAAGAAAACAAAACAATGTCCAAAAAACTCCCAAAACAACGACAATATAAAAACCAAACTCCAAGTCAAGCAAGCAGAAAACCCCACAAAACTCTGCCTGTCCCCCTAAAACCCACTAATTCTCATTTTAGATGTTTTTGAATACGCAGATAGATAAGAGAAGAAATGCAGTAACTTTATATATTCACTGAAAGTGTTTTCTACTTCAAATTTGTGTTTCAACAGTCTGTATTCAAGAGTTCACCACTGCTGGGATGCTTTCTGTTTGGGTTGCCCCTGGGGGTCATCAGCATTATGTGTTATGGAATCTGCACAGCTGATACAGATGGAGAGGTGTTTGAGCATGAGGGAGCTAAAAAGGAAAGTGGTGATCGGGAGCTCACAGACGAAGGCAGTGAGGAAGAACAAGAGGAGGAAAAGAATGGAAAATACACAGAACTTTCAGATGGAGACCTTAAACAGAAAGACATAATGGAAAAGAAAAAAGACTAACTTGTTTAACAAAAGAATTCTCTAGAATTTCCAAATAGATTTATTTATTGAAGGTTGTCATTTATTGATGATCTTCACAAAAGAGGACTGTTTTGTCTGCATTATGGTAGTTTTGACTTGCATGTATTCAAATTTTCTCAGAAATTGACAGAAAGAAGTGGATGTTCTCTTAAATTGTCCTTAATAGATTAACAAAGAGCAGCTTAAACTGAAGAAATCTGCAGGTAAAATTGTACACCATATTTGGAAGAGTTTTGAATTGTTTATTTTAAACAAACAATGAACAGTGAGATGATGTTACTTGGCCTTACTGTATGTGATGAACTGCTACTAGTATAGCCCAGCTAAGTACTCATTCGTATAAAATTAAAGCTGAAAACTAAGAAAGATGAAGAGAGCTGTAAAGTCTTTCAAAGCCTGATAGCTAAAGATAAGTTATGAGTTTTCCAAGAAGTCACATGTTCTACCTGTTGCACATTATTATGGAAAAGAACCCAGTAAGCTTTTCTATTTTCTCTAATTAAATGTAAATTGTTACAAATTGGAGGACCATGTAATAATAAAATTATTGGCAGTCAAGAATGTTTACTTGATATAGGATGTAGGAGTTAAATCCTTAAGTTGTGTTCATTAGTGCTCTAGCAGCTGAAAACATTGGAAAACTACATTATAAACCTTTTAGAACATAATTGCCTGTTTGTTTTCTGTGAGTGCTTGCAGAGACTTATAGTGCAAAGGATCTTTAAATTTACTGAATCTGCAGCATAATTTGATAAAGGAAGACGTAAATACAAATACCCTCTGATTATTTTGCCTAACTCTCTAATAACAACCTTTTGAATGGTGTAAATTTGTTTTAAATTGTTTGATTGAGATTGTTATATATCCTTGAGGTAGTTGGTTTTGAGACTGTTGCCTACTCTGACGGAGGGAGTTATTGGAGCATAATATTAACATTCATATAGATCAGTATAATGCATTTTTGTTACCTGTCTCATCATAAAAGTCACTTTTATTAATAAAACTCTGTGACTGCAAAAAGGACTAATTTGTGTCCAGAGTTAAAATCTCAAGGATCAGCTATAAAGCAGCCTTTGATGTCATGGAGCATACCACAGAAACAAAATTTACATTGCTCCTACTGGAACTATTCATGTGGGATTGGGAAGGGGGCTTCCCTCTTTTTTTCAAGGCTATATTACTATATAATACAAATTAGAATGTCCTCCTTATAAGGCAGCTTGACCACATAAGAAGCTAGTATGCTATAGCACTAAATTAAGGAATTTTAACTAAAAAACCAGGGATAAGCTTAAATAGGCAGGTTATGTGTTTGAGTAAATCTGGTGATGCATTAGAATTGTAACCAGAGAAAACATTGTATCCTTTTGATCTGTAGGAAAGAAACTTGTTTCTTCTGTTTAAGTTGTGTGGTAGTAGCTGGCTTCATGTTGCAATGCAGAGTGGATTCCTGACTTGAAAGATTTTGGTTATCAAACAGTATAAGCAACATGTAAAGTGATTAGGACTTTTATTTCAGAAAAATTCCATGTTTAGTTTTGAATACAACTTTTCTCCTTTTTGGGTGGAGATCTAAAAAATGAGTTCATAGAATACTGAGTAGAGGGTATCTGATACCTTTGTTTTCTCCTTTTTTTTCTCCATTTTCCTTTTATGAATTGCCTTTTTTTTTTTCATTTTCATCATTATAGCTAGCTGTACATAGTGACTTGAGTTTTCTTGGGTTTTGTTGATGTTTTATTTTTTTCACAGAATTTTTGAGGTGTAGTTTTAGTACATACATAAAGAATGAGATGCTTTAAAAATGTATTTAGAAAGGTTTTGTTTTTTTTAAAACATGGTATTAAGCTCCTGAATTGTTTATTAAAAAGATTTAAAAAAAATTAAAAAATCCCTTAGGGAGAAACCTGTATATTTCTTTGGACTTCAGCATAACTCAGTGCTGATACTGAAAATATAAGACTATTAAGGCAGTAATATGTTTTTTTGATTTGTCTCTTTTCTTAAAATTTCAACACAGATCAATTGCATATTTAATTTTGGTTCAGGCTGGAAACCTGCAGCTTTTGACTTAATAAAAAAAACCTGAAGTGATCCCTGGATCACCTTCCATGGACTGTAATAAAAATAAAAAATAAAAAATAAAAAATCTGAGTTTTGCTGCACTGCTAAGAGCTGTTTCAACTAAGAGCCTTCTCTTTTTTTTGTGGTTGTTTGTGTTTATAATCAGTAGTAGCTTGTTAACTTTCTGAGAAATCTGAGATGTGGACCTGAATAATGATAAATACTGTGGAAGAAACAGATCACACTGGGGTATGTTAAAACTGTAGCAATTAATAGTTAGAAGGAAAGCCTGTGTCTTGGTCAGTTCTGAACTTTAGTAGCCATCTGATATGTACTGAACTATCGAAAACTATACTTGAAATGTACTGCTGTTTTCACCGAATCCTTCTCTCAGCTATACTGAACAAGTCACAGGGAAATAAAAAGCGTACGAGTCATATACTGAGTGTCAGAAGTGATGTGAAGTTAAGGCATTTGCTGTGGTCACACAAGTAATCTAAAATGCTGTCGGTGGGGGCGGGGCGTTTTATGCTTTTTTTCTTCAGTCTCTAAAGGTTTCTTAAAGCAACTTCACTGTAATAACTTTGGATTCATAAAGCCATGCTGCTTTTCTAAGTCAAGTGTAAGCTTTTTCTTTTTCTGTAATAAAAACCATTTAAAACAGCTTGTTTCCTTTGCTTAATTTACACTGTGTTAAGCTTAGGTATTAGACGCTGTGTAGGAGGGTACTTCCTGGAATGCTTGTACTTTAGACCTTAGTAACATGATACAGAAATGCAGCTGGTATTTTGCAGTATTAATCTCTAGAGGTAGGAATTAATATTTACTTACCTTTGATTCAGTGAGCACTCTAGCAGTATGAAACAAGGGCATTTCTGGAAAAGAAATTTTAAAATTCCAGAATTACAAGAGTTTCTGTAGCAAAAGGAACCTGAGGCAGACTGTCCTAGCTTACATCTCCGTCTGGAAACACTTGAGTACTCTTGACGTGCAGACGTGCACAGTCTCATGCTGCTTCGTTATTTACCTGGACTGTCATAACAGCTTTTGTCCACACTGTGGTGCTCCCTGCTTAATGGATAGAAGGTTGCACTCTCGTACATCTGATGTGTTGAAGATGGCACAAAAGTGCTTAGTTCTCATGAAGTATTTAAGTAAAAGTTTTAGCTAGCTCTGTTTTTGTCTAGAACTAATTTGCGCTGTTTCTCTTTTGTCAGTATGTTTGGAGAAATGATTTTATTTGGAGGAGTGGGAGGCTGGAGAGTTGTTCAGATGACAGCCAAAAGCTCAAGTCAGGGAAGAACGTCCAAAAGCAGAATGTATTTCCCTTAAGCTGTTAAAATCTCATGAGAATACAGATGTTTCAGGTTGTATAATCCTGTGACAGACTGGTACTGGTTCTCAAATCTTCTCAGGGCACAAAGCAGCTTTCTGCTGCTCTGTTCTCATCACTGAGCACGTCGCTAACTGATCGAATCGTATGAAACTGTTGGACCTTATATTGCTGTAACCAACAAAGTCAATTCTGACAATATTGTGCTGAATGCTTTGTTGCACTCTTGGGAGGTTCTCGTAAACTGCCTTGGCAGCATGCACGTTCCCATAACAATTATCTTTGATTTCTGAAATTTTAACCATTTTAAAGGATTGCTTTGGCCTGTATGCAGTTTACTGACATAAAGCAAAATTTAGCAGCTGATGTGAACTCTCCTGTTGTTAGCAAACTTCTGTTTATACACTCAGGAGCGTAGAAATGTTCTTGGTTGTTTAGCAAGGGTAAATAGACTACAAGTGTTTTGTATACTTTTGAATGGAAAATTTTGTCTTTTAGCAATAAAACCTGAAATATCTCTAAGGTACTTTGAAGAGGAGTAAGGAAACCTCTAAGTTGTTTACTAAGGAGGAGAATAGTATTGCTCTGTAGCTCAGTTGCAAGGTTGGTGTAGTCTTCACCTGTGTTGATGACTCTCCTGACCAAATGGGTGGGTGGCTCTAAGGCTGTACATGAAGGAGATAAAAATGTGTAGACAGGAGGAATGGGAATGGGAGAAAGGAATGGAGAGGACCATGTATTCTCATTTCAGTGTCTCATGCTTTGAAAGGATGAGCTGCGTTTAACATATATTTGTACCAGTGGGACTTTGTCCTTCCAAAAGAAATCCTCTCCACGTTACAGAGAGCCTTTGACTGGATAAGTTTGCCTGGCATACAGCGAGTAACATTACTACCAAATCAAGGTTATTTATGAATGTTTATGCTGTTTCTCAGCAGAAACGTACCCTCCAAGTCACTCAAAATACGTACAAAATACAAACAAAAACCAAAACCCAGCTTTCTCCCATCTTAGATTGCTACACTACTACTTTAAAGGAATGACAATTTGAAGTGTACTCAAATTTTTTGCTAAGATGGCAACTTTTAATGCTTTCAGGAATTAAAGATCTAATCAATAATGTAGGACTTGTATTTTAATCTTAAAAAGTGCTTTGGGTTTTTTTAAATTAAGAAACACATATATTGCAACTGTTGCTGCAATTTCATTCTTTTTACCTCAACAGAAAATGTTGACTTGTAATCCAAAGCAAACAATGTACAGTTCATAAACTGTTCAAGCTTTAACTCGCTCAATACTAAAAGAAAACAAAAGTATTTTGGGACTTCAGTACCTAAGTTTCTAGTCCCAAAGTAATTATTTTCTTTTATCGTTTAGTCATTTTGACCTAGAACTGACATTTTTTAAAGAGAAATGTAGAAGGAATGTGTATTTTTAGTCTTCATGGCTCATTTGTTAAATCCCAAAATGCTTCAATCCCATCCCAAAATGCCACAGGTTCCAAGAGGTGGTGCAATATATTATGGTGTTAACTTTTTGAGATTTATCTGTTACTGCTGTGAGGTAAGAAGTATCAAAAGTCTTTTGGAGTGGGTTGAAGGAGAAAGTATTTTCTAAGGGATAAATAGAAGTATTGTTCTCCCCTTGAGTGCCTCTGACAGACAGATACACCAGGATATAAGAAGTAGTCTTCGGAATGGATCTTTAAGCAGCAGGGAGCATCTTGTATCACCTCGTCATCATTTAATCAAATAGAAGGATTTCTAGAAGAGGGAGAGCAAGTAATGCTTGATTTCTAGAACAAGATTTAAATGCAATTATGAATCTGGAACACAGTATATTTGTATTTCTACATGTTGCATTATGTTTGTATAATTCAAGTGATCTGTCTTAGAGGAAAGCTGTCAATGCATTCATGTGAATCTGTGTTTGGTTTTAGTTTCCAGAGAGCAACTGGAATTCAAGCATGATTCAGAAGCACAGGGTTCTTTCAGTGTGTTGTAGCTGCATCAGCTTCAGATGTCAGAAATCTAAATGCTAAGATATACTAAAAATAAGACTTTGAGTTGCTCATTTAGCTTTGCAAAGGCTCAAACCATTTATGGCAAAATAATGCAACTCAGGCACTGTGTGTTAGCTAATGGAGAATGATAATCTATGACTTAACCTTGAGAAAAGTTGCAAGCCTTCTTTTAGTTTCGTAAATAGGGGTTATGAGGTGGGAGGAATTTTTCATACTGACATCCTTAACTGTTGCATCTAAAAGGTGTGATCTTGGCTAGAAGTGTGTAGCAAGGCTCATAGGGGAATGAAGTTTGCAATGAGGGGTAAAGATATGATGATCTTGAAGTAGAACTGTTCCTCATGTTAAGCTACAATGGAGACTAGGAAAGAGTTGTAAGTGCATAATAAAATAATGAAGCCTGTAATATTCACATTCAAATAATATGCTACTCTGTCATGCCAGTCATCTTAAAAGAGTGTTAATAAGCCTGAGGTTGTGTCAGAATGTAATATACCTTGTTGGTAAGAAAAAGGGAAGTTTCTATAGCACTGGCAGTTCTTTTCACTTCTTCCTTTGAGAAGAAAAAGTGCCTTAGTGCAGACCCTTGGTGTGAACTACCTCTGCTGAGCTCCAGCACCAGTTGCTTTTCCTTTCCCAGAAGCAGGAGCTCAGCTGCACAGAGCAATGGCTCTGGTGAGCAGTGGCCCTGGTAGCCTGTGTCGCACACATGCAGGTCAGCCTCACAGTGGTTTTCAGAAAGAGCTAGAAATTGACCACAGTGAATGTGAGCTGGAAAAGTGGTGGTAGCAGCTTTGCACACACAGGACATGTGCTGCTGCGGACAGCTTTAATGGCCATCTGAAAGCACAAGGGAAAGGACGCTCTGAACAATTAAAGTCATCATTGCATCACTGCGATGATGTATCATAAGGTGAGGAAGAATACCTGAGGTACAGAGGTGAGCAGACAAAAAAGCCTGTGGGGTATTTCCTCTGCTCAGGCCCATGCATGCTTGTTTGAAGCTGGGACAAGACCTCTCCGTTTTGGGGACAGCAAGTTCATGATCATAGATGTAGGCTCATCTGCGCCTTTTGGTCCTTGGGCAGTGAACTTGCCCTGTCATGTTTAAATTAGAGTGTAGACATGCTATGGAGCATTAAGTTCAGTTTCTGGCCATCTTCCATTGACATGGAGTGCAGTTTTAGGCCAGTTACTTAGGCCATAACTTCGTTATACTGCAACTTTAATGACAGTGCTGGCTTAAGAGCAGCAGTTTCTATCCTCATGCCTTTCTATGCTGTCCTTCAAATTATGACCAGGCAATTTGTTGGAAAAGCAGTGCTGTGAGTGGAGTAATGAACCGATGCAGGTGAATACAACTCCTTTTGACAGAGTGTTGTGTCAGAGTATGAGAGAGGAAAGGGTTTGGAGGCAGCAGCAGAGTGAAAAACTTTTTAATGGTATTTCATGACAAGCTCCCTATGCTGATTTACGTATTTATTTTGCCCTTTGCTTTCTCCCTCCAGAAAACAAAGGTCATTTGGCCAAGCCCTTACTCAAGAGTGAAGGAACAGTGGGTTGCTATCCCAAGATCCCTCTTTCAGTAGTGCAGTACTATTCCCTTAACATCTCCTTTCTAGGAGACAGTTCAAAGGGGAAGAAGATCTGAATCCTTGTCATGTTAGGCAAAATGCATTTTGCATGGGTTATAACTAGCTAAGAGTGGGAAGGATGCATGTCTCAGAGTATAACTGTGGGGAATCACTGTCATAGTGATAGGATGACTCACTAGGTTATACATTTGTAGACAAATTCTGTTTTACAGTTCTGCATGTGCATTTAAAAACACATAATGCCTGAAGTCTGAGCCCAAACTCAGGAATCCTTTTCATTTGTGCATGACTACTAATGCAAATAAGTAAGAGAAACAGGAGTTACGTTATAGAAAGAGATAGGATTTTCAGACTTGCATTTTAGAAGAAAAGTTTGTTTCATGTGTAGAGAAGATAACTAAGGGAATTTTAGACTAATCCATCTGGCATCTAGCAATTGCAAATTTTTTAGTATAATTTTCTGTATGAGAATCTAAGAGCTTTATGAGGTGGATAGATTTAAAAACTGTTGCAAGAGAAGCTCAAATGAAAGTTCCAAATGTCTGAAATACTTTATTTTGGAAGCACTTTTTTGGAAGGTTAGAAGAGAACAAGGTTATAACCTTGCAGAAACAGGGGAGGCATTACTAAATCTATATATATTATGTTCCTAGTAACTTGACAGAAAAACAAAAAGCATCTTTAAACTGTAGTGGCCAGAGGTGTGTCCTGACAAGTAGCAAGAGCACTGACCATTCCTTGAGACTGAAAAGACCACTTTCTTCAAGCAGCTGGTCACTTGCCTGTTGTACCTAACAACTTGCTCTGGTTTCTTTACCTTCTGTTTGCCATTCTTCTAATTTTCATTGTCTCCTTTTCTCCTTTTGTATTTTGCCCTCCAACTCTTTTACCATCTCAGTTTCCCCTGCTCTTTTCCGAGTGTTTTAGTTTTGTTTTTTTTTGTTTGGTTGTTGTTGTTGTTTTTTGTTTTGTTTTTGTTCTTTCTTTCATTCCGTATATATTAGCAGGGACAAATATACAGAAGAATCAGGTAATTATGAAACAGTCTGTAGTTAAAAATCTTCATTCAGGCTACTGTGTGACCTCTCAGGTTATTTCATAATGGTGTTGTTTCCTTAGTGGCCTAACACGCTCAGTATTCTGGTATCTAACATGGGTTTGCTCATTAATTTTGACTGGCTGAGTTGAAATTAATAGCCTATTTTATTATTAAAATAAGATGAAAACTTGTTCCAGGTAAATTGAGATTTAACAGATTTGTATGCAGTATAGAAAAACTCTTGTCTTTGGGCCTTCCACTTGGGAGTTGCCTCATTCCATTTCTGTATTTAGAAAACTGGAAAATTTTAATTTGCCCCATTTGAATTTTTTACTGCAGTTAATGAAGGATTTAAGGCTTCCATTCAGTGACGAACTTACAGATAAGCATTTGGTGATCAGTTTTGTCTTGACCTGAGATGATAAACATGGTCTTGGAAACTACTTGTTTCTCCCTAGCTAATTGTTAATTTCCATGATTATTGTAGCTACAAAGTTATCTGCTACCCTTGTTGTTCATATAGTTAATCTTTGGATTAGCAATTGATGTCTTAATTAGACTATGGGTGCAGAGCATACATTTTTCAGATTGAAAAAGCTGTGGTTTTTTTCAGAGTCCTTTCCTCCTTGTCTCCTGTTTTTATAGTTTTGAGTGAAATCTAGAGAAAGCAGGTAATGTGATCTAGCAGTGAGTAATTTTAATACAATGGCACATCTGTGGAAAACACAATGGTGACTGTCAGAGAGGTGGATACGTTTGTTCTCTTGGAAAAACTATTTTAACTGAGGAGAGCTAATGTTCTTTGCTTTGCCATAATGGCATCTAGCCAAGGAGCATTAATGGAGATCTCCTTCCCTTTATTTGTTAACCTAAGTATAAACAAATTGCAATAGAGACAAGCTACTGGGTCCCATGCAACTGGGTCATAGGTAGCCGTATGGGTAGCTCTCATAATGAAAATATCTCATTTTGCTTGTTTTAGATGTGACCAGTGCTTCATAAGAATAATTCCCAATTAGTCCTAATAGTTTATGCTTGAGTAGAACTATAAGATTTCTATAGATTTTTCAAACCTTTCTACCAATGCAGTTTATTACCTTTGGCAAGGTAATTTTATTTTGTGAATTGCTTGTTTGCCAGTGGTATTATGTTAACAAACTTCTAGTTGTGCAAGCTCTAAATTTCTGGTCAACCTGAAGAAATGGAACAGGGAAAATGATGATCCAGCAAACTCTCTCTTGTAGTATGCAACTCTTAAACATTACAAATCAAAAGTTAATTTGCCTGTATTCATTAAAGCTTAGGACTAAGATTGGTAGCTAGTGTAATTTCTAATATCTGTATCTAGTGTCTGCAATGAGCTGAAATGTTCCATTTTTCTCTGGTGCTGTTTAGGCTGTGCCATAGCTCAGGTCTCTCAGAAAAACAATTACATTAACTTGGTCCTGCAGCACTGTAGTTGAGGTCCGGTAAACTGTGGTTCATTAAAATATTTGAGCCATGGTCTCTGAAAATGAATGACTAAGGTAATACATAACTTAAACAGGAGTTGATCCACAAGTTGTTTAAAGCAAAATAACCTCATTTTCAACTCTCTAAAACACAACTGTTAGAATTTGAAACTAACTTAGTTTGCTTTCATTGCTTTTGTATTCCCTTGTCAATCAGGTTATGGTGTTAATGCTGTTTTAGAGTAACTTGCTGCATAATGGTAAATAATCTAATTTTATAGACCCCGTTTATCTACACAGTTGCAATGAAATGTCTTTTTATGTGGACAGTGTAAGCACAGAAACAATTGAACTGTCTCTAAAAGTGAAAATCCTAAGGAGAGACAAAATTTAAAACTTCAAAATAAATTCATCGTTAATAAAATAAAATTTCATACCTAGATCACAGGTGTACTAGATCAAACAGGTAACAATGATAATATATTTATTTAAATTAATATCCATGTCTATTCAGTTTAATATGTTTACACAAGGGCAATATTAAAGAACTGTTCAATTTTTCATTGTTTAAGCCTTCTGAGATTCAAGAAAAAAAATCACACGAGAAAAAGAGAAAAAGATTATAACTGTCAGTCTTTTGTATAATTCAATTTTTAAACAGCGTGTGATTCAATTTCTGTAGAGGTTAATAGAGAAAATATAGATTTCTTTTTCCCCCCCTGAAAAATAGATTTAGAGTGCCATGGGTGGTCTGTTCCACAGAAAATTAAAAGAACATCTCTGTAGTTAACACTTCACATTTTTCAACAAAAATTAAGACAGCTCTGGACAATTGCTTGTGAGAACAGACCATGGAATTTAATTAGGATTTCAAGTCTTAATCTTCCAGCAGTTGCTCTCTGTCAATATGGTAATATTAGTAAATACCAAGTCTCTGAATCTCTGTGTTAATGTGGGATCTTAATAATTAAGAGCACAGTCCAGTCCTCTTAGTGTAAGGCTGCTGAAATACAATTGTATATTTAGAAATAATTCAATGGGGGGAAAAAGGACAGAAAAAAAATAATGTTTTCAAGTCTTTTCCTTTAATATTTTCTCTTGGCAAATGTTCTAACATATTTATGATCCCCATCACTCAGAATGTGCTTTGTGACTCATTAGTTAAAATTGGCCAATAAAACCCAGAAGTGGTTTTTAATGCTTTCTGTTGGAAAATGGTCAACATATTTTAAAATTCTAACATATATATTTGAGAGAAAGATGACTGTCAGTTAAAAAAACCCTATTACTCAAAAGAGAGACTACATTGCTACAATGAACCACAGGTTTGATTCAGGTCTAAAATAGTTCCATGGATTCTGTGCTTAAGTTAAGCTTAAGTTAAAGTTGTAATGTTAGTTGAAGAGCTAAATTATCACCTGCAAACTGTTGTGTGATTTTTTATGAACAAGTTTTCTGAAATGCTTTGATTACCCACTTGAGCGGTCTTTTGAGCAATCCAAAATAATACCTTTCTATAGATTGGTAATGCGCCTAAAATGGTGAATTTGCTTGAAAATTACTGCTGTTTCCTAAAAAAAAAACCCTTTTTTTTTTTCCCTGAAGCATCTGACTACTCTAACTCTATGCATTTTTTACTGTTGTTACCCATTCATGAATATATTATTTCCTCCATGCTGGGATTCTTTTTTTTTTTTTTTTTTTATTAACCACTTAATCTATTTAAACTTCTCTTTTCTTAAGGAAAAGTCATTCAAGTTAATAATATGTCTAATAAGGAATAATGCAATTTTTCTGTTATGTTCTGTCATTTTTACTAACTTTTATTGCTCCAAGAATTTCTGTATATATTTTTTGAAAGAGTATCAAGTGTCTATCATAAAGTTAAGCATTTAACATATATATAGCTGAACTTTTGTAAATTTTATATCATGATGATGGATTATCAGAACAGATACTTTTGAGAGGTCAGTACAGTAGCAGGATACAGATTTAAATACAGATTTTTCATAATATACACCAGGATTGATATATAAGCAAAATAAATTTGTTTCAATAAAGACTGAAGTGCAGGAAAGAATTATCTAATTTTCTGCAGATTATAAATGACTTAATATATAAATAAAGTATAAATGACACATACACAAATAAGTACAGTTCATGACTTTGTCATAGTTTCTCCCAAATCAAATACTAATTGAATGTGTGTGGGGAAAGTCATGGGAAGAATAGATTTTGGTAGGCATGTATTAAAGCATGTATTGGATTTATTTATTTAAAAGATCTAATAAACCTCCATTTTTCAGTGTGGAAAATCTGTTGGAATTTTTAACACAAAATGGAAAACACTGGCAACAAAATACATTAAATATTAGAAAAGGCAAAAAAACCCAATCAAACAATTAAAGGAAAATACTGTCATAATGGTAAACCAGGTCTGGGATCCAGATGAGCCCTGATGTTTTCCTAGATTGGAAGCTCTTTGATGACATAATGAAAGCAGTGGAATTTCAGTACAAATGTGTAACCTGTTCTGCAAGAGTGATTTGTTGACCATAGTAAATGACAAATGTTAGATAGACATGCTGTTTGGGGTGCTGCTAGGCCTGTTCTTTCTGCGCATGAGGCTTTTATAATGTGTTTGCCATTACTTACGCACAGCTAAATGGTAATACTCCTATAATTACAGTTTTGTATGTCAAACATCAAACATCTGAAAAAAATATATCTCTCTGGTTATTGTGTTGGGATTAAACCATGAGCTGTGTGTTATTAACTTGCTTGTAGTGCTTAATGCAGATTGTAACTAAGGTGTTTGTAAATCTTGCATAATGTCCTAAAACATTATTGTTCTAATCTTGTGTTCTATCTTTTATTGTATTTTACTGGGGTTTTGTTTATATTGCTGTGGAGGGTTATCAGTTTCAAAATTTGTTGATATCCTGAGCATGAATAGCAGCCATCACACTTTGGGAATTTCTTCAGTGTTGGCAATACCATGCTTCAGGAATATGTACGAATCTGCTTCATCACAGTGAGGTTGATGAAATGTAATGTGTCACTTTGTGTCTTAACATGCCTGCGGTTTGTATGCAGTATATTGGTTAAGAAATGCAAAACCTGGAATATATTACTGCTTGGAGGAAGAAAAACAAAACTTGGAAGGGAATAATTTTGAATAAATTTGATGACATTTACTTGTTGTTTAAAAAAAAAAAAAAAGAGATAGGTCAGTATTTGGAAAAGAGGGAAGCATTTTTTAATTAAACAATAATCTCTGTCCTGCTTTGCTGTCATTCTCTTCACAATTTTTATCAGGTTTTCTTTCTGTGCTGACGTCTCCTATGTTCTAAAAATTATTTTTCTGAACAAGTTGAAAATTAGCAGTAGATGAGAAAAATGGTTTTCACTGGAATGTGTTCACTCACTGAGTGGGAAATTCCCAGACGTGTGATGTACTTGAGTTAGGGAGAAAAAAAAAAAAGAGATGTTTATTTAATTAACACTACAATTTTTCATCTCAGTGGTGAAGAGGAGAAAACTTTTCCGTAAGGGCTTTAGGATTAGATCACATACGATTCGGGAGATAAGAGTTAAAGTCACACCTACACTGTTAGGTTTGAAGTAGCTTTTCCTGTATCTCTGGAAGCTGGCTCTCCTAAGTCCCAAGAAAATGTTATGGTTACTGGTGCACTGGTCATATAACAGATTGGTGTGTATCACTCAAAAAACCTCTAAGGAAGGTACCAGTTGCCCTTCATAATTTTACCTGAAAAATAATAAAATAATACCAAGAGTCAGAAATAATTATTAAATATTTATTTGATGTTGAGACATTAAACCAAAACCAGCTCTAGATACTTGTTCACTAGGTACTTTTTACCTGTGTACACAATAGGAATGATTTCTGTTTCCAGTGAAATGAAGCAGTGATTCATCCCAGGAGGGCTTTTTCATCCTCGCAATCAGTTTGCACTAGTATGTGAGTAGTAAAAATTGGTCTGAATAGAAAAATGGAAGCTGGTGTTCATTTTAAGTTAGCTTCAGAGAGGTGCATGCCTGTGTTCTTAGGTTTTGCTTTGAATTATTATGGCAGTCAAAGATTCACTGCTACTTTTTGTATGAGATGATTTTGACTCTTCTTGCCCCACACGATAGGGGTAGTCTATCTAATATAAAGATGTTTTCCTAGGTCAGTAAATAGGGGGGTAAACATGGGAGATTTGTCTTGAAGTGTTACCAATAAAAAAAATAACTAGATGAATTACCTGTACTTGTTTTCTTCTCCAAAGAAACAAGAAGAATTTGAACTTCGGCATGATCATGCTTTCTCTTCCAAAGGAATATGATAGAGTTTGGAGCTGTGCACAAGGCTGATGACAATCACTAGCCATACTCTTTGCCATTTTCCTTTTAATGATTTACTATTTGGATGATAATTAGCTGGAAAGAAAAAATGTTTCCAGAAGTGTACAAGACATCCAGGCTCATATCCCTAATTACTATTCTTTGGAAAGATGACAGCACATTTTACTGTAATTATTGCTCAGCTGGATGTGTGCTTGTGGAAAAGAACTCATTTCAGATTATTGTATGGAATGTTAGGATGGCACTCTAATGTGTGGTGTTTGAAACCAGCAAAGAATAGACTTGATATTCTTATTGATTTCTAAGTGTAGCAAAATTGTTTGCAACAGATCTTGTGAATATTCAGTTTCTTTGAACAAAACCAGAGAAACTCTATGGAAAAAAAAAAACAACAAACAAACAAACAAAAAAAAAACAAACCACAACTTTAAAATTGAGCATAGGCTTATACCAAGTTATTACTGAAGGCAGCTAGTTTAGTTTAACATGCAGCAAATCAAAGTTATGGCTACTGTAACTTCAGCATGCAGAGAATCCATGCTGGTAGGTAGCTAACTAGCCCAAAGCATTTTAGTACATCCTTAAAATACAGTCATATTTAAAAGCTGACTAGAAAAACTGGAAAGTGCTGCTTGAAGTATGTGATATCTGGGTGTGTAGATGTTTCCCTGCTTATTTTCATGATGCAATTAGGTTGTTATACCACTACCTTTTTTACTGCATTAATGAAGTTCTGACAGTGAAGTGCCAAGAAGAAAGATGTGACGTGGATTTTATTTCTGTGTATCAGCTGAAATGTAGAAAGTTTATGCAATTAAGAATTTATTTAAACAACTGTAAAATGAAAGCAGAAACTTACTCTGGATTTTCTACTGAAAATAATACATGAAAAATTCCTGAAAAATCATGACATTTTTATTCAGATGCATAAGGAGAAGTTGCCGATGTCTAATGGGGAACAGTATGTAGCCAATTATTTCTGTATTACTGATCGTCTTGGTATAAAAGGATGCATTTTCAGTCCAATGCTATTTTTTCAACGTGTGAAGGAATTTCATTAAGAGTTTTGAAAACAAATTGTCTGTGCCGCTTTGCAGGAAAAACAAACAAACAAACAAACATACTTGTCTTAACTTAGTTCATTAGCTTACTTAAAATTCAGTCTGGTGAGCATAAAAACATTATATACTGCATTCTGATAAAAAAAACTGTAAAAAAACCCAACCAAAACAGCTATCTTCTTTTGAACTCTGTAATGTCTTTTGATAATATAAATTCATGCTGAATCAAGAATAACTACACAATGTTTTGCCAAAACACTTTCTGTGTGTGTATTACGGTTTACTGGAGAAAAACTATATATGGAGTCTAAAACAAGATAAGGTAATTTCTGATATCTTCCCATTTGAGGATGGTAGCACCTATATAACTTTTATAGAACATGTTAATGGATATTTTGCTTAGTAAAACTTATTAAATATAAATGGATGGATAAATGGATAAATAAATGGATAAATAAATGGATAAATAAATGGATATCAGAAACTATGGTAGAAAAGATAAAATATTATTAAATGATTGTGTTAAAAATCTGATGGTGTCCACTACAGGTTAAAGTGCTAAATGACACATCAAGAATCTTCTTGCCGAAAGGCCGAGATCTCAAAGCAAGCCAAGAATATTTATGGAAATAAAAGAAAGCCCACTGACTCAGGAACTTCTAGTGAAGGAAGAGAAGGACCTTCAAAGAAATGTGTTGGCATTATATACCTGTGTCTGTATGGCTGGGTTTATAAGAGAGTTGGAAGTATTTGCTGCATCATTCTAAGGTTATATTTGTATGTCATGCTTATACAAGAGCTGGAAGTGTTTATTGCTTTATATTGAAAGAGATCAGCTGTGTTCATGCCAGTCCTGACTTAAGTTTTGACCTCCTTTCATACACTGCCATTAGTGGTTGAGTTCACCTGTCTGTCCCTGATGACAAAGTAATAAACCAGAGGTAAAAATCTGTTGCAGGAGCAGAGTTTGAGTTGGATGAGCAATCAGAAGTGGAGTGGAGCCTACAATACATCTAAAACAAATATATAAAAATACTTCCATTGTGGATGAACAGTAGCTATTTCTTTATCTTGTGCTACTGCCTGTCTCCATCTAAATCAGCACTTCCAGCTCCCTACTCCTCTGACACTTTTTATTCTGTGCCTTGTGCTGTATTTATACTTCTGAAAACAGAGCTCTATATTGCACTAAAATCAATTGCTAATCCCCTACTATTGGAAAGACTCTGAAAGCTGAAGCAAATACTATTAGAGCAATGTCATTGATTGGTGTTCCACCAAATGTGTTAGTTTGTCTGCCCAAACCTGCTGTCTAATTATTCCTGAATGAACAGAGAAACCACCAGTTATTAGGACAAAAAAAAAAAATTAGAATTTTCAGATGAGTTGAAATGTATTTGTTTATTTCCTTAAAAAACAAAACAAACAAACCCCCCCAAAAACAAAAAAACAAACAAAAATAATAAAAACAACAACAGCAAAACAACCAAAATTGTGATGCTGGAGCCTGCAAGTGAGTTACTAGGCTATTTCTCATTTAAGAAATTGTGCACTTGTCTATGTTCAAAAAAACAATAAAAACTGGGGCTTGTATTTCTGATACTTGGTGCCTTCCTTACTCTTACATATTACTATCTTCTGTATATACCAGGTTGTGCATGTGTCAGATATCTACAAAGGAGATCTGAAAGGACTTAAGAATTTTATGACTGTCCCTGTTAGCTTTAACTTATATATCTCCTACTCCCAACCATTTAAAATAAAAACAGATAATAATTAAACATTTTTAAATTAAAAATAAAAAATGCATGGGAAATTTTAGAAATTTTGAAAAAGTTACATCATTCAGGTATTGAACTCAGTTTGTCAGAACAAAAATATTTCCTCACCTCTGTTTTTAACATTAGTTAGTTCCCAGCTGAAAACAAGAGCTCTTTATATTGCAAATAATAGTACTTGAGACTTACTTTTGTGCTGGGATGGAGATATGTATTTTAGATCCGTGCCACAAGATGTTGAGTTCCACCCCTATATAACAAAATTTTAAATTAACATCTGCAAAAAAACATTAGAGGAGAAAACAGATAGTTTTAAACAAGCAAGCTTCATTAGAAGTTGAAACTTTAAATTAAAGAACAGAATAGGAATCAACTTGCTTTCTTCTAGAGAGTCTCAACCCTTCTGTGATACAACCCAGTAAATGTCCCTCCTTGTTTATGCATTCAACTCCCACTGCTCAGACTGAGTCTTTTCCAATTAATGTTGCCTGGTAAAAGATCCATGGTATCTATTCCATTGCTGGGGCAGCTAGACTGGTGGGTTATAATCACAGGCTGGGTGATTTATAGGTTTCTCTCTGTGGGAAAGTTACAGCTCAGTGAGCTGAGGTTTGAATTTACAGTAGCGCTAGCTTATTCCACTTCTGTTTTTAAATATAGTTGGGAACAAGCTCGTTGGAAAGTGAACTTACAGTACTTAGCGTAGGTTACCTGGTAAATTACTCAGCTATAAATTCTGCCTCAGTTTGTGAAAAGGGGTTGGGGTTTTGGTTTTGGTTTGGGTTTTTTTTTTGGTAGAAAAATCAAATTTTTTCTTTTTATTGAAACATACTAATTGAACTTTATGTAATGTTTATGGTTTTATTCTATTAAGTTAACCCAGTCACTGTTGCTACTGTTATTAAGGTTGCATGAAAAAAAACCCAGCCAATTCAGAAAAACAAAAAAGCTATGGAAATGCTACAGAGCAAAGGTGAAGTACAGAAGTAAGGTGTACAGTATGACTCAGGTCTAGGTTCTGCTCTAAATATGATGCCAATATGCCTTAAGTACAAATAATGTTGCTTGCTGTAATGAGGTTCATATCCTATAATTGTTCGACCTTTTTGCCTCCTGCATATACTGCAACATAATAGGTGTGCGTGTTTCTCATCAGCACTGTGGATATCGAAAAAACCTTGTAATAAATTATGGAAAAAAGTGGCTTACACAATTAATGGAAACCCAGTAAAAATCTAAGAGACAGGAGAGCAAGTAGTCCATCAGAAGTCAAGGCAAGTCCTAGAGTCCAGCCTGAGTGGGAGCTGCCTTGAAGGAGTTTTTGCTTTCTTTGTATGAAGACCGGTGGTTTCATTGTGTCAGAAACCATCTGTAATTATTTAATGCTACTAATTTCCTCCAGCTTCTAGAAAGCCAAAGTTGCCATGTACTTCTTAAAAGACATGGAGTTCTCATTTAAGATTCCATTTGAAGCATTTCTATGTCCTAATTCATCTGTAAGTATGGTGTTGTAATGCTTGTTTACACTTAGCAGAGTAGCTGCCAGTGTTTTCAGGCTCTTTAATGAAAGGCAACTTCATTGCAAATTCATTTAAGAATTTTAAGAAACTCTGGGTGTGTTCTGTGACAGAGTTCATGTTTGCCAGGCTTTAGCCCTTCTAATATGCAGCTTCTAAATGTCAGTTGTGGATTCCTAATAGATGTGTTTTAGAGTTAACCTATGACATCCAATTCCTCTCTTCTTTATCCCCTTTCCTTGTTAGACATCAATATTCCTGAACTCTTGGGAGCAGATGGCAGTTAATGATTTCAAATATCCTACAGAGGCAGGTATTTTTTTACTCCATCACTCATAATACCAACACCAGGTCTAGTGATCAAAGGAATACAATTATATGACCAAGTGCAAAAAGTGAACTTCAGGTCTGTCTGCTGACACATGAGTAAGTTGAAAAATGTATTTTAGGAACTGCAGTTACCCCAGCTTTCCAGTAGATGACACTTTCACCAAAACACTTCAATCTCAATTCACATATTTCCTGATTTCTTCCTTTTCCCCTGTTGAGATGTCATTTTGTGTTCCTTTTCCTTGAAAGGATTCCTTGCTTGGATGCTTGATTACTGCAACTTTTCGATTGTTCCCAAATATATTAATGATGCAGTGGAACTGCATCAGTGCCATTCACAGGTGTTCTTTATGTGATTGCAGTGCCCTTTTCTTCAATCTTCACCCTTTCCCGGTGGCTCAATAGGCAATTGAAAGCTATGGAAATCTCAGAGCCTTAGTAAGCACACCACTTTACTTAATAAACTCTCATCATATATCTGTCTTTTAGAACATAAGTATTATTATTATTATTAAAAAAAATACCACAAAAAAACTTGCTATAAAAGATAAATGTAGTCTGTAGTATCATAAGTACCATACAGTTCAAAGTCAAGGTCTTTGATGAAACTTAAAAACCTAAATGGCTCAAATTTTGCAAGTGCCTAAATTCTCATAATTGTGCTATCCTGCAGAATTTTCAGGCCTTCATCAGGCATATTGTCTGCTACTTGCAGGAAATGTTGGATATATAAGATACTGTGGTAACATGGAGAACTTGAGTGAACAATGAGTAAAGTGTTAGGGAAAAAGATGAAGGCAGAAGGGAAAAGTGCCTTCAGCTGGTACCAAGGGACTATCAACCTCAGCTTGGCATACCTCGCTATCAGGCAGGGAGGGGAACTCTTTCTCTCCAGGAGGAGACACTTTGAATAGATGGCAGCAATCTGCCTTGGAGGTCAGCAATCAGGATGTATCAGTTGTTCAGGGAGGCCATAAGCTGGGAGGCAAAACCTTTGTTTGAATCATACCTCTGTTTCCTGCTTGTGCTCAGTCTTCCTTGCCTCTTTCTTTAGGTGGTGGCCCTGTTGCATAGGTGAGCCGAATCCAAAGGGTTTAGTAGGCAAGAGGGGTAAGAATAGACTGAGTGCACCAAGACAGCTAGCATGCTGCGATTTTTCTACCTTGTTAAAGATTCTTACTTTAGGTACATGAGACTTGGGCTTGAGTGAGAAGACCAACCAGTCTGATAGCTGTGAGCTGGCAGCAGCAATTGGATGTCTCTGCAAAAACTGATAGGCAGGAACTTGGGAATCTGGGAGGCTTTGCTTTGGGGCTGGGCATCTATATAATGATCCTGCAGAGACAGATAGGCACCAAAGCAGTTTCAAGGATCTAAGCAAGCGTACTTACTAAGGCTAGTGACTCATATCCATTCAGAAAGTGTTCTGCTCCTGATTCAGGTCTTTATTATTTTAAACTCTTAATTAAGTCTCTTTGAACCCACAGGTGCAGCCACTTACTGATGCTCATTTGTTTTCTTATATTTGTCACAGGCTTTCATTTACCAAGATATTTTAGTCAGAAGATTCAACTAGACATATTTGGGGGGATTTTAATATGTTCTTGGAAACTGTGGCCAACTTTGGTACTTTTCTGTTCTCTGGATACCAGTGCGCACATCTGTTTGCAGGCAGGTCTCTGATGGCGGACTTGAGCACTACCATTCCTGTTTTGCAGATTGATTGAAAGCTGATTATGTGTATATGGCTACTAAATTATTTCTTACAAAGGAGTATTAGTTTCAATTTTACATTTTTCAGTGAGTTGAATTTTAATAGTCAAATGGAAAATACTAAGAAAAAGAAAACTTTCAGATACATGAGAGATGAACAAAATACTTAGGATTCACACTTTTTCATGTCTGCCTCCTGGCTAGCCAAACATTTATGTTTTTCAACATGTGAGCATATTGAATATTTTGTTTGCTTTCATATGCATCAGTCATACAAATCTTTTAACCACTCTCTTCCAAAACCACAGTTGATGTGCTTTTTCTTTGCTTTAATTTCTGTGAAGTTATTTCACAATACCTGAGCTGTTAAGTTATGCTTACTAAGTTATTTCAATGTTAGTTAAGCTGTTTCATTTCATGATTTCTTAAAGCACTGTCTAGAATCCAGGCAGTTATGCAAATCACTAAACTTCAGTCCTTGTGTCTGAATGATTTTTTCAGTTCTAGGTTTGTTTGGTTTGTCTGTTTTTTTGGTGGTTTTTTTTTGCGGTTTTGCTTTGTTTGATTGATTGGTTGATTCATTTTTTGTTTTGTTTTGTGCTAGGGTTGGGTTTTGGGGTTTTATTTTTTTTAAAGCCAAAGTTTTGGGGGGATTTAAAGGATAGCTTATGGGGTGAAGTTTAGCATAAAGGAGTAAGAAGAATAAAAGGAAATTCTAGCACAGGTTCATTATGCTTTAGCTAGAAGAAATTTTATTCCCTGTCTCCTCTTTGCAGGCCAATGTCCTCATCAGCGAGTGTACAAAGAAAACACTGTTGTGGTTCTTTTGTTTTATTTTATTAAGTATGCCTGGAACCTATATTAAAAAATGCAAATTTTGTGCCAAAATGTTTTTTAAATGTTTTTTGTTCACAGAAATTATTGGAAATAATTTTCATAATTTCAGAGGAACAGGGTAGAGTAAGCTAAGAAGCGTCAAAACTGAGTGCTGGAAAATAAATACACAGAAAATATAAATAATTTATGTAATTTTTAGATTAAATTTTACCATCAACTTCAAAAAACATTTAATGCATGCCCTCTGTATATTTTACAGTTTAGCTGAGAAAGTATGTAACTGATCACTTTGCCCCAACCTCCAGTTGGAGGGAAAGCTATGCACACTTTCTGAAAGCTGGGCTTTCTGCCTATAATAGAAATGTCCATTCTTGATCATGTTCTGAGAGTAGAAATTCAGCTTAAGTCTAGTATTCTTTTCTGAAGATGTCTAGCCAGAAGTGAATAGTAAGTGCTGGGATTTATGGGAACTTTGGATGGCTAAAAATAATAGCTTACTCTAAAATGTGTTTGGTTTCATCCTGGTTTTAAGATATTTTTGAGACAAGGCAAGTTGTAGGCATTGAGAGTACTATGCTATACATGTTGTACCAAGATCTCTCCCTCCCTTCAGCCACAGGACTCTCCCTAATAATGCTGGAAGTTAAAATGAATCATTTATGAGCATCAGTAGACACATGGGTGGGGCCTTTTTTTAAACTGGTATTTTGTTGATGCAACATGTGTGACAGCCTCTTAGTTCTGAATATAAATGTTACTGAGAGGAAATTAGGTTGGTTTCGCAGAGGAGATCTGCCAGACCTTGCCGTGCACCTTGCTGAGGAGCAGGTACCTCCACCAGGACTGTGCTTCAGATACTAGTACATGTAGAAGAAAAATGGAAGGTGAGTGTCTTGAAACTTTACTATCCCTTGAATCAGGACTGAAAGCAGAAATAATTAAATGATCAGGTGTATGGACATAAAACAGTGCATATATTTTGGGGTATGGCATCAAGTTTGGATTATTTGTATGTTTGAATACTCTTTGAGGAGTTAGTGAGAAAGGGGAAAAAAAACTATTTAAAACAAAACTTATATAAAGCAAAAAGAGAGCTATGGATAAGATTTTGTGAAACAAACAATTTTGAGATAAGAAATAGCATGGAAAAGAATACATTTTATTTCCAACATGAAGTAGAAAGTGCTAGTGCTAGTACTGGTATTCCCATGCTATAAGCAATTATTTCACAATGAATACCTGAAGTATTCTGCCTCGAATGACGGCACAACATGAATTGTTAGAGAAAACCCAGTGAGTGGTATTGATGATTAGGTTCCTACCAGAAGCAGAAAACCAGTAAGAGATGTGAAATCGCATTGTCTTTAGTATTTTTTTCTGACTTGTCTTTGCTTAAAGCAATCGTTTGTTCTCTTGTGATCCAGTTGTGATACTTAAATCTGATAAGCAAACTGTGGGCTGACTTCAGAGAAGTTCCTTGGGAAAGATGTAATATCTCTACTCCCTGATGTTCCAGTTCATCTGGATTAATGAGTGGATGAAGAGTATTTGTCTTGGTTTAGAAACACCTCCAGAGGCCGGACAAGGATCAGATTCTTTCAGTGTTCTTGTACACTGGAATTTGCCATGTGTGCCATAAGTACTTTCTGCTCAACCAGTACACTTTATGTTATGGTTGACAACTCTCATCAAGATATGAGTTTTTCAGATCAATTCTGTTGCTCTTTCTTCTCGGCACATATTATGTATTTGTAAGCAATAATGATGTAATCTGCTGCCATATTCCTTGGTTGCTGTTGATAACATGCAAGTTTTTGACATGGGTAGCACCCAGGTCTGCTGAAGAGCTAAATGACCACTTCATTAGCGAATTTAAGTAGTTAGATGAGAAATGAGATATTTTTATTCAAGGAAACAAATCCAAAAAAAAGTGGTGGTTTGTTTTTGTTTTTTTTTTTCCTTTCCCTACCCACCCTCCCCTCTCAAATAATTTTAATTATGATTTAATTCAGGATGTGATCCTGGGAAACTTCACTGGTTTGTGTTAAAAGTGTCCTAGTCCCATGGGCTTAACTATGAGTATCCTTTTATGTGGATACACCCTTGGTTCTGCATGGGAAAAATTAGTTTCCTTTAAATACCAACTCTGTATTCAACTTGGAGCCCATACAGGTAGCAAAGTTGTATTGTTAGATTTTTCTGTAGGCTTAGCAGGACCAAACTTAACTCTTTAGAATTATAATAATGTACAGGACTTTGTACTTCAGTAAACCAAATTTCCAAAACTGCTGAGAATCTGTGGCTCCCATTGTCTTCAATTAGTGTGAAGCACTTTTGAAAATAAAAAGTTGTATGCAAATAAGCAAAGATGAATGTTGCCACCCAACCTTCTGGCACCAGTGTCATAATTACTCCTATGAAATGACTGATATGCAGGCATGATGCCTAAGGGGGAATCAGCCAAGATTTTTGTCAAGCTAATCATAGCACTTGGGATAGATTGTCAGCATTTTTAAATGTCACAATTTGTGAATATTTCCTTACCCATTAAGTTCCTCAAAGACATCTGAAAACTTTTATGACTTTGGGAGTGCAGAATGAGATATTTTCATATGTATTTAACTTTATTTACAATTTTGTGTAGATATTTATGCATATTTATTTTTTCATAAATCATCTAAAGTACAACTTATGCTTTCAAATACCTACATTTGTTATCAAGTTTTTAATGATTCTATTAACTTTATAATTTTACTACTTGTATAAAAAACCCTCTCAAATGATACCATGTGCAAAATATTTTCTGTCTAGCTGTGGTTAAAAAGTAACTGTCTGTAGATAGTGTGTTATAATGTGGAGAGAATATTACAATGCAAAATCAGTTTTTCAGAGAGAGAAATACTAATGTTGTCCCTTAGCATCAAGTATTTATAATAAAAGCAGACACTATATAAAAGAAGTGAAACTTGTACCACAGCTTTAAAAATCAAAGGGTTAGACAAGTTTCCATCTGCAAGCTAGGAAAATGGTGAACTTGTAATGGTACTTTTATGGATGTATGTCTCAATTTCAGTGTTGCTGAATTTTGAATGAAGTCTTGAATGAATTTTTGAAAGAGTTATCTCTGTCTTTCATCATTGCCTTCTCTTTCACCTAATCTTAACCACAGACAAAGACGGGAACTTAATTATATGTGGGTTGTTTTTTTTTTTCTTTGTGTTCCTTTCTCTGTCCTGCAGTCATTGAGCTGGGAGATGTTGACTTGAACTGTCCTTCCAACTGTCAAATACACAATACCCATTTCTTTGGAACTGACAGACAGATCATAAGGAGAGGGCAAGCCTTCAGTTTTTATGCTCATTTCCAAAATCGGGAATGGGATGACTCCGTGGACCAGGCTGTTTTCACCGTGGAGACAGGTAGTCACTGCCAAACACTGTAGTCTTTCCTAGTTCTTTGCTGATTTGTAAAATTTCCCATAATCTTCAGTGACAACATTCACCTTCCATGTGAAGAGACTACCTTCCCCTAAGCCAGGCAGTTCTAATATGTAGTTTTCTCACTCTACTACAAAAGTGACAAGTGAAAAAGAAATCTACCCTTGGGAGGTTTGCCTTGCAAACGATAGCTAAGCAAATTACTACCCCTTTACATGTGCTTTGTTTATTCTGATGGAAGTTGCTTTTATTTTCCTGAAAAGGCCTCAGACCTTGTGAATCAAATGAGACAAAATGTACCTTCCCAATGGGCAGATGTCTGGATCAAACCTGCTGGAGTGCTTCCTACAAAATTCATCAGCCAAAATGCATCAGTATCAGCGTGTTTCCTCCCTCTAATGTCTGCATTGGCCGCTATATTCTCAATATGCAAATCACATCTTGTGGTCACACATATCAGCGATGTCTTGGAGATTTTTATGTGCTTTTTAACCCTTGGTGTGCAGGTAAGTACTCCAGTGAATATCAGACAGTTTTAAGAACATTGCTAGTGATGAGTAAAAATGTGAAACATATTTATTATTTAGTTGCTAAATAAAGGATGTAGTCACAGAAATGATGATAAACATGGAGGGGATTTGTTTTTTGTTATTTTTTATTTTTTTCTTTCAAGTTCAAAACTGTCTCAAGCCAGTGTTTTGATTTGTTTTCCTAATGATAGCAGGGGTGAGGTGGGATATTTTCCCACAATTTTTACAATATCTTGACAGGCTAGAAAGCATTGGGGGACAAACTCAAGTACAGAAAGTTTCCTCTGTTCATCAGGAAACACATTTTTACTGGAAGGATGACTAAGCACTGGCACAAGTTGCCCAGAAGGGTTGTGGAGTCTCCATCCTTGGAGATATTCAAAAGCCATCTGTGAAACTGGCTGGAGGTTAGGCTAGATGACCTCTAGAGGTCCCTTCCAACAAGAACCGTTTTGGAATTCTATGAATTCCGTATTATCACCATGAAATAGCATAGCACAAATACAAATTAAATTCTGTAGATCTGCCTCTGGTAGCAAACAATTCTGGATTCTGTAGGACCTTGCCAAAATCATTACATGACAAATATGCACATTGTCTGTGCTGATTTGATCAAAATCAGATACATGACTCTACATGCTCAGTGTTTGACTTGTAGAACAATTTAGTGTGAAGATAAATTGCAAGCTCTTCCATCAGGTGACTACAGCAGGGAGAAATTTCATAGAGATAGAATCTAGCTGTAAGTAGGAACGAATTGTCTGCAACTGTTTAAAGAGCCCACAGCCTTTTATATGCTTAAAAGTAAAAAATGAAAAATTGGTAGGAAAAGAAAGAGGGATCCAGTAAAGCAGAAAATACAGAAGTGAGAAGTGTACATTTTGTCTCAATGATAGCTCTCCTTTTCCAGATGACCCTGTATATATGGACAATCAGGCTCATAGAGAAGAATATGTTCTGAATGAACATGGAATATTGTATGAAGGAGTTCACAAGCATATTACGTCTCGACCATGGCACTTTGGACAGGTACTTTTTGAGGAGTTGTTCAGAAATAGATGTCATCCATATACTGATAAATGAAGTGTTATCTGTATTTTTTTTTCAGAAATATATGCTGCATTTGCAGTGCAAAAGTGTTTAGGATCAGTCCAAACTATGCATTCACAGAACAAAAAGCCTGAAATCTCACTCTAACCCAAGTAACTGGAAGTAAGTTTTTTGTAGTAAAATTCAGGAAACTGCACAATATTCTAGGAATAGGTGGAACAAATCTTGTGCTTCTGAGGGAAAGTTATTCCATTAGTCAAACATGAGTAAAAATGATCCATTTTTCAAATTGGTTTTCCTTCAAGCAAGATAGACAAAACCATGTAGACCACCAAGAGCTGTGACTGATAAGAAAAGCAAAAAACAGCGGCAGCAGAGGAGAGAGAGGGAAACTCATATAAGCAAAAAAGAATGGATTATTGACAAGAAAGGTGCTTTATCAATGTCAGAATACAATGATGCCTGTGTTAACACCTCTTTCCTCAGTTTGAAGATGGGATTCTGGATATCTGCTTGAAGATCTTAGATATGGGTGCGAGTTACCATCATGGCTCTGATCGTGACCATTGTTGGCGCAATGATCCCGTGCATGTCAGCATGGTGGTAAATCACATGGTAAGACCTCTAGTAGCATGAGATTTCTGAATAGATTGGGTCATGCTTCATTATATAGAAGGAACAGACTGCACTGTGATACTGTGAACACTATGATAAAGGAAAATCCTTTCTGTGCTGAGATTCACAGGAAAAATAAACTTGTAACACTAATCTCTGATAATTCTGAGACATGCTTAAGATGTGAAGATTGGTCAGATATTTGAAAAAGTTGTTTTTATTTTCTCTTTCTAGATAAGCAGCCATACCACTAACAGCATCATGAAGATTCCAGAAAACAATGATTACCTGAAAGGAACAAAGCCATTTTCCTGGAATGGAAGTGTCCCTATTCTTCAGCAGTGGTACAACGGCAGATGCCGGCCTGTCAGATATGGGTACTGTGGGTCTCTTGCTTCAGTAATGTGTACAGGTATGATATTTCAGTCTCCCCTTCCCTTGTTTATCCAAAAAAAGAAGAGAGAAAACAAGGATCAAAAATTACTGACCCTAAAAACTACTTGAAAAATATTACTCATAAGCATTTTACTAGAAAAAAAATGGAATATTTTTCTTCTGCTCCTAATATAGTGCTTATTATTCACCTATACAGGCCGGAATGCAAGAAAAACAGTCCTGTCTTTTCAATGAACTTTATACTATGTAGTTATCAATACTGCAACTTCTATTTAAACACAGAGCAAGTGCAACATCATTGAATAGTAAAATATTTGGAGTTGGATGGGACTTTTAAGGTTATCTAGTCCAATTGCCATCATGGTGCTCAAATTTATGCTTTGGGTGAAGTTTGAAGGATGGCAAAAACATTAAGTTATGAACAGAAAGAAGATGTCTAACATCTTCAAAACTCAAAAGCATCATACTATTTTCTGCTTTTACTGCAAAGGTTGAGATAATAGTGGACTAAACTCTATAGAAAAAATATTTGACTTCCAACATTACACCATTTATTTACTGCACCTACTTCTACACTGAAAATAGTTAAATGGAAATCCCATAGATGAATTTATATGTACCACACTATTTACAAGAAAAAAATAGTGTTTTATTAATGCAGAATCAGGTTAATGATTTTTGAACTTACAACAGATCTAGTTTTCTGAGTTTTTTTTGGTGGAGTTTGGGTTTTGGTTTTTTTGTTTGTTTATTTGGTTGGCCATTCCTTTCTGCTAGGTTTTTTCAGACTGCTTTTCAAGATTTAAAACAAGTTTTGAAGACAGAATTACTGCATTCCAAATATTGCCTCCTATCCATTGTGTTTCTATGAGTGCAAACTAGAATACAGGAATTATTTATAAAATAAATGAAGAATTTGCCAATTAATTGTGATTTGTAACAGCTCTTTTTTTTTTTTTTTCTTTCTTTCTTTCAGTGATGAGGTGTTTGGGAATTCCAAGTCGTGTTGTCACAAACTTCTGTTTTCCATGCTCAGTTGAGAATCCCCTTGGCATCAATGAGATTTTTGACTGTACTGGCAAAAACCTGTGTGGCAAAGACAAGTTATGGTAAATAAGACAAAGCTCTTATCCTCTTTTTAAAAAAAAATAATTATAGAAAAGATGGTGTGTAGGAATATAAGGAGGTCTATAAATCTCTTAGCAGGGCAGAAGGAGTTTGGCCTTGGCTAGACTCCTCTGTGTGCTTGTAAGATAAACAACTTTGCAGGCCTGTGAGAACTAGAAGCAGGCTGGATGAGGTCATAGATACAGCAGCCTTATAGCATTAGCCAATAAGTGATTGTTTAAGTGTATGAACACCAATAATACTATTGCACGTATACTTAGAGAATACTATAATTGTAGAGACACCTTTCAATAAACTGAGCTTTGCTGTTAATTCACATTGAATCGTCTGCACTGACTCAAAAGCCTCGCTCCCAACAATGGTGTAAATAGATTTTCAAAAAAGAAAAAAGCAAAACTTCTTGTGAGAATCCATGCTGCCTGCTTATCCTTCTCAGCTGAAAAAAGTAAGGCCATCAAACTCAGTAGCTGTAAAAGTATGAAGTAGATCATAAAATGCAATGGAAAATTAATTACTAATTTGGACTATTGTCTTCAGTCATAATTGCTTGGTTAATAACCATGTTGTCCTCCTGATGTTTCTTATAATGGATTGCTCCATTCCTGTAAACCTTTCAATTCATGTTCATATAACTATGATATTATCACTCTACGTAACATGATTTCATGTTTTCACCTTTGGCCAGAGTTTCACTGCAACAGAATTTTGTTTGTGTCCAAGTCTTATCTGTGAGACCTTTTAATGAATTTACTGCCATATCACATGTCAAAAAGATGAGGTCAAATTAAAATACTAGAGGAATGAGAATCTTATTTTAGCATGAAATACTTTATGGTTTATTTTTTGTTAAGCCATTAAAAATATGACTAAGTATGTGATTTTCCTCTAAAGAATCAGGAGGAAAGTGTTAGGAAAAGAAACTACTTAAATGAAAGAATTACGTTGTCGTGTTATCAACTAAAAGAAGCACATTTTGCAATCAGGTCTGTCGGGTTCTGGAGCAAATTTCCAGTTTCAGTGATGCAAAGCAAACAAAAAACCACTCCTGTCCCCAGTCATCATTAACAGTGTTAAGACATACAAAGACTTCAGTTGGCTAAAAGAATTATCTCTGATATGGTTCTCCTCTTCTGTAAGGTATAAAACTTGATAGTCCAAGAGGTATCTTTACTTGTATTTTCCTTCATCCTACAGGCGATACCACTGCTGGAATGAATCTTGGATGGCTCGCAGAGACATAAACCAGTGCTGTGGTGATTGGCAGTGTCTGGATCCAACACCTTTGGAAACAGGCAGAGGTAATTCTTTACTATGATTGTGATAATTTTCCTCATGTTATGTTGTTGAGTTTCTCTATAATTTTGTTCTCTGGCTTAGGTTTAGCTTGCAGCGGTCCTACATGGGTTCGAAGCATCAGGGAAGGGGAACTGGACTTGGATTACGATGGTCATCATATGTTTTCTCGAGTAAATTCAAACTATGTTGGCTGGCTTTCCCAAAACAATGCCAAAAGAACAAAATTTTTCTGTGACACTTGGCCATGTGGACAACGTCTAATCACCAAGAGTGTTGGCAATGAGCAATTCGAAGATATCACTGGAGCTTACAAGTATGAACTAGGTACGATGAAACATATTAATGGGTTAGAGGAAATTTTATATGCTAATCATATAAAAGGATCTGTGTAATCACTCCTGTGCTAAAATATGTAGAACAATTTGCCTTTTTTTTGTTTGCTGTAGGGTTTTCTATTTTTTTTTTTTCAGGAAGAGGAAGATGCTTTTGTATTCAAAGATCTTGATTTTTAAATGTCTAAATATATTTAGATGATTCAAACCAAGCACACAGTAATTAGATCCATTTAGGATAGGATAGAATAAGACAGGACAGGATAGGTTAGGATATTTCAATTGGAAGGACCTACAAGGATCATCTCGCCTTACTGTCTCACACTTCAGTAGTGACTGATAGTAAGAGCACTGTCCAAATGCCTCTTTTTAAGGTGCTAACAACCACAGGACATCAACCACCTCTCTAGGAAGCTTGTTCTAGTGTTTGACCAGCCTCTCAATAAAGAAATACTTCCTAATGTCCAGTTTAAACCTTCTCTGCCACAGCTTTGAACCATTCCCATGCTTCCTGTCACTGGACACAAGGATAAAGAGCTCAGCACCTTCCTTTCCACTTCTCCTCAGGAAGCTGCAGAGAACAATGAGGTCACCCCTCAACCTCCTTTTCTTCAAATCAGACAAACTCAAGGTCCTTAATCACTCCTCACAGGACATGCCTTCCAGCCCTTGGAATAACATTATTCATATGTACATGTTTTGGTCTCGTCTGTACAGTAGTTTAGAATATTAGCAGACTTGAGATAATCTAAAACCTCCAAAAATTCTTCTGTACCTAGGATTAGTGTCTTACTTGTTGCTTCTTGTACCAGGTCTGTCAGAAAATATAACTACTTACTAAATTCATGTATTATTAGAATATTCTGCTGTTCTTACTTCGATCCATGGATTACTGATTTTCACATTCCAGTGGAAGGGAGGAGTTCAACCAGCAAAATTGCCTAAAGGAATAAAGGGTGGATCACAGCTTACTGTATAATTGCAAGCTCTGTGGGGTTCTTTCTTTATTTTGGGTGTGGTCAGTTGAGGTTTTTTTGCTTGTTGGTTTGCTTAGTTCATTGCTTTTAGTTTGCTTTCTTTTTAAAAGGAGCAAAAAAGAAAACAATTAATAATTTCTTTTTTGGAGTGGTGTATTTTGCCTTTTGAGAGGCCTGATAGCATTTCATATTCACCCTTATCTTATAGACAGTTATATTTTGAGTTCTGCTAACTATACATTTATTTTTTTTCTATGTATTCAGACTGCTGTATCTCGTGTTTCATTATCTGGTGGATTTGTGCTACACCAACCTGCAACTTTAGGTTCCAGAAGAGAGAAGCAAAAAATTTAATTATCTTTATTATTTGGGTAGAATAATAATAGGCTTCTTGTACCTCTAGCAGATTCATTATCATGTATCTTCTTCAACAGGTTCTGTGAAAAACAAAGAAGCCTATTACCGGGCTTACAGAAGAATTCACCCAGGGTACTGCAATGCCTCCAATTGTCATATTGACAGAGAGTTATCATCTCTGAAAAACCCATTTCTGAGTGACTCTGGTATTAACATGAGGTTAAAGATGGCTAACTGCCCAATGTATGGTGAAGATGTCCAACTGCACTGGCTGCTTGAAAATTTGCGTAATGAAAACAAAACCCTGAAATTTAATTTGTGTGCACAAATTATAACCTACAGTGGTTGCCCAATGGATCAGTTTTGGAAAGACAGTGTGAATGTCACACTGGGCCCAAGGGAAGGTAAGAAGGTGAAATGGTCTAATACCCTGTTCTTTTCAGGAGACTGCTAGTTTTTATTATTTGTGGAGACTTCCTAATAGAGGTGGGAAGTGAAACACATACAGTGTTAAATATTGGCAGCTGAATTCCCTTTAGGGCGATCACTCAAAAATCAACACAGTGTCAATACATGTACAGTGAAAATGACATGTAAATTGTAGTCTTTCCTTAATTTCTCAGGGTTTAGAGAGTCTTTTGAAAATTGTTTCTGATCAAATTTCAATTCTGCACTCTATACTGATTACAAAGATTAAGTTGCAGTTGTCTATCAGAATTAACTATTTGAATTATTGCTTGAAAATTTGTTCTGGAATGAAAGCTTCCAAATTTTGAGTACTACTACTACTACCACCATTGCTACTACTAATAATAATAAACAGCAACTAATCTCCTTGTAAAAACACTGATATATTAATTGAAAATGGTGAAGCTTATTGTTGAAGATGAAAATCTATCACCCTAAGTCAAAAAATCCTGCCTGATTTCAAATATACTGTGATATAACTTGATATTTAATTAAGCCATTGTAGCTTTCAATTAAATTTTAGGAGGAAGGAAAGTGTCAATATTAGTAAAAAATCAGAAAAATAATAAAATAACTTTCTTTTACAGTGAAAAAAATTCCACTGTGTATATCATATAGTCAATATGGACCTTGTCTCTGTGATCACAACATTATGAAAGTAGTTGCTGTCTCAGATCCAGAGTGTGGAGAAGTCCTGATGGTGAGCAGGGATATTGTGATCAACAGACCACCGGTTATTGTAAAGGTAAAGAAATTTACTTATAGGATTTGTGATCTAAGGAACAGACTTAAGGACTCTTACTGGCTACTTCCTAGGTATGCCAATAAACTTGAAATAATGCATATTTTTCTTTCTTTTTTCTTTTATTATATTTTTTATTTTAGCAATATCGCTGTGATTTTTAAAGTAAAACAGTTGAATTAAAGTATAGAGGTCATAGAAGTAAATCAGAAAGAAATGTGTGCGAATAGTCCTTTTTGTTATTTTATTCCTTACATTTATTTACTTAATTGTTAATTTTGTAAGGGTTAAAACATACAGACATACAAAACATACGATGTGTTTGTTTATTTTCTGATCAGCTACTGAGCCAGCCCAGACTGAAAGTACCATGTACTGCAGAGATCTCCTTCTGCAATCCTCTCCAGGAAGATATGAAGAACTGTGTAATGACATTAGAAGGCTGTGGTTTATTCAAAGAGCCAATGACCATTGAGTAAGATCATCAATTATTTAAATGGAGATAACATTGGGGATTGAGTAAGGTGTGAGAGATCAGAGAAGGTTTTGAGGAAGACAATAGTTCTGACTTTTTGATGTTTAACATCCAAACAGGACTTTTTTCCCCTTATTACTCTGAGACTCCATTAAAAGCCTCACTCCTCTTGAAACTGATAGATCATTTAAAACTGGCAAGATTCACTACTGTTTCATTTTTCTCAAGATTTATTTTAAGTGAGTCTATTAAATTTCTAACTGAAAGGGAATGCATTCTTGTCTTTACAAGGGGTGGTAGCTGAGTCCCTTAAAATCCCATTGAGTTTATAATAGAATTCTCTAAATATTCATGAAGTGGTACCACATATAGGAACAATTAGAGAACGACAGTGAGAAATAGCGATATGCATTCTAAACTCATGGCATGTTAATCACAGGAAACTGGAAACTTCCAGTTAGTTTTCCTAGGAATAGTAGCTCTTCATTAATATGCATTGCTGCTCTTCATGACAAGGAGAACTGACAAAAGTATGGCTAGTTTTGAGGGGAAGCAATTAGGAGTTGTTCTCACTGAATAATAATGAACTTGATTCCTCAAAGCTGCCGATTGAATTTAGACTGCTGGAAATTGGAAGCAGTAAATACGTCTTTGAGGCAGAAGGTTACTGCGTTTTTGAAGAATTCAAGAGAGTATCCCAAATGATTTTCCAGTTCCAGTTACAGAATTGACTACAGGAGTTTTCCAAATTTTCTCTTGGGACAGTAGTTTTAACCATGCTTTTCAAAACAAAGAATGTGGGTTTTTTTGAAGTAAGACAAGATTAACAAAGTTATCATGACATGTTTCTAAAAACATGTCATAGGAAATCAAAACTAATTTTGTATACTCATCTTGTAGCACTTCGGGTCTCTGAGCTACCCACGGTCCTAATTCTTTTCCTTCTCTTGCTCCAGTCTGGGAACACTGGCATCCAACCAACAGGCACGGACTATTGTGGAGTTCACACCTTACAGGCTTGGCAGCCACCGACTCCTGGCCAACTTTGGATGCCACAAGTTTGCCTACTGCAAGGGATGTGCTAAGGCTGAAGTGTGTTGCTCTGCAGGCCAGAATGGCGTCCTACCTGTCAGCCAGAATGGGTCACTCCCAGTGTGTGAGAACAGCTCCCTACCCATGAATGGCTCTGGGCCTGTCCCTGTGGCAGACCCTGCATTCAATTCCATGTGTGAATATATATGTATCCCAGTGTGCAACCCGAACTGCAGTGCAGGAGGCCAGCCTGTGTACGACTTTGTGTACCTCCCTGCGGGTCATCCCTTATGCAACTCCATCTGCAACCAAGGATTCAATCCAAACATCAGTTCTGGTTTTGAGATGGGATGCGATCCTGGGTTCCGTGTCATATGTGAGACTGTGCCTCCTGCTACGTGTACTCCGATGTCTCCAGCCATGTATGGCTCTATGACTGCCCCAGCATCCAACCCTGTGTGCACCCCTATGCCTCATGTGGTGTTTGAGCCAGGTCCTGCTCCCACACAGTTGCCTGGTGGAGGTGGAGGGGGGCCAATGTCCTATTCTGTCTCTGTGCCCGCGAATAATGCGGTGAGTGCATTGCTGACCCACTTCATGGCTGGTCCCAGTCCCACTGTGGCAACCCAGGCAGTCCCTACCCATATGTCTGCTCCACCATCCTACTCCATGTGCTCTCCAGTGGTCCACACCATTGGTAGTCCTATGCCAACTGCAGCTCCTCTTTCAGTGCCTGGTGCTTCCATCTCGCATGTTGTCTGTGGCTCCACACCCTCTCCCATCACCCAGCCTCCATGTGGCCCAATGGCCACCGTGCCCTCCCAACCCTTGAGTGCCCCGGCAGCACGCGGTGTGTGCTCCCCAAGCCCCGGCCCAGTGGCTTCCCCCGTGCCCCGCACTGCCGAGCGTAGCACTCCCCCGACAGGGCTGCAGATGGGGAGCGCCTCACCGTGCTCCCCAGCCTCCCGTCCTGTGGGACCGCCGGCAGCCCACTCGCTGTGCTCTCCAGCCCCCCGCCCCGTAGGGCCCCCTGCAGCCCACTCGCTGTGCTCCCCCACCTCTGCCTCGCTGGGGGCTCTGGGGGCGCGCCCTGCCAGCTCGCCCGCCGCTCAGCCCTTGGACTCGTCGGCAACAGCCTGCCTCCCCTGTCCGCCGTCCCCACGCCCCTTCTCCGCTGCCACAGCCCAGTCCCTCTGTGCCCCCACCTCTCGCTCCATCTCCCGCCTCGTGGGCACCCCGGGGTCGCGCTCATTGTGCGGTTCTCAGTGGGGCCCCTCCTATGACACCACCACTCGCTCGGGCTCCTATTCTGCATGGGCTCCCACCTCCCGATCGCTGTGGAGCCCCGAGGGGCGCTCGGGCTACTCCTCATCCCGCACTGCCTACGGCACTCTCACACGCCCTCTGTACAGCTCCTTGTCCCGCTCCTCCTACAACACCTTGCCCCGCTCTGGCTACACCACCCTACCCCGCTCCACCTCTCCCCCTGCCTATAGCACCCTGACCCGCTCCGGATCATGCCCCTCTGGCAGCACCCTGGCCCTGGCAGGGTCCCGCAGGCCCTGGAGCCCAAGCAGGAGCACTCTCACCTATTTCAAACGCAAATACCTGTGATGGAGAGTAACCTGGGAAAACCCAAAGCCAGGGTATTAAAGCCGGTGTGTAGACACTTTGAAAGAGGTTAGAAGTAGGGTGATGAGGAGCAGTGCGTATAGTCCTGAGCATTTATTTAAGGATTTGAGATGTGCCAGAAAGCAGGCTGCCAGCCAGCTGCTGAGGGATGCAGTCGATGTAATACTTGTACGTCTTGAGATATAGTAGGTGGAAGTGACAAATGAACATGCTCCCCGTGGAGCCATGGTGACAATAGTTGCACAGTCCAGGTAATCAGACTTACTTGCTCAGTCAAGCTGTTTTATAAATGATGGTCTTTCACTCACTCTTCTCTTGAGTTCCTGCAATGTGTATTTCTGAGATCTCCCTGGGATCTTGCACTTGTAGCAAATCTCTCTCCCTGCACGAATTGTGATGTCCTTGGGATTTTGCAAAGAAGTGGCAGCAGCCATGCTGTAAGTCTTGCCTAACAGGCACTGGGCCTCTGAGCCCCACTGTTGTGGCTCAGGTCAGTTCTGTGTGCACTCATATTTCCCTGGCTCTGAGGCAATGGAAACTCTGGAGGTTGTGGAGTAACTAAATTGTTACCAATCAACTGAAGAGTTTAATGGATTTTCCCCCCTTTTTTCTTTTCTTAATAATAAATTTAGTATTACTACTCTTGATGTTGTTCCAGTATCAGAGATCCAAAAGCCAGATTAGAAAAGCTGCAAAACTCAATGAATAATTAATAACAATTAATTTGTTTTTATGACTGAATGTTTTCCTTGTTTTTCACATTCTAAAAATGTTCTCATATATATTGTGTGCATTAGGTTTATGGGAAAAGCTCTATATCCACACCTGTGCCTTTTTGATTCAATATTGCTAGGAAACTTCTGTCGCTAGATCTGAATTAGAAAAGGACAAATGATTTTTACCTTTATTTCCAACACCCAACCCTCCCAACTGAAATGTTAAGGAGATTATTGGAAATGTATCTTCTTCAGATGATTGATACTGTTTTAATGCTAACCTTCTCCAGGTGTTTTAGGAGTGGAAATCAAATATTGTCATAATGAAACTGTCCCTGAATTTTTGATTTCCTCCCAAGAATTTAGGACCTACTGACATGTCCCATGCCTCCTTTATTTTCCTCTGGTACTCCATTATTTTTAGTAGCAAGTGCTAGTGGGGTTTTGTGGTAAGATAATTTTGCTGGTGCTGCAGAGTTTTCAGTTATGTAGCAATAGTATTTCAGTAGTATCATTGTAGTTCACGCCCCTATGTAATGAGGTTGACCAACCTTCTGAGGATTTTGAAAAAGTGTAGTGTCAGATGGTATCTATGAACGTGCCAACACTATCAACTGCCTAGCAATTCTGAATGTGGTAGAGGAAATATTTACCTGGATATTGTAATCGAGTGGTAATAATTCAGTGACTTGGTTTTTTTACACAGTTTCAATAGTCTCTGTTAAGTATATACTGACAATTTCTTTGCCTGATTGACAATAAAAATGGAAATTAAAAAAGCACATGTAATTCTGGGGTTTTGTTTGTTTTTTTTTTTTGTTTGGTTGGGGTTTTTTTGTTTGTTTTTGTTTTTTCCCAGTAATAGCTCTTGAAAAGTGAGGAATAAATCTCTTCATGTGAAACTTGATGTGAAACCTTTCATGGTCTGTAAAAATCTCAATCCACAGAAATGCCAAAATGAAGAAACCTTTGGATGGCAGATCAAGGATAGAAAAGATATCAATAGTATCTACTTAAGTAGAAAAAAATGTTCTTTTTGGTTTTGTTTTTTTTTTTTTTTGGAAGTGTTAATACTACATGGCAGCTACATAATTATCAAATAGCATTTCCAATTTCTTTTCTCAGTAGTGGCTTGAACTTCTCTGATGTCCCTAGCTTGATTTCATGCTTCAGAAACTCCAAAGATTCGGTCACTAGGAGTTGTTGATGTACAGACTTCCCTCCCCACTCTGCCTGCTTTTACATGCTGAATATGCATTGCTTTTGAGAACGGTAGTAAGTTCATTAGAGCCATAGAGAATAAGAGAAATAATTAAAGTTCAAAATAATTCTAATAGTGAAGAAATCATACTGAGTGTGTTGTTGTCCTGTACAGTCTAGCAACAACAAAAGGTAGCTTGTAGTCTCCTAGCAATATATATATATACATGTCATATTCATTGGGGTGAAGGGGCAACATATGGCCACCTAAGCAAAAAAAACAAAAAACAAAAAACCAAAACCAATAACAACAAGAAGTCTACCAAACAACAGAATTTAAATTATCGCCTTCTTAAATGTTTATCAGTGAAAGGCTCTAGACTGTGTTTCATAAGGTAACTTATGGCAGGAGACATGGTTTAAATTTCCACAAAATTTGTTTTGTTTTGTGGTGGGTTGGTTTCTTTGTGTTTTGGGTTTTTTTTTTCCCCATAATTGGCCAAAAAAAAAATCAGACCAAACTGACAATCTCAAAAGTACTTTCTGAAGTAAAACCCACAAGAAATTATGTTCTTTCTTTCCTAATGTGTTAAATATATGGGAGATTATCAGTACTCAGTCATGTGGTGTGATACATAAAGAAGTCTATTTTAGAGAATGGAAGGCCAACTCAAGTATGACAATTACAGTCATCAGCTATTAAATACAGTCAGTCTTGTCATATTTTTGTGTTCAGAAATACATTTCTAATTTTAATCTCGGTTCAGCCATGTATTTTATTTAAGTGAGGGAAATATATTCACATTTTTCCCTAAGCAATGAAGGTGAAAAAAGGCACTTCTTCATGTATTATTATAGCTGCCTCTTCTATGATTTAAAATAATAAATGGGAATACTGGAATTTATTTTTATGCCCAACTAAAATGAGTTTGTATTTATCTTAAAGATGAGAAAGAATCTAATATGTGGTAGTCTTCAGTTCTTATCCCTAACACTTAGACCTTCACTAATCATTTTTAGATGGGAAGTTTTGAAGATTTATCTGCAAGTTGACTGTTTCACTTTTAATACTTAAGGTTTGTACTTCTTTGGATATTTGGTGATGGCATAACATAAAATGCTTGAGTGAAATATGATTTATATATTCCATTACCTGCAAGAAAAATGTTGAAAGCTATAACTCACTGGACAAATTTCCTTTGAAACATTAGTTATTGAGGCAAATTAAATTCAATATATTGTATCAGACAAGAAGATTAAATTAGGGAAACTCTATTAATTTTATTTAGTGTTAAAACCAAACAAAATATTTTGGAATCTGTACTATGAATTGTATAAAATGAAGAAATTAAATATGCTAACCAGGAAAATGTGAAAATATTCAAAATGCAAAAGATGACAAGGATTTCTCTTTTTGTTATACAGCAATTTTATGTCTATGCTGTATACTTCCATTATATCTGAATTTTCAAAAGTCAATTTTTTTCATAATGCATTTGCAGAAGTGTTTTTTTATAAGGAAAGGTCTCTATTTGTAAACATAATTCCTATTCAAATATTTTATAGGTATCCCAGCTCTTTCTTCCTTTTGATGTCTTAGCTGGGACGCATTTCTTCCACGCCTTTGGATGTTCTTCCTTCTTTGTCTTTGAACTGTTTGTGATGTGCTTGTACGCTCATTTGTATTGAGTAGCTTTCTGACTCTGACTAACACCAGAATAAAAGTTTCATGCAGAATACCAGTGCAGGACTCAAAACAGAAACTATTCCCAGCCCAAGGATCAAACACAGTGTACGTGCACCACTGAGTCTTCATTACTATTCCGTTGCTTGTTTATAGAAATAATTAAATCTGCTACCACATTACTTTGGATTTTAAATCTATTTGTTTCAGATGGCCACACCTGTCTAACTTTTCAACTAACCATAGTTTTCTAATTCTTCTCTCCTGAAAAAAGTTGCCATTGATGGTGCTGAGTAGATGGAATTAGCTATTTGAGCAACTCGTTTTTTTTTTTTTTTTGCGTGTTCGCTAGCCATCATACATTGGAATTACCAGTGCTACAGGATTTAGATAAAGAACATTCACTGATGCATATGACTTGGAAATTAAATATCTAGACAACCAGGAGTTATGTAAAAAGAAGGGAAAATATTTATGGTATAAGTAAATATCACCACTATACATTATTTCTTTTTAGAAAATCTCCACTGTGATTCTCGTGTTCTCTAAGGCATCAGTCTTTCTGAATATCAAACCTCAAATTTCATTAAACCTCTGACAATATGTCAAGTGAGCTCTAGATTAATTAGAAATAAAGAAATGCTAATTTTTGAGATAAGTATTATCAGGAATCCTTGTTGGCCCAATCTATTAAAATATACCAGTAAACCTAATCCATCATCTGCAGCAGTTTCTGGGTGTAGAAGTCAGACACTGGCTATTAACCCTGACCTAAAAATACTCTGTAATTCTGACTGAGTTATATGTAGCATCCTCATCTGTAATTTTTGCTTATCTGTTAATTTTCTTTTGACATTTTATTGGCCTTTATCCCTTTTCCAAACAGGTGGAACAATTAGAATAGCCAGAGGCTTCTTAATTGCAAATATCATCAAAATTCCTACAATAGCCTTCATTAGACATTTCTGAGTATCTAATAGGGAATTCTGTCTTCAGAGCACAAGCATTATAAGACTGAGAGAATACTGAGGGTTTTGTAGTGATCTTGTTTCTTTCCTTTAGCTGATCTCAGTCAATTATATAATAGCGTGAGTCATTAGGGGTCCCAACTGCAATTTAGCTGAATACTAATACGTGCACTTTTCTGCATCACTGACTAAGGCCACTTGCCAAGGACAGAATTAATGCAGAAGGAATGATAAGCAGGATTCATTGAGACCTGGTCTAGAAGAACTTCACACTGAAAGTTCATATGCTTCCATAAAACTAGATAGGCAGATTATTCAAATAGCACAGATCAAACAGAATTAATATATAGAAGGGTTGTCTTATACATAAGGCAAAAATTAGGCACTAAATGCCAAAAATTACAATTCTGAAATTTTTTTGATGGTTACTACTTAATTCTGGTGACACCCAAGCCCTGCAGGAGCCTTACTGCTCCTTTTTAAAATCTTGAGGTGTCTAGATTTATGTCCCAATATGTATTGATTTTTGAGCCACTCTGATCTGCACTGTACCTGGTGTGCTTCTCATTATGTTTAAGACAAATCAAGGTCCAGAAGCTAGATATTTCCAGCCCGAATTTCTTTAGTAGTATAATCCTTGATGTGGTCAGAACACATGTAGTATATTCAAAAATTTTATGAGTAGTATTTTTATATTTAAGATACTCTTTAATGTTCTTCTTTAATGCGAAATGCAAGCACAGATGTAAGCTAGACCCAAAATATAGGACATACATGCAGAGTTGTGTCTTATCAATATCCCAAAGGACTTATTTTCCTTCTGTTTCTCTCATGATATAATTTTACTTTTTTTCCCCATCCATTGCTAAAGAATGCCGTCTTTCTCTTTACCATTACAAAAGAAACAGTAATTTTCTCTGTCTGGGGAGAGCATTTCTGAAAGCAAACCACATATTCAGTTCCAGTAAGCAAAGAATCAAGTAGGAAACTACCTCTTGATATAAATGTTCCAGGGCACTTGATACTGGTAGCTTTGTTCTGCTGATTCCCTGAGGGATGGATGTAGCTATTGCTTTGAGTGATGTTCATAAACCCCATAGTATAAAGTTTTTCCACCTGCTTGTTTGCTAAATGATTTCTTCCTGAGTGTCTCTACAGTGGAAGGCAAACTACCTGCCCAAATTCCCTGGTAGTATACAGTCCACTAACGCTCTTGCCATCCACATAGAATCATATTCTTGATTTATTTTAGAGGAAAATGAATGAATGAATGAGCAGGAAAGCTCCCAAAGATCAGTTGTTGCAGAGTATGTAGAAAAGGCATTGCCTTCTCAGTAGAAGTTTCTGGTTCAACTCGATGATCGCTGTGGGTTTCTTCCAACTCAGAGAATTCTGTGATTCTATAATTCTTTCCATACTCCCTGAATCAAAATCTTGTTCCTTAATGCCAGGAAAACACATTCTTTAGAAGAATAAAACATAAGATTTTATGATTTTTTTTTTTTTCCGGGGGGTGGAGGGGGAAAGGAAAGAGGACGGTCTTTTGCTGATCCAAGCTTTGTAGCATGAAATATCATTGCTTTTCACACTCTAATAAACGACATTCACAGAGAAGGGGTGTCCAAATCTGTCATTGTGGATAGGCTTAACTACTGAACTCTTTCCTTATATGCCATGACTGCCCTGAAATGGTGAAACTATCACTTACCCTTCTGTGAGTACAGTAGCCACTTTGATGTTTGAAAGGGATCTTATGTTAATGAAATGTGAAAGGAGCAAGGACTCTCAAGAAAGTGGAAGTGATGATGCAAATACAAATAATAAATAGGTGTAAATGTTCTTCTGTCCTAAATACATTAATCTTTCTTTCACTTACCCTGTATGCTGTTTTTTAGAAAAAGACTGTCTACAAGATTTAATTTACAAAGATGTTAATTATTTGAGTTGCTTTTAGATGTAATCTTAACTTCTGTATCTTGGTCGATAGAGCTCTAGAAATCTGACAAAAGAAAATAATTGTGAAAAACTTCTGCAAGATACTGTCTTTGAGGATGAAATAATTTTTATAGTTACATATATTAAAATGTATATATTTCCATCTACATAAGATGGAAAATTCAGTGGAAAAATGTTAGTTGTGTTTAGAGTTTCCCCACAGCAGCAGTCTGCAGTCAGTCAGTCAGTGCAGCAGTATCAATCACATACAGAAGGCTAACAGATGCTGCCAGCTCCATGGGGCCTGCTGCTGCCACAGCACACACAGGTATTCTGGACAGAGAGGATCCATATCCAGAGAACAAGCAAATTTGAAATTATTTGGGAATCTGTACTGAAGGTCAATTGGTGGAAGCATGAAATAGTTTACATTCATGTTATTTAGGTTATATATAACACCTATTTTTCCTTTATTTTCCTTTTTTTTTTTTAATCTTTTCAGTTGAAGAAGTACTACTATCAGTAGTAGTAAGAAGTACTAATAGTACTAATAGGAGTAAGGCAAAACAACTGCTGAATGTGTGGACAATAATTTTATGGTAATTTTAAAGCTTGTGATTTATTGACTGAGTTTTTGTTCAAAAAGTTTAGTCCTCAATTTGGTTTTGAATTCAAAAATAAGCTAAAATAAGGCTGAAGACAATGATCTTCCTTTCACAAGTATAGGCATACATCTATTGGTATATTGGAGCTAAAATCTCTTCCATATAAATTTTAAAAGTGAAAAAAATATACTCTCTGTTGTAAGAATTGTAAGGAATTAGTTGACAGGTCCACAATGGAGTACTTCCCCAACAGTTAAATTCCTCTTAAAATTGCCAAATTATCTGTTTTGTTTACTTCTCTTCATTTTTTTTGTTTGTTGGTTAGTTCTTTGTGAATCAGCAAACATCTGAAAATAAGAGAAAGAAAAATCAAATCTTTTTATTGTGATAAAAAAGCAGATAATGGAAATGACAGAGCACTCTTTTGTTATTTCCATTTCATCTTAAAGCACTTCAGAGCTTAGAATGTGGGTATTTTCAGCAATAAATATTGGATATAGTGCAAATTGTTTATAATCTTAGGACTCAATAAGAATAAGAAAGAATTTGACAACCTATACTTAACACAGCTAGACTCTTCTGCATTAATAGGAAAATTGAAGAAGCAAATTTAATTTGGATTGCAAATTTTAAGATAATTTTGCTAGGCTTTTATGTGAGCACCACAGTTTTGTCAGAAACTATTAAAGTGTAAATTGCAGCTGATAAACCCGTATTATTATTCTGAAAGAAGAAAGGACCTCTTCCTTAATGGGAGATCTAAGCACTGCTTTATTATTTGGCAAAGTGTTGTGTTTGATTAAAAATAATGACATTGGACACATAACTATTTGGATTTGAGTTGCTCCTACAAATCAGGATGCAAGTTTTATGAATCTGTGTTAAGTGTGCTTAAGTAAGATAATGTTTAAGTAAGCATTATCTTCATCTGCCTCACTGGAACTAAAAAGTGCATTTAAAACAGAGCAACTGTTTAATTATTTGACTGAGTCCTACCTGATATGAAGATACTACTCACTGCATGGCTTAATGAATCCCCAGATAATAAGCTGAGAATGTTACATCTGAAAAATAACAGAGTGAAATAAGAGCATTTGAGTTCTAAATCATTTATCTCAGATACTAGAAGAAAAAAAGAAAACTAGTAAGTGGTTCATGACATTGGATTGGACATAAATAATTATTTGGTTTTGTTTAAAAAAAAATACAGTATGTTACAAAAATGCCCTGTATTGACATTTTTAATGGTGAAAAGTTTAAAGAGAAAAAAAGGTTTTTGTGTTGATTCATAATTTCAAGGTACTTGAGAGGTAAGACCAAGATGTATATTTTTGTCTAAAAAAAACCATTTTGAGGGATAGCAGTATGAAAAGCAGATGAAAGTATTTAGAGCTTAAATGTCTAAGACCTGAAAATTAAACCTCATCAAAACATTGAAATAAACTATTTGGGAGAAAACAATTGACATCCTCTTGTGGACATTACTAGTTTCCAAGATCAGTGTATATAATGATGCTCAAATAGCCTCTTTTAATGAAGAAATTTTGACATCTATTTTTCAATGTCTGGCAAACTGTATATACTTTCAAAAGAGTAAAGATTTAGGTTGAAAATACTTGATTTACCATTAAGAAAATCTGCTTGAGCTTTCTAGGAATGCGGAGCTTCAATTGTACTCCAATTTTTGACCGTGCCTAACATCTGTCAATGTTAAAATCCATGATTTTAAGTTTGATGGATTATGGGTTTTGCATTAAAAGTGAGTCTTACTCCATTTTGTGTTATTTAAATCCAAGATTATTTAGCTGAGTGTCAAACTCTTCCTTTGACAGATGTTCATTGGAAATAATTCTCCTTTTCTAGATTCTAATAAATTTTAATTTGTGTAATATATATAAGTAATGATGATACTTGTCTGGCCTTTTTGAATTGCTTTGGTATCTAGTCTTTCACTCCAGAAATGTTATCATATAGCTGATCACCATGTGACTAAAACCCCAAGAAGAAAAGGCATAACATTTCAAAGAAAATCTTCCCCCATCTACCCATCCACACACAAGTAGGTGCTTGGTCTGTGCTGGGGGGATCCAGCCTGGTACAGCCGTGCAGCCATGAAGCAGAGGTGTGTGCAAGCGCCTGAGAGAGGTGAGTTGCTCCCTGTCTTCACCCTGGACCCACTTTGATGCTGCAGCTCTTGCCCTTGGTCTCCCCTGAGCTAGGTGGCAGGTACTCCTGAGCTTCCTATCTCACCATTCTTGACCCTTACCACCACCCATGGGCTGCCATCCCAGCCCAGCTTCAGTTCATCCCTGTCGCTGTGTCCCTGCCTAGCCATCCTGCTGTTCTGACTACTGCTCAGGCTCTGCCCTGCCCTTCTTGGTCAGGAGCTATGGGAGCAACTCCCATGCTGGCGAGGTCCCTGCCCTGCTGCCAGTGTTGTCACGTTTGTCTCTCAGCTTAACTCCCTCGCAGCTCCCTGACAAGCACACTGACCTCCATTTAAAATTTTGATTCCTCCCATTTTCTCCTAGGACGGATGTTGCCAAATATTCCTTGGACAATCTACTTTTATTCCAGGCCTGGCATCATGTGAGACAACCTACTGATGTATAAAATCATGTTAGATGCCCTTCTTCCTTGACAAATTCCCAGCTTGCCATGGCTCCTACAGATACCAGTGTTGGAAGTCCCACCGCATTTGGTGGAGCAGGAAGAAACCTGTGGAATTGTAGGGGATAAGCTCTGTGTGTATGAAGGGCATGTGAAGCTTAATAATAATGTTTGAGCACCTGAAAATTGTATTCTGAGGATAATATTTATTACCTATATTTCATCAGGGTTTTCACAATACATTTTTTTTTCATTAGCAATTTATCATCTTCTTCATTAGCAATATATTATGTGCATAATAAGTATTTATTACAGTTTCTCTCTGGGCTAAAATTATTGCTTCAGAATGAAAATAAAAATGATTTATTGACACAGAAACATACTAATTAGTAACAAAATCCCTGGAAAATTAGGATAACATAGAGCTTTGGCAATAACATGTTAGGATGCCTACCTCCAATAAATTTTCAACATTCATGTGAGCCTATGAAGAATAAATATCACAGCCTTACTGATAATAAATAATGAGAGAGCAAATGTGCCTCAAATAAAAAAAATATATTTAGAACTTTTAAAAGAATGAACTTGAGATAAAATAAAAAGTTGATTTTATACTCAAAATGATCAACAAATATTTTCTGTTGAGGAAGTTGTCTTCTTGGAAGGCAGAAATTCTCAAATAATTCTGTTTTCGTCTTCTACCATAATTTTATTCTATCATAAAGAAGTGGCTTTTAAATTGTGAATCGGTTGCTACCATTTTTATTATGCCTCCAATAATAGTAATTCTTATTAATAGTTTAGTAAATATTATTATTAATTACTATGGTCCTGCAGTTTAGGCCCTCAGTTGTACAGCATAAATAATTTACAGAAATCAGCAAGAATAAGGACAGACCCTTTCCAGGTAGAGAGATTGCCTCAGTGCTGATTTTTCAGTGGTCTGATTCCCCAACTGGAACCAAACACCCAAACCAATATCATAAGTTCTGACATAATGAACAATGGAAATCGTTTCTCTCAAAATTACCCCATCGAACTCAGCATGTCAAATGACTCTGGAACTATCTAGCAGGAAGAATGGAGCAGAAGAAAAAATTACAGAGAACTATAGGTGTCTCAGACTGAGATACAGTATGATTTTACATTATGATTTTAACCAGTAACAGCTGAAATATATAAGAAAAGCAAAAATAGGAGACAATTTTGGAGTGTGGACAGGAAAGCAGGGCTACTCTCTTCCCAGGTTAATACCCTCAACATTTGGCTACTCAAACATGCTCATTGCTGCTTTATAGCTCAGAAATTTCATGACTCTTGCATTTCTTTCAGTTCAGTAGCAGAGTTTCAAACTGACAAGTGAATGATATGTCACACGAAATAGCCTATGATGAAGAGGTGTATCGTTCTGCTAGTTCAGGATATTTCCCTCTTTCTCGTGAGCTAACCAAAAGTCTGTGGAATAAAAGAGCTAACATCATCTCCTCCCCTATAAAGGAAAATAGTAGCTGCACTTTAGAGGAAGATCGACGCCATCACTGCCAAGTGTGCTGAAGAATGTTTGGCTTGCAGGTCTTGGCCTGGCTTTGGTACAAACCAGCTGCTCATGCTGCTCAGAGAGCAATAGTGGGATGTGCAAACTGCAAAGTTTGGCAAATGGTGAAGAAGCCAACTGGGCACATATAGAATTATGGTGACTCCCAAATGAAGTCCTCAGAACTGTGCATGTAGGTGCCTGCATTTGTCGATAGCTCACTTTAACAGTTTTAACACACTGTAAAGATGACCTTTACTCCATAAAAAAATAATGAATGCTAAGGATAATTGCTATGATGGAAGATTACTGTCTATATTTTCTTATTTATGCAGGAAACAGAAACTGAATTACAAAATCACGGTTAATTCACTTTTTTAAATATATGAAATAGTCCTGCTTCTTTTTAAAACCATAAACATATATACTGGCATTGCATTTTATTGTTTATATATGGCTAGCAGTCTATGTGATACACTCTTTTAACTTCAGATTTCACTGGTTTACTTTAAGCCAGGTTATTTTCATTTTACCTTGAGTGGCATTGTAGTCATTTTAGCTAATAGCTCTTTGGACTGCACAGGATTGACTGAATGATTATGTCATCATTTTGTGTTAGTTTAAGTCTGCATAAGGTGGCACTACTACCTGAAATTCTTGGCAGTATATTCTTGCCCCAAACATTGTGTTTTGTGCTGTAAAAATAATAATAAAAACCCCACCATCACTTGGCAGCTGAAGAAGGTTCTTTGAAAAAACATTCAGTTGGGAGAGGAAGGTTTAAATCTTGGAGGTGGGTTTTTTCTTTTTTCTTTTTTTCTTTTTTCTTTTTTTATTTTTTCTTTTTTTTTTTTTTCTCCAGGTTAATTATCTCAGATAACTTCCCCAAGGTAGTTCATTGCAAGGCTATATGACTTCATGTGCCTGCAGTTATGGGTGGAGAAATAATTGCCCGGGAATGAGGGGGTGGTGGGATGACTCTTTGACGGTTGAGCTGGTTTGTGTCATAGTAAACTAGTTACAAAACTGCAGTGTAAAGCCATTTCATTTAAACATAATAGTCAGGGTCTGTTTCTATAATTTATAGAATTCTGTAAATTCTATAATTTACACAATAATAATGAGCAAAACCAGGAATAATAGAGGAAAGCAGTTTGATAAACATATTTGCTCCTAATATTTGCTCCGCTGTTACTTATTTCTGAATGGACTTTGGTAAATAGATATACATACATGAGAAGATACAACAAAATGAAGCTCAGCAGGAAAATAATTATAATCTTCTGATTCCTGTGACTTTAATAGAACTTGTCATTCAAACTTTGAGCTTTAATTTTTTTCCAGATGGATACCTATGGAGTTAGTAACTGTCCCTCTTCATGAAGATCCCTTTGTTGGTACCACTGTTTGATGCTTTGGAAAATTTGATGAGCATGTTTACCACCACAACATCTATTTGAACGTTCCTCTGAGTCTAATTATTTTTGCTCAAATAGTATAGGAGGCTGCTTTACTAAAATAAGAAATACAAAACCATACTCTCCCCTGAGGAGTTACGAACAAGAAATTTCATTGCAAATATGAGTATGTAAATTTACATGCCTGTTGTACTGTGTAGAATATACAAAAACATCACAGAAGGCACCTCAGAAATACTTAGCTTTTCTGTGTGCAGGCAAGTAGTCAAAATAATCTGAATGCTTTCTCTAATAAAATGCATACAACAAGTGAAAGCAGGAAGTACTTGCAAATGTTTATTTGAATAAGTGAGTCTGAGTCACTTGAATAACATTTGCAACCATTTTCCTTAAACAAATACAGGGGAAAAAAGCAACAGTACAAGCAAATTTTAATCACTGGGATTTTTAAGAAAGAATTTTTTTGTGAATGTCCCTGTCATTAAGAACTTAGTCTGGATGTCTGTGTGTCCATCTTTGAACCTTTCCAATGTCCTTTCTCTGCTAACAGAAATTGCAGTCATGCAGTACAGAAAAAATGTTATTTAATTAAAGCAAATGAAGAATACACATAATAGGAAGTTAAAGATTACTCAAAATGAACAATTCTACTGAAACGTGTTCGTGCAATTCTGAATTTAAAAAAAAAAAGAAGATATAAAGCAACTGATGCTTTGCATTTTTCCTGTTCCAGATAGACCTGTACTGGAGTTTCAGGAAATAGGAGCTGCCTTCTAAGAAGTATACTAACCGCTTCAGTACTGAAGAAACTCCACAGAGTACAGTGTATATATAGATCATTAGTTGTGCCCACTATCTTTCCCTTGGCTCTAAAACGTATGCCTACATGGCATTGCTACTCAGTAGAAGTGAATTTGTAAAGCAGAATAGTTGATGCTGAGAGTCCAATGTCCTAAGAACATGTGCTTCAAGAGTGTACATAATTGGGTGGAGCTGATCTTCCAGGTCAGCTCGCACAAACAAAATGTTGTTCATGTGTTCCAAGATGACTTTGAAATATAAAGTAAAGCTCATAATTGAGATTTGAGAGATTAGCTTTAAGAGCACATCTCTGTTCCACAATTCTAGTGCAAATGAACCTCAAATACTGTAAATATATATATTTGTATCACACAAATATATGTATGTTTGATTTTGAACTCCTGGGCATTGTATTCACTTCCCTTTATCCCCTAGGGACTCTGCCTGTAGTCAGCCAGGCTGTTCTTTTTCCACACTTGGTTTCACTGTCACTTTCATGTCATGGTAAAATATGAGGTGAATGAAATATACCTTTCCATGAATACTTTCTAGGTTCTTCTTCTGACTGCGATTGCAGAAGCAATTGTTTGTGATTGCTTGAATAGGCATGATTTTTCCTTATCAATTCCTCACATAACAGAATATGTCATGCTGCATCCTGTCAGCATGCCATTGAGAAATGCTACAAATTTATTTATTCACCAGCTGGAAACACTTCAGATGCTGTGCATTGAACTCACACTCCAGTAAGAAAAGATGATTTCAGTCAAGTTAAGGGCCTATCAATCACAATAATTCTTGAGTCACAAACACCTGTTTGATTTTTGTCAGGATTAATTCCTTAATCTAGCTGCTTTTCAGGAGAAATAACCTGAAATAATGTAAGTATTTCATATACACACCATTTTCCTGCAAACCTGAAAACAAAAAAACCCAAACCAAACCAAAATAAAAAAAACTCCAAAAAATCCCCATGGCTTACATTTTTTTAACCACTTAAACCTATACAATTAGATCAAGAAACTATTAAGGTCAAGATTGGATATCTAAGCCATGGTTAACTCCCTACCAACACATAAACAATCTATGCCAAAATATCCCTCTTGCTCCACCAGAAAGGCACAGCTGGAGTTAATATAGCTTTCCCCGGCAAGTTTATAAGCATCAGGAAGTGCAGGGTGTAGCATCACCATAAATATTTCCATTTTATGGACGTGACATTAAGAGTCATCTAACATCCATACATTAAGAGTCTTCTATTTTGGAATGTAAATACCACTGAGACTGGCAACTGAGCTGAGTCATCTAATAAGAGATCAGCTAGAATTGCAGGGAAACTGAGCTTGCTGCGTGTTCTGCTTTGAGTGTAATGTCAGGCCAAGAGAAAATGAAGGTGGAAGAATGGTGGAAAGTAAAAAAGTGATAAAAAAGTTGTTTCCTCATTTTTTCCCTCTCCATGTATGTAAACAAAACCTATGTCATATTTCAGCCTAAGAACAATGTAGATTTTAAGGCACATTTACACCGAGCATTTTGGACAGATGTAAAATGATATGAAAATATACTTTACAGTTAATAGAGTAAAATGGATTCGATACAACCCAAATTATATAATTTGCTGTAGTTTTTATCTTCCAGTAAAAAAATATTTTTTCTTTATTAAATCAGTGATAGAGTAAAAAAGACAACAAATGGAGACAACAAATGGTTATTAATCCCAATGCACCCAGTGAAATGGAACAGGGTTTGGCCTACTGACTTTAAGCTAGAAAAAGAGAGACAGCATCTCTTCTAGCTAGCTGCAGCTAAGGTGCTTAGCAGAGCGTGGAGAGAGGGTGAGAGAAAAGCAATGAAGCATAAAGCATCAGGGAAGAACTGAGACAGGATGACAAGACGGCAGGTAATGACTGGGAAGGAGAAAGAAAGCAACAAAACAAACAATGTGTCTAAAGCATGAAATGCAGACAAGCAATACTTCACAATCCCAGCTGATGGGCAATTGGTGTTTCATTAGGATACCTGGTATTTATCAGAGAGAGCAGGACTGGGGAGTGTGCGATGCAGGCCTGAGTTGTCAGGAAGGCTGCTAACAAGGTGACCTGGGAGAGTGGGGACCCAGCTGGGAGCTCTGGAATTGGCTTCTCTCTTGTGGTGTGTGAGAAATGGGGCTTACACATCACACAGTGCACAGCTGCATTTGCAGTCTGAATGTGTCCATTTTTGTGGTGCTATAAATTGGTTTCCTTTTAAGAATATATGCTAATTCTGAAAAGCATGTCCGCCTAGTACACACACGGGACTTGATCTTTCAGCTTACTCAATAATAAGAAAGTGTAGATCTGATTTCAACATTTTAACCAAGTCTGTTAACCAAGATCAAAAAGCCTTACTGTGTTCTTTAACTGAAAAAAACCCTCCAAATGTCAATATATAAACATATAACTTTAACCATGGAAACTTTATCTATGGAAACTTTCCTTCTGTAAATTTGTTCCTTAAATTTCCTTTTTCTCTGATGAAAGAACTGATCAAACTTGTTTCTGAAGCTCTTTTCTTCTGTACACTTTACCTTGGCATGCTGACAAATGCTGCTACGTGCACAGAAAGGAAAAGAGAGGTTGAGCTGGGACAATGGGTAGGTAAGGAATCAGGACAGATGCTTGCCTACAATCTGTAACATCTTTATATGTCTAACTGTTCAACAAGGTGGGAGAACACACTCCTCTTGACACTAGGCAGGAACATTTTGCTGCTTATTGGCTTATATTTGTGTGGATTAGGTGATAAAACATCACCCTTTCTTCTATAATGTCCACAGACATTCTATACTACAGGGTTAGTAGTGCAGTTTTTTATCTTTTTAGCCACAGCTGCCATGTCATTCTCAGCCAAAAATTACATTTGGCCAAATGTAGGATGAATGTACAAAGAAATTGTTGCATATGGGAAAAATAAAAAAGGATTTTGAAAGGCTGAAAGTTTTGGGTTTGTATTTGGAGAACGTTTAATGAGGACAAAAAGAAATCCCACAAGCAGGTCTTTAGGGAGTCTGCTGTGGTTCTCCAACTCTGATGGCAGATCTGCAGTGTTGTTTAGGGCATTTCAGATTCTGATTCCTACAGGTCATGCCAGCTGGCAGCTTCTGCAAGGGATTGTTCATCAGCTAGAGAAAGACTGAATTTGGTGCTTGCATTCTCTGATATACTTGCAGTATTACCCATGCATCCCTTTTAATGAGGAGGTCAGATGGGTTATTCTGCATCTATTAAGATTCCTCCGCTTGCTGGAGGCACTCACAGCTGCCTTAATCAACTGATTTCTATCCCTGTGCAGCTTTAGAACAGTAAAATACTCTGGAATAAAAAAGAACATCTGCTCAGTTGTTTATTCAATGTTTAGTTAAGTTTTTCAAAGTAAGATGGCCCCAGTGTTTCCCCGTGTATTGGGATTTCTGCACATTGGATGTGAGTGGGATGCTTTGGTGGAATACAGCTACTAATGGAATTGAAAT